>JARHVA010002271.1:2005000-2555000 GCA_037957365.1 Torreya grandis
CTTATGGGAGGGCTCTCATCACCTCTCATAAGTTTTTTAGGGAAGCTTTGACCTAGTAATTAATCTCCTACCATTGTTTCAACCCTACTCCATTATGGGGTATATAAATTAGGGCATGGATACTATGATTGTTAGGGGGTTGACTAGATAGCCTCTCCAATCATAATTAAAACCTGAGTTAGGTTTGGATAACTAGGGGAATACATTAAGAAGTACATGGATGGAGTTTCTATGAAAAAGAATAGACCCTTGCATAGTAAGTTAGTCAATATGAACTCAATTGACATGATTAAATATCTAGTATTAACCACACTTGTGACCATCTAGACATGCAAACCTTATAATTTTAGACAAACCCCATTTACCATGGAAATATTGTCAATGCAAGGCAAGTATCTGAAATTTCCATGTCACCATATGAGTTATTGAGAGAAGAGGGGGACTAAAAACCCTACTTTTCATGTACATCTAAATTTTTGGATTAACAAATTATTTCCTCTCAAGAAGGATAATATAGACATAATTTGACAATATGAAGCCACCTAGTCAATTTTTAGGATTTGGATGATATAATTGTTAGGAATTAGCTTTTACATGAGTATTTACAGCTTGATATTTATTAATAATTAAATGTAATTAGTTTTTTTGTTTGGTAAAATATTGAAATATTTTTATCCAACAATATTATGATATTAGGTTAGAATATTATATTTTTTATCTCCGTATTATCTCTTTGAATTCCTATCATTGGTATCAGAGTGGGAACATTAGAGGATTGTGATGGAATTATAATTTATTTTTAGGGGTAGCAATAGTAATTTTTTTAATCCCCACTTCATGTATCTTTAGTCTAAATTCTTTATGTAGTGGTTTTAACTTTTGTTGATTAGCTATCTATGAAAAAAAGCATAGAATAGGATATACATCAAAGCTACTACTTGGTGATATTATCCAATTCAGATTGACCAATAATTTTGTGGCCTACACACTTGGAAATGTTCTATATTGGTGGCTTATCTCAATATAAAAAATGTGCCTTTAACATGTTGTGCACTGTGTATGATACATTGGTTAGTCTATCTACATGTGGATTATCTCAAAATAAGAACATACCACATTGGCATGTTAGTCCTTAAATATGTATATACACTATGTTGGTTAGTCCATCTACATGTGGATTGTCTTAAAATAATAACATACACATGTAACTCATATATTATTTTATAATAAGAATCAGAGTGTCGAATAATAATTTATGTTGTGTTTAAAATTTGTCTTTTTGTGTTCTACAACATCAATTGTTCCAGTGCATGAATTAAATCTATGTATTGGCTCTTTGAATTCTTATCAAAACTTAGGTGGTTTTTTTGTTTTTGATTTTTACTTCTATTATTTGAAGCCAAAACTATTTTTTTTCAAGCCATGTTTAAAACAAGTCATGTTTGTACAACACTCTTTTATTCAGAGAGGTGTTATGTCATCCATTTGACACCACACTTTACCTTGGTCATTTAAAAAATAATTGTGTGTGTGTGTGTGTGTGTGTGTGTGTGTGTGTGTGTGTGTGTGTGTGTGTGTGTGTCACTTTTTTAAAATTGGAATTGTTATTATACCTATTTCTTTCCAAGTATTATGTCCTTAGTGTTTTTGAAACAAACCATTTTTCATACCTTTTGAGGAAGACAATGTAGTTACGTTTCTCGCATTACTCCAAATACCCTTTCCTTGTTTCCAATCAATTTCAAAACCAAGTGTGCATTTTTGGTTAGTGTCTAGCATCATTATGCCATCAATTTTGGTCTAGATTGCTATCTATTTGATGAGAAAATATTATAAATTGGTCTTGTGAAGTTTAGATTCAAACATTTATTGGTTTATGCGTATGCCTATTTTAATTTTGGCTTAGATGTTTACCTTTAACTTTTAAATTATGCAACTTGGATAAATTCCTCACTTGCTTTGAGGATATTTTGTGTCTAGATTTAGAAATTAGTCTATCTTATGTGTGACTCTCATCACATTTTTTTCTCAAAACAAAGGTCGAAACTCTATCTCCAAGTACAACTTTAAGCACAACTAGTTTACATTTAAGTCTTGCTCATCAATTGGGCTTGAATGTTTTACTCTTTGTCCTTATTTTTACTTAATTGGAATTGATTTTCCCAATTAGTTTTATGAATATATCTAAATTCCAATGGTTTTTTATCCATGGTCAAGTTTGTTTTTGAATCTGAATGCCTAGTTTGAGTCCAAGTGTTTTCAAATCGCTAGATTTTTTATTTTACCATTTTTACCTTGACCTAGTAGTTTTTCAAGTCTAGATTTTATGTCATTTTTCCAAAAGACCTAGAATTTTACCTTATTAGACCTAGTTTATTTCCAAGTATATATTTTTTGTTTTGTTTCCAAAATACCTAGCTTCTTCTCATTTTATACCTAATTATTTTAAGCCTAGCTTTGTGCATGTTCACAAATATCTAGTAATTTTTTCCATTTTTAGACTTAGATTAGAGTTGTTTGAAAGAATTTTACCAAGATTATAATTTGGATTTATCCTTTCACTTGAGAATTTATGTGAAAAATTTTAAATTATACCTTGAGGATGTTTTAGATTGAGTTTGTCATTGACCATTTTAAAGAACAACTCCATTCCTAGATCAACTCTACATTTTAGACCAAGTTTCTAGGCATACCAAGTTTGAACCATTTTCCATTTAGACCTAATTTTTAGAGTTTATATAACTCTAGGAATTATTAAAAAAATGTTAAACATCAATTTGGATATGTCTCATTATACTCATAGTGGATTCATATACAATCTAGGTTACGATAATGTGGTCACAAATGATAACTTTGTTCAAGACCTATATAATATGATGTAGTTTGTTAAAGGGATCCTTATCCTCCTTAAATTGATCAATATAGTGAAAAAATATAAAATATATTATCACATTACTTGGAAAACACACCTCCCTATTGAGAATAGGACCAAGATTAAATGACTTCATATCTAGTTAGTGTGCATTTGGTTGTGGAACAAGTCCAAATCCAACCGTACTATGTTATTATGTCATAAAAATATGACCCATATTTATTTTATCATCACTTACTTGAAAATAAGGGTGTGTTTTAATTTAGAGCTATGAAATTAGGTGCTAAGTTTCCAGTAGACTTCCCCCATGAAAACCTACATAGTCTAGTCAGAGTACCTCTAAAAATGCCTTATACCTAAACTATTGAACATGCCTCTAATAGATACCCTCAAACACTCATGTAAATGTCATACCAAGACCCAAATATGATTTTAAGAGGAAAATAAACCATGAAGGACCACTTTGTGAAAATATAATAAAGATATTAAACCTATCTAAACCTATCACAAAATTTCAATGTCATGGCTATATTGAATACTCCTCTCATAGAGATAACTCCTTTAATAGGAGTAATAGTTGATTTGATATGTCAAGATAATTAGGGTGTACACCTATTTTCACAAATTAATTTAGTAGGTGACATGATCAATGTCATACTTATTGAAGATGTGACTCTGGCTTCTATGCAAAATAATGTGTCAAATACTATGGAATCACACAAGTGTCTTCTAATCTAGGCCAAAGTGTTTTAAATGCACAAAAAAATAGTCCATAACAAGTTAATTTAGTTAATAACATGAGTATTTCATAACAACAAGGGGAAATAATTCATAACTCACAACCATAACATGTTACTTCTAATCCTCAATCGGTTGCTTCTTCAAAAACACAACAATAGGGAGTAAGTAACCAAGTGCCGATCAATGCTTTGACTCAAAAAAATGTGATGAATGTTATCCCACCTCAAAAGATGATGGATAATATTCTATGATAATAAGGAAAATACAATCTACCACCATAATAGAGTTAGAATACTATGCCACCCAAAAAAGGGCAAAAAATGTTCTACCTCAATAAGTAGTGACAAATGTACCTCGATAGTCATGGACCAATGTGCCTTTAAAATTGAATTTTTTTTATAATAAACAACATATGTATATTTGTCAAAGATAAATGTCAAACATCCAACAACAATCTAGTTCACAATAGGTGTTTTCACCATAAAGAGGTATGACCATCCAACAAGTACCTATTAAGCAACCATTTTATTTTCCTCAGCAAATGCCATAAATTCAATGAGAAGGCCTTGGTCTACAATAAGTTCATTTTATTCAAACATGTTATACTAGTTAGTAGTAAGTCCCTACTCAACCTCAGTAGGCAAAATATAGTTCCCAAAGTCATATCCTTCTATCTCAACCCTAATTGCAACATACCCATGGCAATATTCCAAATTTTAGTCATAATATATATCAACATTAGGTACAATTTCAACAACCATATCCTAATACAAGGATGCATATTCCTAGCCAATTCATTTATCAAACTAGCATTTCATAACAAACACACCTCCATTACATCCTGGTCAAGGTAATCAACATTTGACCACTTAGATAGAGCCTCATCCAAGTACACCATCAATTTTCTTGGCCCAAGAATTGTAACAAATGAAGGATGCAATTATCAAAATTGAAACATGGAATCAAACCAATAAATTCAAATTATATGATGTGTATTCATACCCATTCAACATGGTGTATCTTTATATACCATTTGATCGAGGCTATAAACAACCAAAATTTCATAAGTACAAGGGTAAAGGAGTCCCTAAAGCACATCTAACATAGTTCTTTGTCACTTTTCAACTGGTAGATTATACTTACATTTACTTACTCCTTTTTTTATTTGAAGTATATCTAGAAAGATTTGGAGTGGTTTCTCAATTTTCCAGAAAAATTAGTATATAATTTTAAAAATCTCTCAAATAATTTTGTGTAACGTTTCTCCTATAATATAGAGAATGAGATTTCATTATTAGATTTGACTTAGGCCAAGTAAAAATATGGTGAGATCTTTTCAAGCTACTTATAGATATGGAGAGCATTGGATAGTTGCTTCACCCACATATTACCAGATAAACATTTGCATAATAATCTATATTATCATTTAGAGATTTAGTGTGTGCATGCCTTCAAAGAGATCATCAACAAAGGCTTATAGATAGAAAAGGCCCTTATTAATAAATAAATTATCAAGTTGACCTCCTCAAATTAAAATCATATCCAAAAATACAATGCAAGCCAGATTTAAAAATCTAATCTAGTCCAAGCATAGGCATCAAAATGAACTCAAGAAAACAAATATGAAAAATCCAAACCATACAACTGTAACAATAACATTTTTGGTAATGGAGTAATTAAGTCATGTCATGTATAAATATTGAAAACACTATCTATATAGTCTATGCTATAACTAAAACTTGTTCCTCATTAGCAAATTATTTAACAAGTTTAGCCTATGTAGAAACCTAGACCAGCTCTTGAAATACAACAATGACCACCTTTACAAAACCTTCCTCCAAGAAGAAAGCCCAGTCCTCATGTCTTCAATGATCTTGGTGAACTTATTAAAGTAGTGTTTTTCAGTCTATCCCTAACTAATATGATTAGTTATCTAATTATGAAGTGTTATCCTAAGGTTATTCTATATCTAGATTGGTACATAAAACATTAGTTATATGAACACGATTATGTTGATGGATACTCCATATGTCGTTGTGTGTATTTGAAACATCTTATCGAAAATATGCTAGAAAATGGGGAAATCCAATTAGATAATAGAGAATCTATGTCCAATTAGAATTTGAGTATCTATCAAAATCCTTTTCCATAGCATAATAATGTCAATCAACAATAATGACAATAAAGGCCACAATAACAACAATAGTATTATCAACAAGAGCCAGAAAATTAGAAAAAATAATAACATCAACCAAATGGGTGGAATCAAGGCCAAAATGACCTCAACAACTAATAGTATTACCACATAGTTTCACATGACTACATTAAAGTTGTATGTCATATTTTGGGTGGGCATGTTTCTACCATTACCATTAATCCTAGACTATGTGCAAATAGACTAGGACCATTGCCTAATAATACTAATCAACCCACCTATGCCATTAATTCTTATTTGATCTAGGAACATAAACAAATGCAATAGTAACTATGGATTATTATTTTAGTACCTTATACCAACAAATTGTCATTTCCCTATGACCACAACCAAGTGAACTGATAATCGAGACTTATCTTATTTCACCCATCTCCATCTTTTTCTAGTACAAATGGCCCTATATCTAATATTTATTATGCAATCACAAATTGATGGTCTAAGATTACCATTCCAAGCCCACAACCTCTTACTAATGAACCAATCCAGCCTACTATGTTGGCTAGGATCAAGCTATTTACCACTATTAAGAAAAAGAAATACGACATTATGGAACAAATCTAAAATACACCTACACAAATATCCAGCTTAGATTTGTTGCATATGTCTACTATCCACAATAATATCCTAATAGAGCTCCTAATCCAATCCCAAGTTCTAAATGACATAACTCCAAATAAATTTAAAGCATTGGTTGGACATTTATCCCCAAACCAATAATTGACCTTTGACCAAAGAAATATCACATCCCTTATCCATCTTCATAATAAAATGTTATACATTAAAGTTGTCATCATGTGGCACAAAGTCAAATGTATCCTCATAGACAATGGATTGGGCTTGAATATTGTGTCTCTTAGGCTCATCAAGTATCTAGGATATACAACAATTAATGTATAGCCAAGACCCATTACAATCAAAGCCTAAAACAATTAAAAATAAGAATTGCAAGGGACTATAAGCTTTCCAATGATCATAGGGTCCTTGACCCATGATATAATTTTCCATGTGATGTACTTAGACCTATCATATAATTTTATTTTAGGTAGACCATGGATACATTAAATTCATGCAATCTATTCAACATTATACCAATGTATCAAGTTTCCTCACTCAAGGATGGAGGTTACTATCCATGAAGATCTACAACCATGTGAATACTATAAATATTTAGAGGTAGAATATAAACATGACAACTACCAATTTGGCCTAGATATAGTACGTAGGAATGACAAAGACAAAGATATACTTGTTGAATTACCAGAGGTCAATTATATAGACCTTGATAGCCTTACCTCATTTTAACATAATCCTCCTCTTGAAATGTCTAATCATTTTACCAGTTTAGATAATTGTCTAGGAGAATATTTGATCCATGACACATTCTAAAATTTCCAAGCTTCCATAGAACCCCAAGTTCTATTTAAGACCTAAATCTTGTCCACCTTGCATAGAATAACAATGGAAAGGAAAAGACAAGCTTCATAACCCAACACTTGTTATATTCACACTAGCCACTATCTAAGAAGAGGACCCACTTGCCAATGATGATTCCTAGTTTTACAATTAAAAATTAGCTGATTGTTACCATAGTCAAAAATATCCCATCCCTAATAGGATCATGGATAACCAAGTCCATGAAGGAGGAGGCTTGGGGGAAAAATATCAAGGTACTCTTGAGCCCATTTATATGACTAGATACAAAATAAATTATGGTCTCAGATTTAAATAGCTTAAGAGTGACCCTACATATCTTATTCATGTTCCAAAGCTAATGAATAGTGATGACAATGTTGAAAATGAAACAAAGTTTAATCATAACATTTACAAAGACCTTTCTAGTAATAACTCATTTGACCCCTATACCATTTACACCATTACCTTGATAATTTGACATTCCATGATTCTCCTTGATTATCCTTAAATTGTAGACTCAGACCAACAAGAATCTACAATGCTTGTAGATGAGTTTGATAATGATGATGCCTTATATGATTTTTTAGGTCTAAGAGATAATGTTCCATTGGGAGACCAAAAACAAGATTCTTCTATCAAATTAGATCTTATAGCCTATTTTAGAGAATGAGTGAACCCTTGTAGCCAAAAACAAAAGAATAAAACATGAAGTTACCTAAGTGAAAACCTCTTTGAGGCACTTTTTGACTAGGGTAGAAGTAAAGAGAAAGGACAATATTTTGGTGAAAACCTATTTAAGGTGACACTAGATGGGAGTGTTCACCATTCCTCAAAAGAATCTAAAGATACCACCAATGACTAACTTGATTTTGGGTCCAAGTTGAGTTCAACAGAATAACATACCTTTGATCAAATTTCCAAAGAATTTATGATAGTATTTGTGGCATGGCCATCATTTCCAATAACATACCATGATTGATATTATTTAAGAGTGCTTGTGAACCAGTCCAGCTAGAGCATTTTGTTGTTATAGACCAATTTGCATCCTTTCTAACCATTCTAGAAGATGGTTTAAATCTTCATGTAGATGATACTATGGAAGTCAACATATGGACTCAAATTTAACTAAAGTGGATAAAATTATGCATGTCCCTCACTGAGGAATAACATGAAATTTTTATAGCCATTTTAATAGAATTTGTTAACATTTTTATTTGGGCCTATTCAGATATGCTAGGTTTGGACCCTATCTTGGTTGTACACCATATTATTGTACATCCTAATGCCAAGCATGTGAATTAAAAACTATGAAATATGGATCCTTGTATTTTTGTATTATTTAAGAAAGAGTTGGATAAACTTTTGGAAGTGAGATGCATTTAATCGATCGATTATTCAACGTGGATCTCAAATGTTATACATATCATTAGAAAAGCCAGAAAGGATCCAAATTTATGATAATTATAGAGATATTAATAAGGCCTATGCCAAGGATGAGTTTACTCTAGCAAATATAAACATGATAGCTGACTCCATAGTTGGCTATGAGATGTTATCCCTAATAGATGGCTTTTTAGGATACAATCAGATCAAAATCACTGTAAAATACCAACACAATAAAATGTTTACCACTCCTTAGGAAAATATTTTCCTATCATGTGATGTCATTGAGCATTAAGAATGCTAGGGACATATACCAAAGAAACATGAGCTCATATTTAATGATATGATTCATGATATTGTCAAAGACTATGTCAATGGCATATTGGGTAAATCAAAGACCTGTGTAGACCAACTAATAGTAATATAAAGGATATTTAAAGGGATTCATGATTATAAGGACTAACTAAATTTCAATAAGTGCATATTTGGTATCACTTTAGGAAAAAAATTAGGCTTCATTATCTCTCACTAAGGCTTGAAGTTGTTCTTACCAAGGTATAAGCCATTACTGAGATGGCACCACCTTCTAATTTAAAGTAGCTCCATAGTTTGCATGGAAAAATCAAATCTATCAAACTCTTCATTTCATAGTTGGATGATAAATGGCATCCCTTGACTCACTTGTTGAAGAAAGGTGTTACATTTCCTTGGGATGAATAATACTAGAAGGCCTTTTAGCACCTAAAGTAATATCTTGCCAATACACCTATTTTGTTACCACTAATGATAAGGAGGCCACTTTAACTATATGTATCTACCATAGATAATGTCTTAGGGGAACTTTTATCTTAACATAATGAAAATTGGAAAGAGTATGCCATGTACTATCTAAGTTTTCTACTGGTTGTAAATGAGTAAAACTACATGCACATAAAAAATATTGTTTAACTATGGTCTTTACATCTCAAAAGTTTCATCATTACATGCCTAAAAAAAAGATCATAATTATTTATAGAGTAGATCTGCTCAAGTATCCACTATCAAATACAACTTTACAATGTCACATAGATAAATGGATCATGCTATTGAGTGAGTTAGAGTAGACCATCTTATTGAAGATCCCATTTTAGACACTAAACCATTTACTTTTAAATTCTTAGATGAATCCATCATACCATCATAAAAACACCTCCTGAGGAGCAACAATGAAAGTTGTATTTTGATGTATCATTTACATCACATGGATCATGGGCATGCCTATTATTTATTACACCATAGGGGGATATTATTCCCAAATGAATCTATATTAGATTTCCTTATACTAATAACATGGATGAATACAAAGCACTCATTTCAGGACTTCATTAGGTATTACAATGGAACATTCAATATCTCACAGTTTATGGTGATTGTCAATTAATCATCACTTAGGTTATAAACCAATTTTAGACCAAATATGACAAGTTAGTGCCATATAATGCCATGGTAGACATTCTCAAAGAGTAAATTATTGACATATAGTTTGAACACATACCTAGGGACAATAACAAGATAGTGGATTCTATGGCCACCATTAGTTCTTTGATCCACATCATAGGCAAGGTAAAATAATATCAATTCCCCATTAAAAATATTCTAGAACTTTTTCATGAACCTTTGACCATTGCAATGATATGTGATATTATTGATCCCAGATGTATTTGGTAATTAGACCTATATCATTACCTACATGACAATATCATGCCACTAGACCTTTCATGTAAATAACAAAAAACCTTTACACAACAAGACTCTAACTATATCTTACTTGGTACAATCCTTTACCATTAAATCTTTGATGGAACCTTGATTCATTATTTAAATTTTGAAGAATCCACATTAGCATTGAGGGAAGTTCATGGAGGGGTATGTGGAGATTACACTAGTGGGGCTATCATAGCCAAAAAACTCCTACACAATGATTATTATTGACCAACCATGAAAGTAGATGTAGATGATTATGTCAAAAGGTGCAAAAAATGTTGAATTCATGCCAATATGATTCATGCTTTGGCTAGAAAACTCAAACTAATACTTAAGCCATGTATTTATCAACATGGGGCCTCAATCTTGTTGGGAAGATGAAGACTACCTCATGTAATGGACATAAACACATTCTTACCATTACCAAATATTTCACTAAGTGGGTTGAAGCTATACCTCACTTACATAACTAGAAGACGAATTTCCAAAGTCATTTTTAGCCATCTCATATGCCACTATGGTATCCCTTTTGACATTATATCTGATAATGGAAGATCATTTAAAAAAAGGATGTTAAATCCCTTTATGCCCATTATAATATCACCAGAAATTTTCCATCACATATTACCCCTAAGGTAATGTCCAAGCCAAATAATCCAATAAGACCATTGCCAACATCCTTATAAAGATTGTCATTGATGCCAGCTATGATTGGCACATGTAGATATTTCATTCCCTCTAGGAATATCATAATAATTACCACACTATAACAAGAACCACACCATATTCCATACTCTATGACATTGAAGCCATTATACTCATTGAGGTTAAGTTACCTTCTCTATGTATCTCTTTGGATCACATCCTAGATAATGAATATTACAAAGTAGCTCACCTACAAGATATTAAGTTACTAGATGAGAAGTCCATGGCCACTATCAACAACCTTCAAGCATACTAGAACCAACTCTATGGTCAATACTTATGGTGGGTCAAACATAAATAGTTTGAGCTTGGTGATCTTGTTCTCAAACAAAATAAAAATAACACCATGGCCTAGAAGAAGAAGAAAGTCAAGTTCAAGCCCAATTGGGTGGGCCCATATGTCATTGTTATTAACTATGGATTTGGAGCATATAGGATCACTACACCAGATAGAGATGAACTTGATATGCCTATGAAAATCATACACCTTAAGTGTTATTTCTCTAGAGAGACATGAATTATTATCTATTAGGCTCATTTATATTATACCATACTGACATTTTCCTTGTATTATATTGTATAAAATTTCTACCATAACTTCACTATTGATAAAAGTTGTTTCCACCCATTCTACCCACCCCTTTTTGACCTTGGATATGCTCCATTGATTCTTTGGCCATGTTCAGTGAAGGGATTTAGATGTAATTTTTAGTAGTTGAATTAGTATTCTAGACAAAGGTAGTATCTTAGACTAATATGATAGTCATTTCAAAATTACATCCTTCATTCATTGTTCCATTTCATTGTGAGTACTATTGATTATAATTAACTTTGGGAAAATTAGTGTCTCACCCCATGCTACTAATTATAACCAAATTTGGGAAAATTAGTATCATTAACTCATGCCTTTTTTTCCTAATTATAACCACTTGTGAAGAACAACACCTTTATCATACCTTATCACATCACATTGCCATTGTTGTGCTATACTATGCCATTTGCCTAATTCATGAAATTGCTTCTACCTAGTTAGATTCCTCTACTATAAGGTAGCACTATAGTGACTTGAGTTCCTAAAAAGACTATGTAGATAGTTTTTTATTAACATTGAGGTCAACTTAGTCATCTTTTCCCACACTGTCAACATTTATGAGTAACCTAAGCCACACTCTCACTATTTTACAAGTTGGACCATTTGATATCTCATAATTATTAATTGATTTGAGATGCCTCAAAAATTCCAAAAACATTGGTAAATTATCTACAAAATTTTAAAAATCACAAAATCATGAAAAATGGTTTAGAATTTCCATGAGATATAAAGTTATTCAAATTTTCACGTTGGGCCATCTTATTTGTTCAGTCTATTTCTAGAACACCTTAGTCTTTTTTCTCCCATTTATGGGAGAAATAAATCATCTTGAGGTCCACATGGACTATGTAGGCTACACTAGGATGCATGGGGTATTGTGGGTTAGTTTGGCCATACTTTCATTTCTTTTTTATTGCTTTTTTGCCTTAAGGATTCTGGGACAGGTATGTGCATGGAGTTGGGATATAATTCCATGGAAATTTTACATAATGTAATTACATTATTTAAAAAAGTGATCGTATAATTGACTAATGCAATTGTGTTATTTAAATTATGGCTCATAAATTAATTATCCATAACATGGTCACATTAATATATAACATGATCACATTATTATAAAATCAATAATGAAATCACATTCTTGATTTTTTTCACAAAAAAACATTTGAACATGTACATGAAGCCAATCTTAGTTATATAATTCAATCTTATTATTATAAAAATAATAACATGACTATCTTCCTATTTTTAAGCACATAAAAGCATGTGAACATGTGCATGAATCTAATTTTTACTTGAAGCTTATATTTACTACTTTAAATTTATATTTTTACATTTATTTCCTTATAACTTGAATTTATTTTAGTAAATATAAAAAATTAGGGTTACTATGTATATGATAGAGTTTGTCTCACAATTTTATGCCTTACGTTATGGAAAATAATTTTTCAAAATTTAATATGATCAGTACTTATGCATTTTTAGAGTTTAAGTATTGAACCTGTGGATTTAAAGGCTTAAAGTTTTCAATTGATGTCCATTTTTTGTAAACATATAGTCATTTTTAAGGTTCTTATGCCTTCTAGATTACTTCCTAGTATTTATAGGAGTCCTAGGTTTGTCAAAATTGAAGTATTCAAACCACTCACTTTGAACTTGATCAATGGTGGTGTGATTGGGGTAACATAGGCCACATTGATGACTTGCACAAATCTAACAACCAATTTGTGTTAATTTCACTTATTCATCATCCCTCCCTCATCTTTGATACTTCTTATTCATCCCTCATCACCCCTAATCACTCTCTCCTCATTATACATTGTCCTTAATCACTCCATTAAACCACACTATCCCTCATCATCTCTAATCACTCTCTCATCATTCTTGATTACTCCCTTATTAACCCTCACTCTCCCTCATCATTTATAATCACTCACTCCTCATCCCTCATCATCTTTAATCAATCCCTCATCAGCCCTCACCATACCTCATCATATTTAATCACTCCCTCATCATCATTAATCACTCCCTCATTGGATCTAACCATCCTTCATTATCCCTAATAATTCCTTCATTATCCCTAATCATTTATTCATTATCCCTAATCACTCCACCATCATATATCATCATCCTTAATCACTCCCTTATTGAACCTCACCATTCCTCATCATTTATGTTCTCTCCCTCATCATCATTAATCATTCCCTCATTAAACCTCACCATCCCTAATCATCTATAATCACTTCTTCATCATCCCTCATCATCTCTAATCACTCATTCCTCATCCATCATCACCCCTAATCATTCCCTCATTAACCCTTACCATCCCTCATCATCCCTAATCACTTCCTCATCCTCCCTAATAACTCCCTCATTTAACCTCACCATCTCTCATCATCCCAAATGACTTCTTCATCATCTCTACTCAATTCCTCCTTATCCCTCGTCATCCTTAATTAGTCCATCCAATACATTGATGGTGGTATTTTGTTAGGGTTTGATAATGATAGAATCTACAAGTGGAGAGTTGAGTGCTATAATAAAATATAAGACATAGTGATCAAAATGATGTGTAGGTAAATTTGAAACATATTTATTTTTTAGCACCTATGAAAAATATATGGACCTATTAGAAATTATGTATTTCATAATTAAACATCCACCCAAAAAAGAGAAACAAGTAAAACCACTATAGCACCAAAAATGGGTAGTAAATACGAGGATCACCAAGCTATGTGATTTATTGAAACCAATCAATTACTTTCCATATGAGGACATGTTGATGTCTTAATATGTATCATAGGTGCCCAAAGTGTTTAATAAACATTTCTCCTTTTTTAATTATTTAGAATTCAATGCATGAGTTATGGGTTGTGATAATATTGTTATCTATTGATGGAATAGAGGTAGAATAGGTGATCTATTTCACAAATTTATATTAATTTGGTGGTTGGAAGCCACCATGGCCAAATAACTAATCTATGTAAAATATGAACTATTATGTGCTAAGAACAGTGAATTACGATCAAAATCTAATATAAGATAGATATTTATAGTGACAATTAAACTGGATTGAATTGATTAAAAAGGAGCAATAGGAAGGGTAGGGTAGAGAAGAAACATGTTGTTGATCTTCATTCTAGGCATCATAAGAAGGTTTAAATTTCATTTAAACATGCACTTAACTAATGTATGACATGAAGTATCATAAGCTCAAATCCTATCACACATCAAGAAAACATATAAAGATAGTGTGAAATAATGCAAATAAAAACTAGACTCACTGTAAAGATTTACTCCTACCAAAAAATAATATTATCCCAAATGCAAAAGAGAAAAGAAAATGAAATGAACCTAAGAAATTTTAGTTAAACTAGCATTGGCACAAGTTAAAAACTCTGCATTCAAAGGTGCACATCAGTAATTCATAATAATAATTAAAATCTAGAAATTAATCCAAGCGAGAGAGAATCTATGATAACAAACACAAACTAATATTGGAAAAAAATTTGTAGAATATATTGCTTGTACTTTTTTATCCAAGTGTACAAAGTAATTTTGTCTCTAAGGACTCCCTCTCTTTTTACAATTGAAAATACTCCTTTTATAGAATGTAAGGAAGTATGTCGGTCAGTCATATCTAATTACAAAATTACAAGTGTTAGGAGAGTTTTCCTTTCTAGAATACACTAGATTTTCCTTAATGGAATAGTCTATAGGCATTGCGTTTTACAAACTACACATGCCTTTACAAAATAATATTCCATTTTCAAAATATACAATGCTTAACTACAGGAAGAATATTTTTAAATCGACTTATATTTAGGACCATTATGTTGTTGAAGACCCCTATTTTTATTATACTATCTTCATTGCTCTCTGATGTTATTCATCAATTAGCTTCAAATTTACAAAAGGTTCCATGAATATTTAATCTCCTTGGTCTGCCAAGCTTCTAAGATCCCTATCATTTCTTCCTAAATCCTCTTTGATGCTCCTGGCTTTAGTGATATTTTTTTATTGTTAGGATCATATCCATGATCCTATTATTGTCCATCCCAATCTTTCCTTGGCTTTTGCTCTTCATCAAGGATCAGGCCTAGAGAACTAAGTATAGTAGGATCGGTGATCATGGTTTTATTTAAGTGTTCCATCCTGTCTTATAGCTATTTGTCATCCTCAAGGAGGTTTTACAAGTTCTTAGACTAGGTGT
The DNA here is from genome assembly GCA_037957365.1 of Torreya grandis. Classification (NCBI taxonomy): domain Eukaryota; kingdom Viridiplantae; phylum Streptophyta; class Pinopsida; order Cupressales; family Taxaceae; genus Torreya; species Torreya grandis. Next base: position 2,020,878 of record JARHVA010002271.1, read on the forward strand.
TTAAACTTTTGATATTATCCATAAGTAATCCCATAACTATGTTTAGATGAGCTAGGCTAATTGTTTTAAAATTATGGGTTTGATCTTTAATCAAGATATTGATCAAATCCTTTCTTATGTCCCTTGAGCTCTACCATTGGCCATGGGTTTATTCAAATTGCTCACTAGTGGTCTACAATTCAATTTTGGAATGAATTAACCTTACACAAATGATAATTTAGCTTATTTATCTTGATTATGGTGAATATAAGGCTAAACTAGGGCTTTTATACTTGCCAGGTATTTCTCAAACTTTTATAGTAAACAAGGGCATAAGTATGCATTCCAATTGGGATCTAAATAATGAATATCATTCAATCTCAAATAACTACCACCATTATAAATCTCTAATGGTGTTAGTTATTTGAGATTGAATGATATTCATTATTTAGATCCCAATTGGAATGCATACTTATGCCCTTGTTTACTATGTCTACAAGATCTTCCACTTGGCATATTATACTTATGTGGCTCTGATGTGGTATCATTGTAGCATTTATGTGGTATTTTCATGACATTTTCATCATTCATATTTAAAACGTGATTGTTACCTTTTAAAAATTCTACTTTGATCTCACATTGTTGGATCATCCTTTCACTAATCAACGTGGACCATCGATCTTGATCTAAAAAATTGAATATTATTGGATGTTTGCTATGTTGCCCATGGTTATGACACTTGTCACTTCTACATTTGTTCTGAGCTTTATTCAAATGTCAACATTGATCTCATATCATTGATATTTATTATAGTGATCAATCATGCTCTGTTGATCTTGATTTATTAAATTATACCTCCTACTCTATAGACCATTGACTAGAATGTGTACACTTCTCTTTAATTTTTTTCTCACAATTATGCCATGTGTCATCTATTCATTCATCCCTAAGGTTTTTGATTTTTCAACATTCATCACGCATCATTTGATCATGCTCACTTGAGAAAATGCACTCTATTGGATCTTGATATATAAGGTTGAAATCCATTAGTTGATGAGTGTTATTTAGCTAATATTGTGACACTTATCACACTCTCACTTTTCCTAGGGATCTGTTGATGTTTTGACTCAACACACATCATTATATCAATCTTGTGTGATCAAATGTGTACTATTGATCTTTAACAGATTATCAAACTTTATCTTAGGATCAATGTCTTGATTTTTTAAATTTAATCCTACACCATTGATCTCATTCATCTTGGAAAAATGGATCATTTATCCTATGAATAAAAATGATATTTAAGTTAGTGCTTTGGAAAATAAATAACTTAGCATAATGTTTTGGACTATGGTTTTATTTTGTGTTAATAAACACAGGTAAGACCTTAGGAAAAACATTTTAAGCTAAGTTTTGAGACATATTAAAGGGGACCCCATGAATAATCAAAGACATAATAATAAATACAATGAACTTTAGGGTAAGGCTTTTCGGTTAGGTCTATAGTAAAAGGGGCCCTTTATTTAGTTAGACCTTGCTAAATGATAAAATTGACAAAGGGGGATCCATAAAGTAAAGATAATAAACATAAAATATTTTAAACTAAGTTTTAGTCATGTTAATAAACATGACTAAACCTTAGGATAAAAATAGAACTAATTCCATGGAATAATAAGTCATTTTGATGTAAATTATTCTTGCCAAATTTGAATTTGATTCAAAGGGAACTGAGCTATGATAATTTGAATGAGGGTTTCAAGATTATTAAACATGACTTCAATTTGATTTTAAATAGACAAAAGGTTAGTAAAAGATAAAAAATTGGCATTAATATATGGAACCCAAGACATTGCCCATTTTAAATAGACTCCATTACAGTTGCAACCTGAAACATAAATATCAAATGTTAGAAGGTTTACGCAAGATTAAATCATAATTATGAAAAAATGTGATAAAAAAAATAGGTGTGGATGGTATTTAAATCAATACACTATGAAAACATTCTAGCGACACTCTGATAAAGTGAATTTTCAATTTTAAGGTACAAAATTTGCACAATTTAACACAAGGGTAACCATTTTTTAGGAATGGGGGTATGTTGACCTCAAACATAAATTTTATTATCTGAATAATTACATTTAAGGCCTTCTACTTGTATTTTTATTGATTGAGTCATCATCCCAGAGAGTGAAAAATAATTTTCAAATGATTATAACAAGTAGTCAAAGATTGTGAAGTGGTGCTTAATTTATAACTTCAATATTCAATACAATTAAGAGTGTAACACCATGAGATCTCTACTTGCACAACTTAAGAACTGGGTAAAATCTATCCAACACTATGAAATGGTAATAAAATAATATATTATTAACCCAATGATATGGTTAGTACTAAAAATATTTCTACTTCCCCAACAATAAATTATCTAAATTAAAAATATTATTTCATTAACAAATGTAGATCAATGGTGATCCAATACACTTCATCATTTCCAATGGAATTCATAGGAATTTAATTTCTCATAAATCATATTTTCAAAAATTGAAATTGAAATTGATGCATCATCCATAACCATACACTAGTGTATGGTCTAGTGTAAGCCTTGAGAAATGGATCACCTAGTAGTGTCACTTGGTGTACAAACTCTAACTTTCTAAAGATGTAATCCTTTGTGAAATATAACCATTAGAGGCATGTGATGTTTTACATGTGGTCAACCATATATTTACCATTGGCTTATATTATATGAAGTAAATCTTTGAAGTGTTGTGATAGATTATCATTATATGAAATACCATATATCATATTTAGTTCATAAGCTTTCAGTCATTAGTTCCAGGAAGTGAAAGAATATTCTAAGTTATAGTAATAAGTATACTCTTGATTTTAATAATTAAGTTTAATAACATCCTGATGGCATAATATCATAGTGTGATTTTTAAAATATTAACAAAGACAAAATAATTGAACTGTAAACTAGATGAATACAAGGATATCTTTAAATCACCTAATTAAGTTCATACATACTATAAACTAAACAATATTATTGATTTGATCCCTTAAATACCTATACATCAAACCTCTTTAATTAACATATCATTTCTAGATAATTAATAAATCAAGTTGTAGATCCATGAAATCATGGGTAATGGTCATATCATGCCCAAATCATTGCCTTGCAAAATCCTATTTGTGATTGTGTAGAAGAAGGATGGGACATGAGGTTTTGAATCAATTAAAAAAATATTAAAAAGATTAAAGTGAAGAAATATTATTCTCATATAAATATTAAGGACTTTTTATGCCATATCCATGGCGCATAAGTCTTTTCCAAAATTGATCTTATGTTTGGGTATTATCATATTCATGTTAAACCTTGAGAAATTTGGAATACAGTCTTAAAAAACAAAAGAAGGATTGATTGACAAGTTAGTTATGCCTTTTAGGTTAACTAATGTATCGAAATCATTCATTGAGATGTTGAATGACATCTTCAAGCCCTTTAACTATGTCATTTTAAAAATCTACCTTGATGACATCCTGATCTTTCTTAAATCTTATTACAAGCTAAAAAAAGTACAATCCACTCTTAGATTAGTCATCTCATAATTAAAATGTACAAATATTTTTTGGAGTTATGCTCAATAAACTCTCCTAAATTTGCACTTGAATTCACACACACTATTCACCTTCTCAAAACTCTCCACATCACGATGTATTACCTATGTCCATATATAATACATCAATAGGTAATTGACATAACAATTTTATAAAATAATGGGTACCAAAACCATGGTCTAAGTTAACCTATAATGTTTCCCAATTAATCATGGGTGATGACACCACACATATACAAGTATAGATAAACCACAAATCTATACTCCTAAAAAAAGGGGGTCCAAAATTTTTTAATGTACATTATTTGAAATACATTTTAATGTTGAATAGGCTCCATAATATAACATACATTTATATTGTAAACTTATAATTCTAAAATTATACTTAACATTTAGAGTATATAAGCTTCAGGTCAAGATTAGCTTCATATGCATGTTCACATGCTTTTATGTGCCTAAAAACTACTTTTATAATAATGCAATTGCATTACCTTTTAATGTGATTGTTTTATCTATTAATGAAATCATTTTATTTTAATTTGAATTAAAAAACCAAGCCTTTTGGCTCTGGAAGTGATTGGATTCCTGAGCCAAAGGCTTGGACCTATCATTCTACAACCAAGTCTGAGGGTTTTACTAAAAAAACAAAATTTGATGTCTGGTATGTTACAAATTACAATGGTAAAATTCAAAAACTTAATACCATCATGATGAGCATGCTCTCCTTTTTCCAAAAATATGATTTTTATAATTTTTGGACTAATTTAAAGTTTCAAACTATGTTGATTTGTAACTATAGCTTTTTTAGCCAACTACATGCCTATACATGTTCATGAAATTTGTTTTTAATTGATCCAATAACAAAACATATGGTCATAAACTAGGCCTAATTCTACACACATTTCTAAAAAAAAACAAATGATTTTCATTTTTTTAGGTAGTTAGGCATGCTACACAAATGACTATCCTTTTTTGTCACTTTTTGAGATCTATTTACTTGAAAAATTCATAAAAAAAGTATTCATTAAAAATATTTTAAAAAATATAGGTCACAAACTAGAAGATATTATCTAAATGTTCACCAAAGGGTTGCAAAAAATATTAAATATTGCTCAATAATTGGTGCACCTCACGATAGTCTATCTAATCTATTTTCTTAAAAAAATAGGAGTTTCTCTTAAAATTTTAGATATTTGACCTAATTATACTTAACCTTTTTTTAAAACAAAAAGTGTTTTAAAAACTAAACTCTAAATTATACATTTCATTTTCTTACAACATCTTCAAATTTGGAGTGTAGATATCTCAAACTATTTACAGAGGTTTCGATTTATGAAATTTTAGGAAATTCATGTCCATGGATAGGCCCCTTTTTATCCCAAAACTTTGTGCACTTACCTAGATTCGTAGTTATCTCATGAGTAACCACTTATCATTTAGTTTCCCCATCCTTATTGACCTCAGCCATACATTCTTACATTTTATGAGTTCATGTTGTGCACATTATGTGTTCGAATTTGATACGCTAATGACCACTTGGCTTCATTTTACACTCTCTCCATTTTAAAAGAAACCATTTCTAGCGCTCTTACCATTTTATGAGTCGCCATTATTTACAATGTTCATTTAAAATATATGTATTATTATAAATTTATATTTTATTACTTTATCATCATTTTGTGGGACCATTCTCATATTTCTCTACACATCAATCATGTTTTCCCATCATCAATTTTCTTCTATCCCATATCTTGGGAGAACTACATTTTGCTTAAAGTTTATGTTAGATATTTCATCCATGAAACTATATAGGTAGTGTCCACTTTCCTAGTGCATTTGGAGTTAGCTCGTCTACCTCTTCCTTTTATTCTATCCCCCCCCCCCCGCCCCCATTTTGTTTGTTTTGTTTTTTTTGTCTCCTATAGCTTAGGGGAAATGTTTTTCATCCTATTTATGTTGTTGTTTCCTTATGGCCTAGGGGAAACCTTTTGATAATTATCCCTGCATTTTTATACCTATCCTTATTGTCTAGATTAAGGGTCACCCTATATCTAAGAGTAACACTTTTATTACACACACACAAACAATTTTTTTTCTATTGGCAATAACATTTTATTTACCATTCTTTATTTGTTTCATTTTGTTTTAATTATTTTGTTCACTTTTTTATCTATTGGTGTTATATTGTGTATTTCTATTTATTTCTTGGTGTTTTATTGTGTTTTTGTTTATTAGTATTTTGTTTTTTTCTATTTTATTTGTTTATTTTTTTTCATTATTGTGCATTGAATTAGTCTATATGCATTCATTTGGTGATTCTTTGTGCATTATAATTAAGTTCATCCATATTGGTATGTCAACATTTCCATAATGGTTTTTATCATTGGTGCATTTTTTTCACTTGTTTACTAGATTGAGTGTCAGTATTTATGCATATTAAAGCTAACTTATCATGATGCATACCATAATTTTATACAATAATAATTAGTTCAATGGATCTTACAAGTAATGGTGTTATGTTGCTTCTCCTTGTTCACCTAAAAAAATATTGATCTATCCAAACATTGCCCAAATGCATATTAATTCAATACAAAATGAAATTTAATCCATAATAGTTAGGATGTGCATATTCATACCAATAGGTAGCCAAAATTCATGCCTATCCTCTATACTAGCTTACTCTAACTCTATGAGTATAGATTCAGTATGTAATCCCCCTTTTTTGATTTGCCATATTATCCCCAATTTTAGTGATAATGATTATAACCACCTTTAGGTAGATCATTATGTTAATGATTATAAATACCTTTAGGAAAATAATTATTTCTATCTACCCAACTAGGGAATTTTTAATTTTATTAATGATTATAACTACCTTTGGGAAAATAATTCTTTTTCACCTCACTATGCCGATGATTATAACCACCTTTAGGAAAATCATCATTTTTATCTTCCCAACTGGGGCATCTCATTAGGACACTAATTATTGCTACCTTTTGGAAAATCAATATTTTTCAGCCCCTTTACCTTTAGGTTTTATCATTTCCTTCTTTTTGAGGGAATGATTACTGACCTTATTTTCCATCTACTCCCTCGAGGGGGCATTTAAGGTTTAACCATCACTTTTTAGGGCATTAGGAATTATTGAATATTTTATTATTTGATAATAAATTATTTTTCCTATATATTTTAATGCCTTCTAAAAAATGGGCAAACTATAGGCATCTCATTTTAGCCACAATCAACTTCTGACTAAACTTTAGATTGATTTCTACCAAATAATGTAAATTAAGCCTAAAAATCATTGAATGTACTAATTTCATCTATACATCAAACATTAGTTCTCAAAATAATGTTGAGACATACCTATTTTTATTATTGTCATGTATGGAATAATAGATTTTCACAGATTCATCTCTAGTCACCTTACAACCTAATAACTAATAGTTTGGCCTTTGGACCCATTAGCAGGGCACTTGAATAATTTATAAAGTGCAAAAATTATAAGAATATTGAATCAACTAATTAAATCAAATTAAATGATTTAGTGAATTTTCCACGTGCAATTAGTGAAAAAAATTTCAAAAAAGAAATTTTAGTAAATATGAGTCATGATGATGCCATCATTCTCAAAGTCAAGGAATTAAAATATCTCACTAAAGTGATTTAAATGTAGAAATAGAGAGACATTATTCATAAATTATATATCTATAAGAAATATTAATTACATTTTCCCTCTTTAACTCAATTAGGGTTAGCCTTAACTCACCTAGGGTTAGTTTGAACTCAAGTGCAGTTAAATCTAACCTAATTACACTTAGGTGAGAGTTAACTTTAGGGGATATAAATACAAGGCCTCACCCATTGATATTAAAGATTTATAGTTTAATATTATTATGCTAGAATAGCTTCAAAAATATTATTTATAGTACTACCATGTTAATTTCATAAGCTAATCCAATCGAAACCAAATCAACATTACCAAGGTGCCAAGGAGAGGTGGAACAATGGAACTTTATTGATAAAGATTTATTGATCACACAGTTGAGCAAGCCAACTTCATCAACAGGTGGATTTGGATCTATAAGGAAGTTCATATGGAGTTTCTCTTTTGTTTTTTCAGTTGTGTCTTAATTGTGTTTATTTATTTATGCTCACCCAAGTGTTTAGGCGAGAGGTGTTAGTTTTTAGTGTGTTTGTTTTGATTTGATTTTATTGACTAACACTATACTAATATCCCCTCTTGGATTCCTTGTTCACAATAATCAGCCAAAAAATAAAATCAATTGATACAAAAATCACTATTAAACTATTAAACAAAAACCTATAAATTAAAATATCACTATTATAAAAAAAAAACCCCACTTATATGGTATATAATATCACTACTTTCATAGGTTTATAGTATTAGTATTATATAACTTAAAAATTTATTACAGTTCAAGTAGTTAGTTATGATCAAAAATGCATTATTGAGTCATGAAATTGTATTTTTTAAATTGATTCTACACAGGACAAAACTAGTTATCTACTATAGTTGAATGTTTTTTGTGATGAATAAATATGTGGACCACCTATTATTTTCCAAAGGACATTTACACACTTTTTGAATAGCACAAGCACCCAAAAAGCACATGTTAAAGGGATTTTCCAACTATGGTCACCAAATGTATTAAAGTAAGATTGGAAATCAAAATCGTAGATGCCAAGAACACCAAAATGAACATGTAATTGACCAAAATATAAATTTCAAATCCTATCCAACCTCAAAACTAAGGTAGACAAAATAAGAGAAAATCAAAATTAATGAAGGATCTTTACCATTATCTTTGCCCCAATTTAACTCCAACAAACATGATCTGCTCCAAGACAATTTTGACAAATTGATTGTATGATGTTGGATTCCTTAAAAATTAGCTCAATACTATGACTGTGATGGATGCTTGATATGATTATTTAGATATCATAGTATTTCTTGGATTCTTTCTTATTGGTTCATGTATGGGGATTGCATAGTTAATTTAAAGGGTGGTGGATTAAAAGGGAGGGTTAAAATTTCAATATGGGAGAGGCAAAATAAATGGCTTACAATTTTTTTGGATTTTGAAATTCCCAAGTGGAAGAGGGTTATTAAATTCCTGAAGGAATAAAAAATTCCTTTGGAGAGGCCTAGAAAATGGTTGTGAAACTCTAGGAGGTTTAGGTGTTTATAAATTTAGTTATGGGGAGTTAATAGGGATTAGGGAATGTTTTAAGGGGTGATTTATAAGAAAGTTCATTGGGGGTAGTTAGAATTTTTGGAATTTCAAATTAAAAAAAGGTTATGGATGGATTATACGAGTTATTAAGGCTTATTAAGGATTAATAATAAATTTAAAAATGGGTTAGAGATGTAAAGGCTAGTGAATGTTAAAAATTATGGAGGGGCTAGACTATTGTCTAGGCTAGGTTATGTGATAGGAATAAAGGGACTATTAATTAGATGAGTGGATGGTATAGATAATGTATTAAGTAGTCAAGGACCTAATTAGATGTTTTTAAATGATGATTGGGTGCAAATATAAAGTGAGAGGAAATCAGTGTATACAGGAACGACATGTTCCAAATATATCAATTAGTTAGTGTGTTGAATTATGTACTAAAGTTTTTTTGTTTCAATCTTGTGGATAATATAAATTTACAATAAAAAACACTAGGATGATGTTTGTGAATTTTTGTGAGTTAAATTTTATATAGCACATGCAATCACAAGTCAATGAACATTTTTTATAGAAGGCCAATGTCCTAAAATGCATATTCATAGATGTGTTGTTGTATGTTCTTCACAGGGTATGGAGTTTAAGTATTGGGTATATGTATTCAAATATACTCTAATACCTTTTACAACAACATGGTATATGAACTAGGAATGTAGGAGGGAAACTCATACTTAACATAATTCTAGTAGGATTTTATTGAAATTTTTGTTTTTGAATATGAGAACCACATGGTGCAACAATATTTGCAAATTCTGAAGATTTTTTTATGTCATGGTTAAGAAAAATATCTAAGCAATGCATAAGATAAATATTTATAGGAAGAAACAAATATAGGCATGAACATTACTATAAAAAATTACAAGGTTAGTATGTAGATGGATCATTTTTTCATGAAACCAAACAATAGGATCATAAAAAATGGAAAACAGATAAAATATAATGATAATAATGATTATTTATATTTTAACGGTTTATTCAAACCTAATATAAAAATAAAGTAACCAAAATCCAAAATTATAGAGTAAATTGAAGATACATAACTAACAAATTTACACGTTCAGGATCAAAAAGACTAGAGGGTACTACAAGACTCTATGCCAAGATGGTCCACTAAGATATATAAATAACCATTAAGTAAAATATTAGGGGACATTTGTAATAAGTCTACACCAAATATTAAAATTTTGGGTGACTATTAGAAATAAAAGGATATATTAGGTCTGCAATTATTATGAGATTAACATGATTATTCCCAACAAAGTTTTTAGTAGTCAAGGGTGTATATCCTTCATTTGGAGAGATGTACATAAAAATAAAATATTTCACATGACATATTAATAAGTGATAATACATACTAAATAATAGTAGGAAGCTTAAGTTTAAGGTTGAAATTGGCCACATGCAGGAAGTAAGGATTGCCTATCTAGTGGAAAATATAGATCAAGTCCATCCAGTGGTGTCACAAACCAAAAATTCAAGGGATATCATAGTTTGTGGAGATTACATGACATTAAATGATGGATTATTTAATGACCCATTTATAATTCCCTTCATATAAAAATTTTGGATTCAGTTTTAGGTCACAAATTATATTCCTTTATATATGGATTCAATGGATACCATCAAATGTTGATCAAAGTTGAATATTAGGCTAAAAATACCTTTGTAATATAATGGGGATTATTCACATACAAGGTAATGCCTTTTAGAATGATTAATGATCTTATTGTTTTCTTTAGGGATATGGTCACTTTGCTAGAATATTTCATCTATGATTCCCTGTAAGTCTATCTTGATGTTTGGGTTGTATTTTATTTATTCAAAAAACATCTATCCAAGGTATGAATTATGTTATAATGATGCCTAGCTCTACACATCACTTCTAATTTGTAATTTTTTAATTTTTACACCATTTGGTGTTCTCCTAGGTCACATAGTGTGCAATGATTGTATTTTAGTTGAATAAGTTAAAATCATGGTCATTATGAGTATGCCACAATGTAAAAGATATAAATAAGTGTGATCATTCTTGGTACATACAAGATATTACCAAAATTTTATCAAAGGGTATACAACCATATCCACCCCAATGGATAAATTACTATGAAAAAATACAAAGTTTGAATGAACTATTGAGTGTCAGGAATATTTTTTGGTTTTGTAAAAAAGGTTAGTAATAACCCTAATATTTGTGTTTCCCAATTAGAGAAAACCATTTCATGTGAATGTATATCCTTCATTAATTTTAGAATGAGTTGTATTGGCTCAACCAAGAGAGGTGGTTTGGATCACCCCTTAACTTTGCAAGAAATAAATTGTTAGTAATAAATAAAAAAATATGCTACAACAGAGCAAGAAGTCCTAGTTATGGTGATTTCACTTCATAAATTTAGGAATTACCTTTTAAAAACACCATTTAAATTTTTTATAGATCACCAAGCTCTGTGATATCTAGTGAATAAGCCCATGCTAGGTGGAAGGATATTTAGGTGGCTAATGTTATTCCAAGAATTCCAGTTTAAGATCAATGTGTAACTAGGAAAATAAAATGTAGGTCCAAAAAATATTATTTTAATAATAAATGGTGAAGATCCATAATAATTTCAAGTTGTGTCACCAAAGGCACACTTATTAAACATCCTTGTGATTCTAGAGAATATGAAGGACAACCAATTTCCTAGAACAAGGAGTTTTTGCTACACATTATGTTGAGAAAGATAAAAGGCAAATGATCACATGTGTTATACCATTCGATATTATCAATGGTATTATATATAAAATTTGTAAGGATGATGTGTTAAGTAGAGTTTCTCTAGATCATGAATTACCAAAATTTATAGAAGAATCACATCGATGAGTTATATGAGAAACTACTATGAGGAAGATACTACAAAGCCGTCTATATTAGCCTACTTTGTTCTAAGATGCACACAAAGTTGCAAAGTACCATGATTTTTTTCAAAGAATGAGAAGGTTGAATCAAAGGTATGGAATGCATCTGAATCCAATTTTATTATTATAATAATTGTAACAATGGGGAATGGACTATTTAGGACCATCAATATGCCATGAAAACACAATCATGCTAGATATATAATAACCATGATAAATTACTTCATGAAATATGTAAAAGTTGTTGAAATAATTCTGGAAAGTATTCATGTCATAATGATTTATTAGATTATTCTTTAACTCACCCAATTACATGAAACATAAATATTTAAACATTATAAAAACCATGAAATTAAGCATGATTTGTTTTGACATTAGAGATAGGAAGATTCCTCGTATGATAGGGTATTTAATGTTTTGGTACTATTAACCAGAAAGTATGAAAAGTCAATCAAAAATGGAATAATGAGGAAGTAGGGATGGAGAGAAAATATAAATAAACTAATATTATAATGGAAAACTTACAATAGAGTAAACAAATAATACTACCTAGATTACCCAGATTATTGGAGTGAATTGAACAGTTCAATAATAGAAACTTTTATCCACAAGAATGGTAAGAAATACATACTTCACATAAGGGAATGGAGATATCACCAAAGAGGTTTTGAGATAGAAATTTATATGTAATTCCTCTATATTTGAGGCTGGAAATTAACATAAAGTCTCACTTCCTCCTTTTGGACAAGTTTTCATTTAGCATCAAACAGTCAAGGTTAAAATATTCCTTTTAGTATTTTGAAAAAAAACACAAGGAAAATGACATGAATGATCACCTAAAATCTCAAATAATTCATTCATATCAAATTGGGTGCATACATCACAAATTATATTTTATAGGGTTTCCAACATAAATTTTTGTAAAACCAAGAGTGTTTACATGCAATCTAGGAAGCACATATTTTAATATATTTTTTCATTCATAGATTATAAAACAAATATTACAGATAAGAAATAATCAACATCTATGAAGCACTATATTCATATTACAATTTTTTTTCTTTGAAATCACCACACTCATTAAAAATGAACAATTTTTAGAAAGACATAGTTATTCTTTCCCCTTGAGCTATGATTAAAAGTAGTTTTGAACCCTTTCACAATGATAATCATCCTAATTGTAAGTTATGAAGGTGTAACCACCTAATAACCAACTACATAACCAAATTTTTGGTAAAAGAATTATATTATACAATTAATTTTTCATTTACAACTTAAAAAAGTAAAACATAAACATTTTAAGTGATTACAAAAAGTACAATGGAGAAATAGAAATTTAGAGAGAGAGAAAAAGTGACTTTTAGTAGTTATCAAGAAAAAGACAATTTTTTTGGCTGAGAGGGACCTTATTCAACCATTGTAACTATCTATAACTCTTATTTTTTTGTTGATTTAATCTTGAACATTATAAATATATGAATATCCTACATAACTCTCATAACCAATATGAATTAGGCATTCACACATTTTGATTTGGCTAATTAATATCTAGTTTGTTCATCTCAATTGTATGAGAAATGGACATGCATTATTAGGAGATATCACTTAATTTGAGTCATTTTCATGTTTATATTATTGATTTAGGGAAGACATGAGAATATTTTCCTATCCATTTGATGTATTTAAGATTATTTAGATTCATGAATCAATTTAAAATGAAGACTGACTTGTTAGAAGGAATTAAATACATGAAAATGAAGTTTTACCTCAAGACGAGCTTCAATTAGTTTGAACAAAATCTATATTGAGTTTCAATAATTTATGAATAACATTTTATTTTACCTTCTCTAAATCAATATTTAAATACTTTCTATGCATTATTTAATATTTCCTAATTTTGCAATTAGTTTCTTGTTATCTCTTTTTGGGCCATTTGCAATTGTCAATTCCTATAAATTTGATAAGAAAAGAAAAAACTTTGAGAAAAATCACTTCCTTCTAGACCAAATAGTGTTATGAACACCTTTACGTGCATTCAATAGTTTTCTTTAACATGTGAGAATATTTTGAAGAAGAGAAACATGATATCATGTTTGAAAACACCATGAATTTGACTATCTCAAGCTAATGAATGTCATATTACAAAATCCAATAGATTAAAATATTCTCTTTATTTGTTTGATAACTATTTATTATAAAATGCTTAGTCCAAAATCAATTTTTGATACAAGAATGAGGTTTTAAAACCCACACAATGAAAACAAGAATTACAAAGGTTGTAGTGATCAGCTTAGAACCTCTTTATGCCACCAAAAACTCTCATAACTCTTTAAAATAGTGTAAAAATTCTTATAATGTTCTTCCTATATGCATGCAATGATAATCCAACTTTTTGATTATTTCAAACCACTATCATATAAATAATGGATTAGGGAGTTGCACTGAATGATTCATAAACTGTTTATGCTACCAAAGTAATTATATATCCTCAATACCTCCTTTAGGGACTTATTGAAATGATCACATGCAATGAAATAAGGATAATGGCCATATGAATCTTGAATTCTACATGGGATTATTGAAAAATAAGTACTCAAAGATTGGAAGGATTTAGATATGTTTCTTACATGTAAAATAGGATTGTGAAAGTTGTAACATGAAAAATAGGCTTTGAAAACTAGGTTATAAATGAAGGATATTAAAGCTAAATAAAATAGTTTTAGACATGTTATTACCATGAAAAATTCCATCTGGAGAGATTGGGATAGTTATTTGGATGATTGACAATGTATTGTGGGCCTTTGAAGCACTTTTTAAATGTAAAATAGGCTTGTTAAATCTGCAACATGAAAAATAGGGTGAGTCAAGATGCAAAAAATATATTAGAACCTTTTTTTGTGTCGTGAAAACTATAGAGACCTAAATATGGCCACCAATGACCATCAATCATTCTTTTGACCAATTTCTACCAAAATACACAATTTGGCCTAAAAACACATTAAATGAGTTGAATTTGATATATTCAAGTGCCAATTTTGGCTATATTATTATTAAATGGGGTAATGCAGTTTATGAATGAACTAACTTTAATCAAATCATTTCGAGTCAAAATGCCAATTTTGCACCTGGGTGCTCTGGATTGCTCTTTTTTATCAAATCTATTATATGAGACACGTGACTTTATTATTTTATATTGACAACATCCTAAATGGGATAATGGTTCCAATTCATCTAACATCGAAGTCCAATTCTAATCTAGTCAATTTTTGAGCCAATAATATGAAATTTTGACTAATTTGATTAATTTGTGCACAAATTTCCAAGATTTTACATCAAAGTTAACTAATCATGTTTAAGGCTAATTAAACCAAATCAAGAACTTAAGTTAAATTTCCATGAATTTTTTTGAATATTTATTAATAAAAATTGATTGTCATTAATTTCATCATCAAATGACATCATCGTATGGGGTGGCATCCACAAGCCATAAAATACCACAAATATCTAAATTAATGCTTGACATGCCTCATTAAGACCCTCCATGCTTAGTTAATGACACTTTATCCCAAATATTGATGAGCCTATTTATGAATTTTAATTACATAATTCAATTAATCCTTAGCCACACATCTTCATCTTGAGATGGATGGTTCAGGTTGAATCTAAACCATTCTAAAAATCTATAAATAGGAGGCCTTGCCTATTGAATTTTAAGCTTTCTTATGCCAAACTTATAATGCCCAAATTCATTCAATATAATTTCATCTTAATTTTATAATGACCAAATGTTGACCCAAGCCAAGCCAAGTCAAATCCCAACAAGGTGCTAAGGAGAGATGGAGGTATCCAAACTTCATTGATGTAGACTTCATGAGCACAAATTGAGCAAGCCACTACAACAAGCATTTTACAGCATCCAAGGAAGGTAAAGGAAGGTATTTATTTCATGTTTTAGTTGTGTTTTATTTTTTATTTTTTGTTAACTAAGCTCCTCCTTTGAGATAGGATTAGGGTGTTTTTGATTGATTTTTTTAATTCACCAACATTATACTAATCTCCCCTATTGTAATCCTATGTTCACAAAAACTGCTTTGAAACACTCAAAACCATGTTTTCATTGCCTAAAACCTCCATGAAAATTCTCAAGACTTGTTTCATGCTTTGATAAGGATATTTACGGGCTTGTGTTGAATGCTTTACATGAAAAAATACATTGATAAACCCACTCATGTAAATATATTTCTGCCATAACCATGAATAAGGATCAAAACTATGTATTAATCTTCAAAACCACCTTAGAATTCTTTAAACCACGTCAAATCACCTCAAACCACATTAAATAAATATTTGAAAATGGCTCAAAAACCTCTTGGAATAACTTATACCTATTTTAAAATGGATTTACATGGAGATAAAGCCACATGGAACCTAGAAAAGGTTTAATTGGGTGGATGGTGGAGATGAAAGGAGTATTTTATATGAAAAAATGCATTGAGAAAACCCCAGATGTAAAAAGAGTCAAGAAATCTACATAATGTAAAATAAAAATATGAATGTTGCTTGGAGAAATTTAAAATCTATTGAGACCTTCTTAAATCTTGATTATTTTATATTAGAAAAGATAATTATGTATTTCAAAATGGACTTTTAACTCTTAAGATGCAAGACAAACTTATGAATTATGGATTTACTTCTTGAATACCTTATTTTTCATTAACTTGCAAGTATATCATTCTAAGTACAACCCATGATTTTATTTTTTTTAGTATTCATCTATAAAACATGTTTAAATACTTATTTGTATTTCTTAAACTGACTAAGATTGTAATGGCATACATCTAACCAAGACTTTATATTCTAGGGAATTTAGGATGAAATCACAAATATTTGTTATACAACTCTAATGATTCATTATATCTCCCATATTTGAATTTCACACATGATTGACCAATAAATGAAATAATATTATCAAGTTATCTATATATCATAATCTTAAATGCACCAGGTACTTGTTCATGATCACCTTTTGCTAAAAGCAATTGACTTTTTCAAACGTAAGTTACTGGCTCAAGGTTATCAATTATAGAAGCTTAATTATAGAAATAAGTTGCATGAATGAAATGACCAACCTTAACTCTTTGTTTCACCTTCATGTTTTGGATGCCATAATCCATCTCGTTTAACTTCAATTTCTCTTACATCCTCAAGATAGCATTTCATCATAGATGCAATGTAGTTGGAATATTGATCTATTTGAGACATATAATATATTTCAATTTTATTATATGATCATTAAATTATATAATTATTTGAAGATAAAAAAATACATATGTTCACAAAATTTAAACCTTCATCATATAATTCAATTTGACATTGAAAGTGTTTCCAGTCCAACTTCTTATAAATGTATCATTGAATAATCACCAACCCTTATTCATTAGGTTATAGAGTGAGTGTATATTTTTGGATAACATTTTTTTATGTATTTTAAACACATCAAATTTATTTTAGGAGTCTAGATGGAGAAAAAAACTAGATAAGAAACTTTGTGTACGATATTCCTTTAAATATTCATGTGTTATATATCAAGTTTTCAACTAATGTATTTTGTCTTATCCTCTTAGCTTGTTAAAGGATAGAAGATGAACAGTCTCCTCATTTTGGTGCCAAAAATAATATGAATAGTCAAGAAATGAAGTGACTATAAATATTTATACTTGTATGAATAAGTTGATGACCTTTTACTGAGATCAATATAGACTTTCTGGTTCATGGTTACCTATTAAATCTCTTATGTTAATCCTTGTTTGTGTTATCATGTTTAATGATTTAGTTTTATCTATCTTAATGTAATACAAATGCTCTATATATTTCAATAATTCTTGGTTAATATTAGTTTTTTTATCGCATGACCTTTCACTTCTATCATGTTTTAGGTTTTCATGAATTCACTGCACTATCCTACACAGATTATTAAAACCATCTATCCTCATCCTTAGCATGTTTAATTTAAATATGAACCTCTACTAATAATGCTATGATGAGCATGGAACCACTCCTTCCAGAGAGAGCTATGCTAAGATGGTTACTAGGATAATGAGACACTGAACCCTGGTTAGACCAAAAAATATGACACTTACTAGAAGAAAAATCCAAAAGGATAGGTCTAACCACAAGTGAAATTATTTAAAAATATATATACAATAAAATATATGAAAATTTTTAGAGAGAAATACCTAAATTTCTAGCTAATTGGTTAACAATACTAGAGTACTATTGCTTCCATCCCAAAATGGAAGGGACCATTACTTGGATTGAAGAAAAGATAGACCAGTTAATGAAATTAGAAACTGATTGGACAAGAGTGATAGACTATTAGGTTACAACCACTATAGATGGATACACTACTAATTTCATAGTATAAGGCTATATATCATTGAGTCTATGCAAGACTAATTAATCCAAGGAATTTGAGGGAATTTTTTTATAGCAACTACCTCTTTTGTTAAAAATGTTGGTGATGGAAAAGACCATGGTTCATATTCTGGCCAATATGGAGTAGTTAATTCAAGCGTATGTGGTGCATGATGGATAGATGATTGACTATATCTTGATACTAAATCTCTAATGGAGATGTGAGGGAAGAAGAGTCAAAATAAAACTCTAGATTTATAAAAGGAACTAGGATAATGGAATAGATGGATACATAAGTAGATATGAATAGAAGTAAGAATAGTAGCAACATAGTTGATGAATGAGTATGAAAAAATGATGAATGGGATTATGAGTGAAGGTTGAATAAAGATAATGATGTTGGATGTTGGTAAAAAGAGTGAGAGGATAAAGAGCGAGTAGAAGAAAACATGTGTAATGAAGAAGATGAGAGCAGTTTAGGAGTAGAACTGATGGAAAATAGAAGTAGTGTGCATCTAAAGAAAATGATACTGAATGAATAAGAAAAATTAAAAAAATAAATAGAACATGGTCCCAGGTTAATTATAATATCAAGAACATTAGAGAAAGAATTCATTAGAAAGGATTATTCACCATAAGTGTATGCATCCCCATAACCCAATCATATATATCCTAGTAGAAGTTTTAAGCCAACCAAGTAAGGGGATAATAGTTGGAAAAAATCATTTTTAGAGCATGTGAGCCATTGGGGCATGAATATTCAAACAAAATCAATTAGGAAGGATTTGAAGTATATAGGATTAGGTGAAGTTGAATAACAATAAGGAAGTATAGACAATAAAAGTCCACACAAAAACTCCTCTAGTGCACAGAGTACTACACAGATAGGAAAACCTAAGACATAGTCACCTCAAATAATAGTTATGTAGAAGAATCTATCTATACTAGCTACTATGATTAACCAGTCAGGAGGATTTTTAAATTTGGCCATCTATGATGGGTCTACAAACCTTAAATATTACCTTTTAACTTGTAAAATGAAATGGCAAGTTAAGGGTGTCATCAATGAAAACTTTAAAAGGTGTGAATTGATAAGGGCTAGCTAGGAGAGAATTAGAATTCATATACAAAACATGTAGGTATTAAATATGTACAAGATTGGTCATCATAGATTTTAAGAACAAGAAATGTACTAGCTAGATAATACAAGACCTCAAAGAGATAAGGCAAAAGTTTGGATATTTGGTCTGTGACTATGATCATATATTTTTGATGTAATGAACAAAGTAGACTTCACTTTGATAGATAAGGATAAGGAAGCATGGTTCGTTGAAGGATTGTGAGGTAGAATTTGGTTTACCATTGTGTAATCACAATATGAGATGAAAGTAAATGCCAAAGCTATTTTGATACAAGTATAATAAATTGAGGACTATGGAGAAGCTCCTATTGCTAACTTTAAATTTGAAAACACATTATAGTATTTCATGAAAAGAATAGAGTAGTATTTTAAAATAGAAAAAATAAAACTGAGCTTATGGTGTACAGAGTGTGAAAAAGAGGGACACCACTAAAATGACTATCCAAAAGTAAAGATGGAATTATGAAAAATTTATCGAGTAGTAGGGCATACTACAACACAATGTCATATACTACAACAATATATTAAAAATCCTCAAAATTTGTACTATAATTAATATAAATCTACTAATCATGATGTGAAGAATTGTAGAGCTCTACATAAACTTAAAGAGGGTAACTCCAAAAATGTGATTTCCATTTCAACATATTAAATCTCTATAGTGAAACCAAAAATTCTAGGCCTAGAGGTTGATAAAAATTATGCAACCCAAGTAGGTCCATAGTGGATTCTAAGTTCACCATATTACCAAACTCTCAACCTACTTAGATTGACTCCTTTGCATGGATGGACTCTTTATTTACTAGGATGGATACCTCCATCCCATCAATACCAATATGTAGCAGCTTGAAGCTCACCCATAATGTAGCCAAAACAATTAACTAGACTCTGTAAGTTATGCATCATCGGTTTAGTATGGGAGACAATAATGAGCAGTATCAATAATGGAATTCTACATAGCCACAAGGAAGATACTGAGGAGGATATCAATCTAATAGAGGAGGCTGAGGCAGATACAAAGGAGAGTACAATCATGTTTAAAGAAATTACCCAATGAATCTATAAAGATAATCAAATTGTGCATACTATAGAGTCATCGATCAACATGATATAGAAGATTGTCCTATTTTGGAAAACTAGAGGAAGGATAAAGCTATATGAAATGTAAACATGGTAAGTGAAGAACCTAAATAAAATGCCTTTTTAAATGCTATGACATAGCAACAACATGCAAAAAAGGGACTCCTTCAGCTTGAGATGCCTCAAGATAAAGGTATCAGAAAGGTTAGACAAGATAAATACTTGGATCTAGCCATAGAAAAGATTTTTATAAATGAAGCTATAAAGTTGTTGAAAAAATTTCAACAATAAGAAACTATTGATGGTGATGTTATAGCCATCGATGCACAAATGTATCATAAAATTATGTGTATCACATGACAAGACAGAGTTGTCACTATGCTAATAGATTTATTAAAACTCCTAAGTACTCTGCACAATGAATACATATCATAAAACATCATAAACCTATTACATAATCTTTTAGAATGTGCACATCATGGCTAGAAAAATACAAAAAAAAAAAATTGGTACATCAAGATAAAGAAACCATGGGATTTGGATGCGTGGATTGATATTGAAGTTATAAGATATAAAATCCCAAATGTTGTCTTTGATTTCAATAAAATAGTAAATATGATTCCTAGATCTACATGGGAGGCTATTAGATGACCAACCCTCAACTACAACCTAGTAACTTTGAGCTTGGCTGACTATAGAAAAGTTGAGCCTATTGGCCAATTAGAGGATGTTGAGATCAAAGTCACAAATTTGTCTCTATGAGGAGACTTTGATGTCATAGACATGAACACTATGACAACACACTACCCTACCTTAATAGGAAATAAATGGGCATATGATAGCAATATGACTACCAATACAACACTTAGCTAGCTTGAGTCACATTAAGGTGATAAGTTTGTGGTCATTTCCCCCAAAATAACACATAAATCATATATAATTCCTACTAAACTAGACTTTCCACATTTTATAAAAGAAACTAGTGTAGAGTAAAAAATACTCTATGTTCCATTTTGATTCGCAGTTGCGCGATCCAAATTTTGTCCTTGTACACTTTGGTTTGAGAAGATGGAGTTTTTGACTTAGAGCACAAGATTGAATTTCTTTTTACCTCAATTTTTTCTAAGTGTCAAAATCGAGCGGAAGCTGCCAAGTGTCATCAGTCAAGGCACCTTTCATAATTTCTAGAAGTTGGTCAGGACGTGCCATGCGTCTCATATTAACTCAGCAGAATGTGACAAGTGTCAACATATACATTTCATGTCGGTGTCCATGTTTCAAATATCTTTTGAGCGGAAGGTTTCAACAAGTTAAGTATCAGGATCAAGCAAAAGGCACCAGGTGGCAATAGTGGAAGGTTTCAATGTGCTTTTCTAAAAGCAACAGAAGATGCCACATATCCCCAACTGAAGAGAGCAAAAGCGACCATGTGTCAACCTTTGAATTATCTTCATTTTGTTTCATTGACAAGTAAAGACTGTGGTGGGTCCTAGATTTTTGTTCTGAAGCAAGTGGAAGCCACCAAGTGTCACCATCTATGTAAGTATGAAATGAGGCTTGATTGTTTCTATAATATAGATAGGGAAACATGGAGATGGACACATGTCACCTTCCACAAGTTTCTCAAAAGGTAGCGAAGATCACCACATGTCCTTTGTCAAGAATAAGTAGAAAGCGCTACATGTCCCTATTCCCTTTTTGAAGTTGCTCAGATGAGAATTGTTGTGGGTCCCATTTTCTATAGAAGTTGTTTAATTTTTGGAGAAGCAGATAGTGACAGATGTTAAGGACTGAACACTTCTAAGTGAAGATACAGTAAGAGTATAGGTAATGCGGAAAGCATCGTGTGTCTTCGATAAGGCTGCAGAACATGCCAAGTGTCATTCTCTGGTGCCTCCTAAGTAATAAGAAGGTTTTCAAGAAATTGGCAAAGTGTCCTCTTCCATTTAATAGAAGGGAGCATCTTGTGTATCTGTTTTAGCCAATGAACTGCAGGAAGATGGAATGTTTCAAAATCTAAGAAATATCTTTTGTTAGACACTTCTAGTTTAGTTAGAGTTCAGTTGGGCCATTAGATTGGGAACACGTAGACAATATGGAGGAAATCCAATGCTATAAAGAAGGGTGCAGAGATCACCAGAATCATCATCAGAAGATTGGAGAGAATTTTCTATGAGAGACTATTGTCAAGAGTTCTTAGAATTTTAGAGCTATGATCAGGAATATCATTTGCCTTTGTTCTATTTTCTTGAATTGGAAAGTTTATGTAACTGTGCATGTTCATGTGCCTTTTATGTAACTTGAGAGTTAATAAGAATACTAAATTTTGTGCCTTTGTTGATATTTCTCTGTATCATTGTGAAAGTAGTCTAAGTTGTGAGCCTCTATTTCTATTGTTTTTATCTTTTACATTGATCATGCCTTGTTTTCTCTTTAATGTAATTGAATCTCACATATAGTTTTATTGTGCTTAGAATTAAGGGTCGAATTACATTCAAGTGCATCACCATAGTTAAATTTTATTTCTTTGCATTTGTGTTTCTGTTTAAATTCCTATCCCTTTCCTCCCAACACTCAAGATAAAGAAGAGGCCAACTTCTTAAAAATCTAGAGGTCGTTTCAAGTTGCAAGTCCCACATTCTTGAAACTTCCCATTGTTGGTATTAGAAGTAAAGCATAATTTTAACCATCAACAGTTTTTGGCACGCTTGGTGGGACACCATCTTGAAGTTTCTTTCAAGACCGTATGAACTAGAGAGCTACAAGGAGTCAGAGCTATGGACTAGTAACTAGATCTCAATCTACTATAAATCCATGTATTCTTTTTCCACCTTTGGTAACTAGTCCAAGCAGAAGAGTTAATCAGTTTATACCAATACCAAGAGTAAATATGGGAGCCCCTATACCCCCAAGGAATTATGCAAGTTGGAACACTGGTAGTCCTTTGATTCTCCCAATACCACCAGCCACTTGGGATCCTATCCCAGTAAATGCTTTGAAAGCTCTACCCAAATTCAGTAGGAAAGATTTTAAAACAATTGAAGAACATCTTCAAGATGTATCAGATGTCTGTGATATACATGTCACACAGTATAATGTGGCTATAAGGTTATTAATAGCTTCTTTTAAAGGGAAGGCTCTGGAATGGTACCGATCATTGACTCCAAATACCATATCGACATGGGATCAACTTGGAGATATTTTATTTGAAAGATTCAAAGAAAAGGGTGATAAATCTTCTTTGCTACAATAATTGGTTACTATTCAAAGAGCACCACAAGAAGCAATGACTGACTTCAATTCCAGATTTCAAAAGACTTGGGAAAGGATTCCTACTATAGCTAGACCATTACCAGGTATGGCAATAATATTTTATCTTAAGTCTTTAAATTTAGATATATCTATTATGATTCAATCACTTGGAGGTCAGACTCTGCTAGAGGCTTATGACTATGCAGTCAGAGCTGAAAATAATTTGATAGATACTAGAAAGTTGCCCCCAAGGCCTCCCATGCCCATGTTTCTAGAAATTACCTTGCCACTACCTCAAGAAGCCTCTAATTCCATATCCCCACCTATGTCTATGTATAAGTATCCTTAACCACTTGCTAAAGAACTTGTCCCTACTCAATCATCTAAGATGGATGATATCAAGAATATCTTAAGGACATTTTCTAATGAGTTGATTAACATAAAGAGACATCAGAATCCTTACCCTAGACCTCAATATCAAGGCTACCAAGGAAATATATTTTCATCATATCCAAACCAATACCAAGGTCCTCAAAGGCAAAATAACCCTCAGCTAGCAAACCAATTAGTTGCAGTCCCTACACCCTCACAAACTGTTCCCCCAATTCGAATAGGGAGATTGTTTAAGGGAAAAATAATTATGCAGATATCACTAATGCCTGGTGTTTCCATTGTAATGATGCTCATACACTTAGAGATTTTCCCATGGGTAATCTACAATAAAAGGTAGAAAAGCAAAGAAGAATGGATGGAAAATTTGCAAGTACTAGTGACAATCAAGCCTACCAATCTCCTGGTATGCAAAATTCAGTCCTAATGGCTCAGATGCAAGGAATGTCTTTACAACAAGAGGAATAAATAGCCCTAGAACATGCTTTGTTCTCATGGGTTGAAGATGAATAATCAATATTCTTGAATGAAGCTTCCACTTCTAAGAAACCAGTGGTGCAATCAGATTACTATACTAGATCAAAGAGAAGAATGGTGGAATAGCCTGAGGTTGCAAATAATCAAGTTATGGAGATTCCTCCATTTCAAGGTCAAAGAAATATAGCTGTTAGACAAGAAATGCCACAATCAGTGTTGAATCAAGTAGTTCCTGGACAAGTTCAAGAAAAAGCAAGGTATCCTTACTTTCTAAGAACCCAAACTCTGGGACCGATGAATGTGGTAGATCAATTAAAGAGGACTCCAACACAAGTATCAATCTGGGACATATTATCTATCCCTAAACAAAAGACACTATAACAAGAAGCTCTATAAGGCCAAGCAGTGCCCAAACATATTGAGATCAAAGAAAGATTTGCTAAAAAAGAAAAGCTCAAGGACACAGTTCATCTGCAGACAACAGCCCTAGTGAACAATCCACCAGAGGTAAGCAAATCAAAACCAGATCCTTTCTATTTGACATTGATAGTTGGCAAGAAACTACTACATAATGTAATGATAGATTTAGGGGCTAGTACTACAGTAATGCCAAAGGCAAGAGTAGATGCTTTAAAGATAAAGTATGAGCCACTCACTAAAGGAGTTATGCAGCAAGATGGCAAATCAGTGCAAACCATAGGGAGAATTAGACACCTCCCATTACAATTATATACTTATCCCAATATAATTTTTAATCAAGATATAGTAGTCATAGATATACCTCCTATTTTTGGTTTATGTTTATCAAGAGACTTTACAACCAAGATAGGAGGATATATGTCTCTTGATTGGTCTCACCTCATTCTAAGAACCAAATATGGTTCAAAGATGGAAATTATATCTGAACCACTATCAAAGGATCATATAACCAATGAACCAAAATCAAAATTAGATGTAGATCATGCTATGTTAAATAAGGAAGAAAGGGTTTTTGTTGAATAGTTAGGCGACTGGACTGAGCATGATCAAGAAGAAGAAAATAACTAGTTGTTGGCTATGATGCATAGTGACCCATATGGGAATTATGACTCTACTGGTTTGGGAACTTATGTCATTTTTTATGAGCACCATGAAATCCCAAATGTTTTAAGGGAAGAGGCACCAACTACTCAAGAATCTAAAAAAGATTCAGAAATCTAGACCTTAAATTTTGATGGGGCTAGAAGTAAAAATGGTGTTGGAGCAGGAATTTGTCTTACTGCTCCAAATGGTGAATTTTTTTAAGGGCTATCCATTTCCAATTTGCTTGTACTAATAATGATGCTGAGTATGAATCTTTAGTACATGGACTCCTATTATCAAATAAAAAGGGAATAAAGAATTTAATAGTAAAAGGAGATTTAGAATTGGTAGTAAAGCAAATTAGAGAAAAAGGCAATAGCCAAAAATGTAAGGATGGGATATTACAGACATAGAATTTGGGACTTAATAAAAGATTTTGAAGCCTTAAATATTGAAGAAGTCCCTAGGATTCAAAATTTTGAAGCTGATAAGATGGCCCGAATTGGCTCACAGTTTGATCCAGCAACTGGCCTATTAATTAACAATGAGTCAGTAAAAGTTATAGTGAGGCCAAATATTCTATACAATGATTAGAATTGGAAAGTATTTGAAAATGATTCTCAGGTACTTTTATTCTTACAAAAATTAGATGAGTTTGCTGATCAATTGCAAACCAAAATTGAAGAGGCATATGGAGATCAAGTCATACAATTAAAGACTAATAAGCTTCCCAAAGGCTTGATCACTTTAGAGAATCTATTTGATCCAGAAGATGTAAGTCTGGAGAAGAAAATATTTGAAGTAAACAAAGCAGACTATTCTGAAATAGAGGTGAGTGAAGGGAAAAAATTAAAAATTAGAAATTTTGCAACATAAGAGGAAAGAGAACGACTAATTGAATTGTGTAAAAAATATGACAGAGTCATAGCTTGGAGCTATGAAAACCTTCATGGATACAATAGAGACATTATTCAACACATAATAGAACTGACTGAAGGATCTAAGCCCATCAGATAGAAATAGAGGCCATTCAATCTAAGGATTGGGCCTTTAATGGTGGATGAGTTGCAAAAACTTTTAGATTCTAAAATAATTTTTCCAATCAAACACTCAACCTGGGTATCAAATCTAGTACCAGTTAAGAAAAAGAATGGAGATATAAGACTTTATGTAGATTTTAGAGCTCTAAATAGAGCATCTTTGAAAGATCACTATCCCTTTCCCTCCATGGAATAAATTCTACAAACTGTGGCTGGATCAGAGAGATTTTCTTTGCTAGATGGTTTCTCTAGATAGAATCAGATTTGGTTGGCCGATGAAGACCAATACAAGACTAATTTTACTACCAAACGGGGAAAATTTGCATATTATAAGATGCCATTTGGCCTATCAAATGTTGGAGCCACTTTTCAAAGAGATATGGATGTTGCATTTGGGGAACTTATAAATAAAATCATCCTGATTTTTCTTGATGATCTTACTATTTTTTCAAAAAATGTTGTTGATCATTTTGATCATTTAGAAGTTATTTTTAAGAAATGTCAAGAATTTGGAATATCCTTGAACCCTAAGAAATGTATCTTTTCTATCCCTCAAGGAAAATTATTGGGGCATATAGTATCTAAAGAAGGATTTTCCATAGATCCTAAAAGAGTTGCAACTATAATGAACCTACCTCTTCCAGTAAATAAAAAAGTAGTTCAATCTTTTTTAGGGAAGATTAATTTTGTCAGTAGGTTCATATCCAATTTTATAGGCTTAGTGAGACCAGTGACACTCTTGTTAAAGAAAGACCTAATTTTCAAGTGGACTACAGAAGGAAGGAAAGCTTTTGAAGAGGTCAAGAAGGCTATCTCAATAGCCCTAGTACTTAGAAACCTAGATTTTTCTAAGCCTTTTATAATGTATGTCTATGGAGGAGAGTTAAGTATTGCTGTTGTCTTAACATAAAAGGATGATAGATAGGAGGGAGAGAACCCCATAGCCTTTTTCTCAAGAACTTGTTGACGTTGGAAAGTGCACCCAGTGGTAGGAAAATAAGTTCCTGCCTTCTCTTCGCAACATGGAAACTCTCCTCTCGCCTGTGGGACTGGCAAAGCTGGAGGGGAGAGTCTCTAGATAAGGGCTAGCTCCCTTTGATGCATCATGTTGTTTCCAAAAAAAATTAACAGGTATATATATAATATGGGGGGGATGAAAAAGGAGAAGAAATGCATACAAAACAAACTACCTACTCTAAAAGAGGTGATGCACCAAAATAAAGGTTGACCTTCACACATCCACTCTCAGAATCAGAAAAATGCATACATACACTACGCACTTGGCAGAAGGACTAGGCTACAAGAAAATAGTAGGGAGGCTTCAATGGAAAATCTAGAACATAGATCACCTAAGGTGCTGTGAAACACACACTTATGAAGTAATTTCTTCTGCTCCTTCACTCCCAAATATTGCTCTTCTCCTGTCAGTTGCAATAATGGCACCTTGTAGGCAGCAGGTCTGCTGGTGTTGAACCTGTGAGAGCATCAAAAGACAATTACTAGACACAAGCAAACATTCAACACATACATAGAAATGTCTATCTAAAATGGAGGTAAAAATTGCATTTGTATTGATCCAGGTGAAATTTTTGCAGAGCTGCGCCCTTTACAAAATGTGGAAGATGATTACAAAAATGACTAAGTTCACAATATATAGGAGAAGCAAGGAGGCCATTTGGCACTCCTTTTACAAGTGGCATATGCATCCCTTCATGGGAAGAACAAGTCACTCAAGGAATTAAATGGACTGTGCCTTTTTGTCTGCTCGAAAACCATCCTCTTTTTGATGACTTACATGGTTTGTCAATCCATTTAATAAAAAATGGAGGAAAACCGATCTTATCTCAACTATTTGTGCCTTTCATGATAAATTCACAAGGACTGCTCCACCTACTGAAGTCACTTCACAAATGGCACCACTTGGATCAACTGCCAGCTCACTCTATCCTTGTCACTTAGAATTTGCCTTTCTGGCCACTTGGCTCCTTTTGGTTAGCGCTTCTTTGTTTTGAACACAAACGGTTAATTCCTTTGGTCAAACTTGACATCCTCAAGGACGTCATCGATCCTGCTAGCTTTTCTGTGGGTGCTGCACCTTAGCGCCCAGTCGGGCACTTTTCCTTGTATACTTGGTGGATCCTTTGGATTCGAACTGTCGGGGTGGTTCGCTTAAATTTGGCTCATTTATAATCAGCTCTTTCCATGTTTTAAAACCAACAGCCACCTCACTTTAGTCAAACTTGGATGTCCTCCCTGGTCATCCTCATACCTTTGTTTTGTCAGTGGCCTGCTGGCTTTTGGGCCCCTTAATTTATTCATGGCTTGCTTTTGTTTTATATTCCATGGGCTTTTGCCTTATGTTTTTTTTTAACGTGTCTGACCTTTGCATTGTTTTAAGCCGATCCTGAATTCCTTTTGCCTTTAATAAAAGTTGAGCCTTTACTTGAGATGCCTGCCTTTGTGTTAAGCCATGTGTGCCAATGAACCAAGGACGTTGAACCTCCATGAACTGAACCTTTTGAACTAAGTACGTTGAACCTAGCCCGTTGAACCAAAAAATTGGTTCAACAGTTCAACGATATGAAATTTCAACGCATATTGAATTGAGCATGAACTGAGCAACCCAAAATTGACTATTTTTTTGAATAGGAAAGGGAGGAGTTGACCATGATTTTGCCAGTGGGCAAAATTGGTCAACAAAACTCTCAAGGAGTATGAAACTAGATACAACTTTGAGAGAAACAAGCATATGCTATGGTAAAAGCCCTCAAGAAATTCAGGCATATGGTATCAGGAAGCAAAATTTTGATACTTGTAGCTCACCCAAGTGTCAGAGAATACATCATGGAGGGAGAAATTATTGAAAAAAGAGTTAACTAGATAACCAAGATACTTGAATATAATGTAGAGGTCAAACCCACTAAGTTAGTCAGAGGCAAGGGTTTGTACCAATATGTGACTCAGGAGCTTGAAAAGATGATAGTTGAAGAGACAAATTTAAAAGAAGAAAAGGAAATTGTATTAAGAATACAAGAGGTAGATCAAGAATCCTAGGTCACAAGCAGGATTCATTTTATGAAATATGGGATTTACCCAAGAGAACTCCCTCAAAATAAGAGAAGATACTATATGATACAAGGAGTTCATTTTGTTTTAATTGAACAAGTTCTTTTCAAAAGAAATTTTGATGGCAAATTGTTAAGATGTGTAGAAAAGGATGAGGCTAATAAAATACTACATGATATGCATCATGGAGTATCAAGTGGACATTTTTCTACAAAGACCACAACTATAAAGATAAGTGAGGTAGGTTATTTTTGGCCTACTTTATTTACAGATTGTTATTAGCTGGTTAAAAAATGTCAATCTTGTCAATATTATGTGGGGATGAGAAGAAATGCAGTAATGCCCCTTAGTCCTATAATTGTGGATGAACCTTTTGCTCAATGGGGTCTTGACTTCATTGGAATGATAAATCCAGTATCTAGTATGGGTCACAAATGGATCTTAACTGCCATAGATAATTTCACCAAATGGATTGAAGCATTGCCACTCAAAGAAGTAACAGAAAATGTGATCCTAGATTTTCTAGGGACTATCACTACTTGCTTTGGGGCTCCTCGCACCATAATTTTAGATAATGCTAAATAATTTTTAGGGTTTAAATTATCTGACTTTGCATTAAATCATGGAATATATCTAAAAACTTCCTCAAATTATTACCCTCATGGTAATGTTTTGGCAGAATCAACTAACAAGAACCTAATTAGACTCATCAAAAGAATAGGGGCTGATCATCACAAAGAGTGGCATAAAGTGCTTAATTTAGCACTGTGGGCTAATAGAATCAAGCCTAAACAACTGATCAAAATGTCCCCATATGAATTGGTATATGGAAAATCTATTGTAATACCACTAAGTTTGGAGATTCCTGCTCTCCAACTGATCAAACAGATTGAAATTGAGGAAAATGGCCCGATGCAGGTCAGACTTGCATAACTTTTGGAAGTTCAGGAAAAGAGGGTGCAGCCCATGATTCATTGGTAAAGTATCAAAAAATAATTAAAGACTATTTTGATAAAAAGGACTTCAAATCCCTATTTTGAAACAGGCTCAATTGTTTTGAAATGGGATGCAAGAGCTGCCAAGCTGGGTCACCACACTAAATTTGAAGCATTATGGATTGGCCCTTATAAAATTCATGCATGTAAATAGAAAAAATCATTTGAGCTAGAAACAATGGAAGGCAAACCTATAGAGATTCTTTTGAATGGAATCTATTTGAAACATTTTAGTTAGGTTGTGTCCCTGATGCATTATAGTTAGATAGTTTCCCTTTCTTAGTTGCTTTGTTTTCCCGTTTTGCTTTTCCACTTTCTTTTAAATAAGTGTTCTTTGAACACATAGCCATAGCTCAGTGCCTTTTTCCAAATTTTCAAAATTCTTGACACATTCAATATCTCCCAAATCTTTAAAATTCTCCAAAGTACCTTGCGCAGCCACTTGCACAATGTGTCTATCTCGCTGTCCCAAGAAGATTGAGTAAGATTTGATAACAGTTATCTAGGTTTAATGCCATTTTGAGACTTGATGGGTCAATAAATGCCTCATAGCAAGAGTTAAAGCTTACAATTTCTTAAACATTCTTGCATCTATGAGAAAATTCATGCTACTTGCATTTTCAATTTCTAGTAAACCTGCTTAAGCGAAAGTGCTTTCTATTTTGCAAAAGTTCATACCTATTATCAAAAAATAGATATAGAGATGGAGGGAACACAGTCTTTGAAACAAGGAGCTAAGATTTATGAATCCCTTGATAAGTTTCTTACGAGTAAAGCATATGCTTCAGCCCCCGTGCAACCATTAAAGACCTACCCATAGACTAGAGTCCCTAAAGTTGGTCAAGCAAGTGACCCATCAAAGATAAAAGATTATGCAGATGGAATCATGGACCCAATTTTTCAAATAACTAGTAGAAAAACTCTTAGAGAAGGGGCACATCAAAGGTGTCTTCAAAGGGCCAAGGTGGGACAATATGAGACATTTACAATGAGGATATGGACTTCACAACTGGCACAATTCATTGTCCCAGGTGTGCATCCATGCCTTGATTTAGTCAAAATATGCGCTGACTTATTCCATGCACCCTTAAACACCATTCAATAGGGTCCATTCACAGTGTAGATTACACTAAAATCTATTAGAGAAATGTTGGCCTTGCATCATGATAAGACATATACATTTCCCACCATTGCTAAAATGCAAAGAATGTGGGCAAATATCAATACTCAGTTGAGATTCTTAAGATCTGAATAGCAATTAGGTGATGATGATAATACTGTGCTGACACTACCTGCAATAAGAGCCCAATTCGCACAAGCTAGCCAAGATGCACTATCTATGATGGCTTTCATCTTTGGAATGAAAGATGATATGATAGTCTATGGAGAACAAATGGCTATCCTCTTCAGGTTGAAAACTTTCGACAAGACTTAGGAGTATTGGCTTGATTTTTTTGAGCATATTGCATACTCAATGGTGGAATAACTTGCCCAATTCAAATAAAAAGGATTTTTCAAGTACTCTTCTTATTTGTTTAACCTTATGCCATATTAGAACTCTGGCATCTTTTCCCAACATATGCATCTCGATATGTATGACCCAAGTTTTGATCTACAAAGGACCACTCCTGTATCTGCATGGACACATATTTTGTCAAAAACTAGCAATCCATATGAATTTTTGGAATTGTTTGTTACCCCTGCTTTTTATCACCTAAGCCTAGAACCAGTTATAAATAGACTATTTCTAAGTGTTTCAAACCTTCTGGCCAATTGCCCAATTCCTTGTGATTTCTTTTTTGGATCCCACCATACAATTATTAGAGTGCATGGTTTTTGTGAGAAACCAATGTTGCTACCTAAGATTTTGACTCTTAGGTTAGCATTCTTAGAGGTCACTAGGCAAGTGTCTATAGTAGATAATGAATATGGCCCTGGGAAGAGGAAGAGGAAAATGTATGACCTCCCATGGATGACAAACAACATGGTACTAGAAGCCAGAGACGCTGAGATTATTTTGCTTAGAAAGTTAGCCTTCTTAGGTTTCCTTCTAATCAAAGATAAATGGGTATATGACCCAAATGGTTTCATAGCTTCATGGATAAGGACTAATAGGGTTGCTACCAGAATTGCACATGAGGGCTGCCCCTTTTGGGAAAATAGAAAAAATCCTAGGGAAGATACTCCTGGATTTTATGTTGAATTAACAAATTTTCCCCTTTAACAAAATAGACCATGGAAAACTTTCTATGACAAGTAGAGGGATTTTGATCCTTAAATCAGAATGACTTTTGGCTTAAGAAGGGCACTAAAGAATAAAGACTAGGATGCTGAGAAAATAAAAGCCTATTGGAAATATAGGCAAGAAATTTGTCAGACAACTCATTCTTTTAGGAACATGGAATTAGATGAGAGATGGGAGGAACTATGGGATGAGTGCCATCTATCTCTTGTATCTAGCCCTAACACAAGCAATTTGCTGACATAGGGTGTAGAGCTAGAAGC
Source organism: Torreya grandis (assembly GCA_037957365.1). Taxonomy (NCBI): domain Eukaryota; kingdom Viridiplantae; phylum Streptophyta; class Pinopsida; order Cupressales; family Taxaceae; genus Torreya; species Torreya grandis. The sequence goes on from JARHVA010002271.1 coordinate 2,054,046, forward strand.
CAGAGTAGGATCCAGCCAAGAATCACAAGCCCCAAGGCAAACTGCAACTGTAGTCATTGTAACAGTTTGGCCCCAATATCTTAGCATCATGGAAAAACAAAAGAGTGTGGTACCTTCACCACCAAAAGCTTCCCCATCGGCATCAATTATTAAAGTTCCCAGTTCCCCACAAACACCACTGATAGTAGTGGTAGATGTTGGAGAAAAAGAAGCACAACCAGAAGAAGAAACACCAAGGAAACAAAAAAGGCTGAGGTTTCAACTTGAGTCTGAGGAGAGGGCAGAACCCTCACAATGCCAATTATAGAGTACTACATTTGCTCCTCAGGTAAGTATCATTCCTCTTCCTCCTTCTCAATCTCTTTCTTCTCTTATAGGCATGATGATTACATCTAGCTAGATAACATCCCCTACCACCTCCACCATGCCCATTTCTCACTTTGTCCCATCTATCCTTACTCAAGATTTATCATTACCTCACTTTTCTCCCTCTGTTCCAAATAAGCTACCTCCTCAAATTTCCCATTGCCAAAAATTGGCTATTACATATGGTTTGCCACAAGGTCAACCTTTTGTAGGTGGGCACATTACCTCCCCTTCTACCTTCCAAACTCAAGAAGACACTGCTAGGATGGTGAGGGAAGCCTGAAGAGAGAAAAAGAGGATCAAGGAAAATAAGGCCTTGGCTACACCACATCTGTAATCACAATTTGACCCAATTCAGTAGCAATTGACAGTGACTCATTTGTCGACAAATATAATAAAGCTAAGTGAGCAGATGCTGCCAGAAGACTACATAATGAATGTAGTGGCCATAGACATGTCCCTGTTTAGACCACAAGAAAAAATCAAGCTGCTAACTGAATCCACATTTGTAATTACTAAAGACTACTTGAAAGTATCAAGGAAGCTAGAGAAGATGGAGGCTGATCTAGCCAAAGAGAAGGCAAACTGTAACAGTTTGACCATATAAATCAATACAAAAGATAATGAAATAGAGAGTCTAAATAAATAGTTGCAAGATACTATTTTTCTTCAGACTCACTAGGTGATCTAGGCCCAAAATTATTCTCTAAAACAGGGCTAATGCAGGTAAAAGATGTAGTGATGACCCTAAGGCAAGAAAAAGTAACATTATAAGAAAAATGTGAGGAAATCCTGTTACAAGTTACTCAATTACAATAGAAGTTGCTGAATGAATAGAATAATACCGCTTTACAAGCCCAATTTCAAGCCAAGCAACAAAGAGTAGAATAATTGACACTGGAGTTGGCCAATAGGCCAAAGAATGTACGAGTGTTAAATTTGGTGAAGGAGCTTTATGAATCAATGTGGAAAAGAATCTCTTCAGAGATTATTTAGCTCAGGCCTTCTCTCACCTTCCTGCTAAATGCAAAAAAATTGTGTGAAAAGGTGGAGAATTCAGTTGAAGAGACTCTAGCCACTATTTCTAGGAGAGTTTTAGGTTCTAAAACGTTGCTACAAAAGCTTTATGATGCAACAAATGGAACATTATCAGTAGTAGGAATTAATGACAAAATAGTCACTACTAAACAAGTGAATGAGGTTCTCAGTTGCAACTCTGTAGCCATCAATTATAGAGATCTTCTCGATTTAATGAAAGAAGGAATCAATGAAATGAAACAACACATTGAAGACCTAGTGCAATTAGGTCTTCCTTCTCCATTTCTTGATGTCAACACTATGCTAATGGTTGATGAAATTGAACCTTTGTTGTTTCCCAAGCAGAATGATCAAGCAGTTTTTCAAGATTTAAGGGATGAATCATCAGTACCTAAAGTAGAAGCTATTTTGATTCCTGTTTCCCAGCTTGAATTCAAATTGAAGGCTACGATTTAGATTTTGTAGAATTTTTCACATAAGGATATTATCAACCTTGATTTAGCCTTCAATGAATTGCAAAATAAGCAGGGGTTATCTGATGATGAGTGGTCTACCTATCAAAAAACATTATTGAAGCTATGATTTTTGTCATTTTGATCAAGCGAGAGTTGTAGTTTCTTTTTGAGTAGGCTCAAAAGTCCTTGGGTTGCCAATAACTGTAGAGTAAAAAATACTCTACGTTTCATTTTGATTTGCAGTCGTGCGATCCAAATTTTGTCCCTGTACACTTTGGTTTGAGAAGATGGAATTTTTAACTCAGAGCACGGGCTCAAATTTCTTTTTGCCTCAATTTTGTCTAAGTGTCAAAATCGAGTAGAAGCTACCAAGTGTCATCGGCCGAGGCACCTTTCATAATTTCTATAAGCTGGTCAAGACATGCCACGCATCTCATATTAACTTAGTAGAATGTGATAAGTGTCAACATCCACATTTCATGTTGGCGTCCATGTTTCAAATCTCTTTTGAGTGGAAGGTTTCAACAAGCTAAGTATTAGGATCAAGCAGAAGGTGCCAAGTGGCAATAGTGGAAGCTTTCAATGTGCTTTTCTAAAAGCAACAGAAGATGCCACGTATCCCCAACTGAAGAGAGTGGAAGCCACCATGTTTCAACCTCTGAATTATCTTCATTTTATTTCATCAACAAGTAAAGACTGTGGTGGGTCCCATATTTTTGTTCTAAAGCAAGTGGAAGCTACCAAGTGTCACTGTCTATGTAAGTATGAAATGAGGCCTGATTGTTTCTATAATATAGATAGGGCAACGTGGAGATAGACATGTGTCACCTTCCATAAGTCAAGAATAAGTGGAAAGTACCACATGTACTTTTTCCCTTTTTGAAGTTTCTCAGATGAGAAGTGTTTTGGGTCCCATTTTCTATAGAAGTTATTTAATTTTTAGAGAAGTGGATGATGACAGATGTCAAGGACCGAACACTTCTAAGTGAAGATACAGTAAGAGTATAGGTAATGTGAAAAGTGCCATGTGTCTTCAGTAAGGCTATAGAACATGCCAAGTGTCATTCTCCAGTGCCTCCTAAGTAATAAGAAGGTTTTCAAGAAATTGACCAAGTGTCCTCTTCTGTTTAATAGAAGGGAGTGTCTTGTGTATCTATTTCAGCCAATGAACTGTAGGAAGATAAAATGTTTCATAATCTAAGAAATATCTTCTATTAGACACTTCTAGTTCAGTTAGAGTTCAGTTGGGCTGTTAGATTGGGAACACATAGACAATCTAGAGGGAATCCATGCTATAAAGAAGGGTGCAGAGATCACCAGAATCATCATCAGAAGATTGGAGAGAATTTTCTGTGAGAGACTATTGTCAAGAGTTTTTAGAATTTTAGAGTTGTGATCAGGAATATCATTTGCCTTTGTTCTATTTTCTTGAATTAGGAAGCTTATGTAACTGTGCATGTTTCTATGCCTTTTATGTAACTTGAAAGTTAATAAGAAGACTGAATTATGTGCCTTTGTTGATATTTCTCTGTATCATTGTGAAAGTAGTCTAAGCTGTGAGCCTTTATTTCTAGTGTTTCTATCTTTTACATTGATCATGTCTTGTTTGCTCTTTAATGTAATTGAATCTCACATATATTTTCACTATTCTTAAAATTAATGGTCAAATTACATTCAGGAGCATCACGATAGTTAGATTTTATTTCTTTGCATTTGTGTTTCTATTTAAATTCCTATCCCTTTCCTCCCAACACTCGAGATAAAGAAGAGACTAGCTTCTTAAAAATCTAGAGGTTGTTTCAAGTTGCAAGTCCCATATTCTTGAAACTTCCCATTGTTGGTATTAGAAGCAAAGCATAATTTTAACCATCAACAATTAGCTAGATGAAGGTCAATACAAAGGAGAATTCCAATGTGCTACACACAACATAATGTAACTTCCTATACCAATAAGCCAACACCAAGTACAATCAATGCTTACCTAATAATTGAAAGCAGTAAAATAATAGAGACTAAAAATTGAAGTTGTGTAGTGGATTGTAAATTAGTTCATCAGTGAAGACTATGCCTCCATGTCTATAAAATTTCCCACTTGCTCAGAATTTGATTTCCTATACCAAGTCGATGATCACATGTAGGATTAAATAGAACTAATAAGGAAAGGCACAGTGCCCTAAGAAGTAGATTCTTCTATTAGTGGTGATTCAGATATGCATATCCTTGAATTGGCCCATGACAACCATGCACTTATTCCCATGAGGATTATCTTTGCAAATGAATTTTAACTAATCATATATTACATAATGAAAGACATCAATGATTTTATTCCATGAATACACATACATATTTTGAATAGCTATCAGTGGGTTAGCAAAATAAACTATGCTTTGAAGGAAGTTTTTACAAATTAGTGGGTAGCTCATCAAGATAATCAGTTGGAGTGGGATGATGCCTATGAACTCATGATCAATAGATTTTAGCTCCCATAATTCATCAACACTAACTGGCCATTTTAAAAAAAAAATAGAGTGCTTTGAGATTCATGTATATAAATGTGTTAAAGTCTGGAATATAGAATGGGTGGCACCTAAGTATTGGGTTCATATTTTTCACTATACATTGTCTCTACTAACCACAACATGGTAGATGCATAGGGAGTATAGGAGAGAAACCAAACATTTGGCATAAGTGCAGAGTGACTTCATACAAACTTTTATTTTTGAAGATGAAAATATGTTAGTCGATAATGCACTTCAAAAACTCAAGTAATTTATATGCCATGGGTACGCAGAATATTTGATCATCATAATATAATCAACTACACATAAAAGTATAGATTTTGATCTTAATTCTACACTCCAAAGGGTATAAAACTACTAGGACTAAATAACAAGTTTTGATGTAGCCTTGTCATTAAATCTAGGATGAGGTAGATGATTATAAAGACTTTGATTTTGATGAAAATTTAGATTTAAATGATTTATTTGGATCTAAATAACCTATAAAACCACTCAAGGACATCAACATAGTGCTAGATAAAGAAGATAAGTTGTGTAGCATCCATATCCCAAATAAGGAAGGGCAAAGGAAGATTTAGGAATCAATGGATGAAGAAAAATGCAATAAATACCAGTAGCCTCTCAAGAAACATGTTTCTAACATTAGAATAGAGGAGGTTCCAAAAATGGCAAGTGTAGGTGACTATTGGATGGAGAATGAGATTTCAGAAGCCCTACAACTTCTAAGCAACTACCAAGATATATTCCTCACTAAGTTCTCAAAGGTTTGAGGAGTCAACCCATCTCTTGGTGAGATGCAAATTGAATTGAAAGTGTGCACACATCTAATCAAGAAGTGACCATACAAACTCAACCCCAATATGAAACTAAAAGTATAACTAGATAGGATGTAGGATGCAGGGATAATCTATCTAGTAGAAAAATCTATTTGGGTAAGCCTAATGGTAATACAACCCAAGAAAATAAGAGAAATATAGGTATGTGGAGACTACCACATTCTTAGTGATGCCTACGTAAATGATCTATTCCCCATACCATTTATAGATGGAATTATAGAGTCTATCATAGGCCATGAACTATATTCATTTACATATGGGTTCAGTGGATACCATCAGATTCTGATCATAGAGAAGGATAGAGCCAAAACAACTTTTACAATAGAGTGGGGTTTTTGTTGGATACAAAATCATGTCATTTGGTCTAAAGATCACACCTTTGGTATTTTCAAGCATAGTAGTCACAACATTCAAATATTTCATCCATGACTTCTTGAAAATTTATTTAGATGATTGGGCATTCTTCTCCCTATTTAAAGAGCATTTGTCCAAGTTACATTTTATGTTGTAATGATGTTGAGATTTGTGAATCACTTTAAATTTGAATAAATGTCTATTATTTAAAACTTTTGGTGTTTTACTTGGACATGTTATTTGTAATCATGGAATTTTGGTAGATTAGGATAAAATCATAGTAATCTTGAGTATACCATTACCTGTTAGTTCTACTGAAGTGCACTTTTTTAATCAGACATACAAGATACTACCAAAAATTTATCAAAATCCATGTAGTGATATCATCTCCACTAGAAACTTTACTATGAAATAATGCTAAGTTTGTATGGACATCTTAATGCCAAGTAGCTTTCATTGAGATCAAACAGTGACTAGTCATTGTGCCTATACTTGTTTTCCCAAACTGGATTAGGTCATTTCATGTACATGTAGATGCTTTAGGCATCATAGTTGGTATAATAGTTATATAGCCTAGAGATGGTGCACATGATCATAAAATTCACTTTGATATACAAAAATTATTTGATGCAGATAAAAATTATACAACCATAAAATAAGAAGCATTGGTCATTGGGTTTACACTAAAAAAAATTTGGCACTATCTTTTGGTGACACTACTCAAAGTTTTCATAGACCATCAAGCTCTACGCTACTTGGTCAATAAACCAATGATATGATGATGAATATCTCATTGGTTGATGTTATTTAAGGAATTTAAATTCTAAATAATTGTAAAACTAGGTAGAGAAAACATGGGACCTAAACACTTTAGTTGAATTTTGAATGGTGAAGAGATAGAAGAACTACAAGAAGACTCACCTAATGTGCACCTCTTATATGTCATTATGATTCTTAATTTTTTTGATGCTATTTCCAACTTCCTCAAGTAAGGCATCTTCCTTATACACTTTTAGGAATAGGACAAAAACTAGTTTATGACTAGATCACTATCATACACTATCATTAAAGGACTATTATATCATTTAGGAAAGGATGAATTCATATACAGGGTTATCCTCAAACATGAATAGCCTCAACTCTTAGAAGAAGCTCATCAAGGATTAATAGGACATTTCATGGGAGAGGGTACTGCTAGAAAGATTTTACAGAGTGGATTGTGGTGGTTGAATTTATTTCAAGATGCACATAGATTTGTGTAGCATTGTGATGTCTACCAACATATGAGAAAAACACTTTAGAAAGATGAGATACCATTGAAACCCTTGTTAGCAGAGAAAATATTTGAATAGTGGGGTATTGACTTTGTAGGACCAATCAACCCTCCAAGAAAGTGCAACAAGGCTAGGTATATCATTATTGTGATAGACTATTTCACTAAATGGGTTGAAGATGTTGCCACACCTAGCTATAGTGCAAAGGATACAACAAATTTTTTGTATGAAAAAATAATTAACATGTTTAGATGTCCAATCAAACTAGTCAACAATAGAGGAGTGGACTTACTCAATAATACCATGAAATCTTTTATGGAAGAGTTCATGATTGCACATCATAAAATCACCACTTATCATCCCTAGGTGAATGGCTAGGTTAAAGCTTCAAATATGGTACTAGGGAAAATGATCACAAAAATCCATGATGTTAAGTGAAATGACTAGGAAAATCACATTCTTGTGATCTTATGGGCATATCACACAAATTATATAATATCCGTAGGCTTTACACCATTTTAGTAGGTGTATGGTCAGGAAGCAGTCATGCCAATGGAGTATTTAGTGCCTAGCCTATGCATTTCTATGGTCATGCATTTAGGAGATCAAGAATATCTTATCAATTGACTCTTATAATTGAATATAATGATTTTAGAAGGGTAACATGGATATAGGAAGTACATAAGCAAAGTCAAAAATCATGGTATGATAGGAACCTATGCCATAAGTAATTCCATAAGAAGTAACTAGTTTTATTATATGATAGCCAGTTTAAAGCATTCCCAAGAAAATTACAAATAAGATGGAAAGGGCCTTACATTAAAACATCAAGGAATGGTAGTTTTAAGGGACATATAGGGAACTGTATTGATAGGGTGAGTAAATGGTTGTAGGTTTAAGCCCTAATTCTAATAGTCTATTTGATATCATTTTACAAGTTGAGTGGGTGCTAAGTAACACCATACAGATTAGGATTTTATTGATTTGATTGGTTTCTATGTGTGTTTTTTTTCTATTTGTTTGTTTTTAGATGATCTTAATAATGACAATGGTAAAATAAATAGACCAAGAATTGAGTGCACTAGATGTGCATAGGAAAATCCATGTGTATCGATGGAAAAGTAAAGGAGGAGATAATGAAAAATATTAAGTTTGGGAAAGTAGTTAAAATGTCACATCTAAAAGTTATCCATTAGATAATGGTCATCCACCAAAAATAAATATAAGAGCCAAGGGTTGATGAATATGATCTTTAACAAGTCACTTCGTAGTCAACATCAATAGCTCATACCTCTTGTATGAATACCTAAGGGCATAACCGTGTAATTACATATATGCACTAGCCACTAACTACTTTAATGGAAAAATAGGAAACTGATTCACCACATCCACCGTTGTATTCAAGATGAGTGGACAACTAGGCATGTCCTTGATGTGGAAGCCAAGAGGCATGAAATTTATAAAAATCTAAGTTTGAACTCTATGTTTGTATGTCATTCTTAGAAATTTTTTGAGACCTATAGATATTAAAGAGACAAACCATTTTCTTTGCACAAAGTACTCAAATGCATTCAAATTATTTCTCACATAATCATGGACACTATGCCGCTAATTCAACCCCTCTCAGAAGCATAAAATGAAGCCATGGGTGTTGACATGGACCTTTGGTAGACGAAATATAGTGATCAAGATCCATTCTGATACATATGCAAAGTTGAGTAGAAGATCTTCTGACCAAACCTTATGGATATTATGCAAGTAATCACCCTTGTAGTTCCCCATAGATTCCATAATACAAATGTTGAACACCTACTTAAAATTCTGACCTTTGGTGACATGGGTGATATTATTTAAGTATTACTTGGATGATACAAGGATGAAGCTATCTATTTGGGACTGAATAAGATGGTTGTCATTAACATATAGGCTATGGTATGAGCATTAGGCATGCCTGCACAAGGGGATTCACTGATACTATATAATACTAAGACACCACTAATTATACAAGAATTTTACAACCTATATGTGTGATAGAATAGAGGAATCCTAGTAGATGAGATCCCAGATGAACCTATGCACATCCTTATCTAATGCATCACCTAGTGATTTTGGAAAATGACCAAGTCTACCAAGGAGATACCAAATGGAGTTATGGACATCACACATAGGATGATTCATTAAGGCAAACAATTTAATTATATAGAATATTGTGTGCATGAATTGCTCACAAATATCAAAAAGTGTTAGAACATTCCAAGACAGATCTCCAGTACTAGTTTATGATCCTCCTCCTTTATTTCACATACTAGAAATCACCCAAGGAAGAAGTACACCTTGATACAAACTATTGGCCAATATATCAATTCCATAATATTATCTAGACATAGGAACAAGTAGCCCTCACACATGAGGTAAAGTTCAAATCATGGTGGGAGGAGTGCTTAGAGATTAATTCAACACATCCCTAAGTCCTACCAGATGTCCTCCAGTATCTAGGATAACATGCCAATGTCACACTACTACCAAAGGGAGGTTTCATTAGAATCCATGAGCTATTGCACTCACCCTTCAAATCACTTCCATTTTTCATCACAATGGACATGGTGCAGGCCAAGGTGGTGAGACAAAAGGATCACACAAACAAGGTGAAAAACTCCTCTACAATCCATACCATTGGGTGTAAACATTCATATGGTGAAAACATCAAAACCAACATCTAATTCACAATAATAAAAGGGGAAGTGCAAACCAGAACCTCACTTGGTGTCACCCCATTTGAAGTGCACAAAATGCAGTATAAAAACATGGAAGGATGACCCAAAGGTATCCCAGATAGTTGATTCTTATGATCTCACAGAAATGGGAACTGATGCATGGGAGGTTTACCAAGTCATGTTGGTAGACATGGTTGGAGACTACTATGACAAGGAGGAAGAATTTTTTTTTTTTTTTGGAAAGCAGTATACACTATGAAAATTCACAAGCAAGTCCCACTATAACTATGGGTATATCTCCTCACATGTCCACCTTTCATCATTCTAGATATAATTAAAGAAGAGGAAGAGCAACTGTAATGTATAATTGAATTCTTCCCATCAGCAACTGCTCTAACATTTGAATTGGATGTTGTATTCAAACCCTACTAGAGATCCCACTATAACCAATTGTGAATAGGATGTGAATGAGATGAGAGATAAGAGTCTCACCTACACTCAAATAGATCACATTTGGCTAGCCAACTATTAAGTAAGAAGCATAACCTACCCCAAAATATTTTGTACCACCACCATAGTGTAGACTGATCACCATAGGTAGAAAGATGTAATAGGTACCCAACTCAAAATTATGCCTTAAGGAATTTCCACCATCATCATATGCATAGGAGGAGGAAGAATTTACACTAGAATAAAACATAGCTAAATAACAAGTTGTAAGAGAAGAAGTTGTTCTCACTACTAAATGTAGATGAAAAAAAGGAAAAAAATAAAAAATTAAGGAAGAAGAGAAACAATGAGAAACACAACAAGATGAAGAAGTGAAAGCCTCTCAAAAGGCCAATGACATAGAGTCAGAATTGTAGAAGGTTCGATAGATGGCCCAACAAGCTTAAGAAGTAGCTACTACACACTAACAAGTGCAAAAAGAGAGAGAGAAGAAGGAAAAAGAAGAAGAACAAAAATGATAACTAGACATAGTATCCCAAGTGCAACATCAAGTAGAGGAAGCTACCAAGTTGAAGGTGTAACATGATGAAGCCCTATGGAAACATAAAGCATATGCATAAGTACAAGCTCAAGAATAGGCCAAAGCTATGTAAGAATATGAATTGAATAAGAAAGGAGAAGAACATAAGTAAAAGAACGAGCATGAAAAGAATCTGAATGAAGAAGAGGAGGAGAGAAATAAGAAAAAGAGGATGGAAGAAGCCTAGAGAAAGTAAGTTAAAGAGAAATAGAAAGAGGAAGAGGAATTTGAAGAGAAATAGAAAAAGGAAGAGGAAGAGAAGAGGATGGAAGAAGCCTAGAGAAAGTAGGAAGAAAATAAAAAGAAGAAACAAAAAGAAGAGGAGGAGAAATGGAAGATGGAAGAAGAGGCTAAATACAAGAAGGTTGAGGACACTGCATAGTAATCAAGGATAAAAATAAAGGCCACATTGTAGTATCAAGTACCCACCATGATGTAGGCACAAAATTAGCTACCATATGCTCCACTAGGATGTGTATGGCTCTAGGATGTTCTAATAGTCACCACACAGTGCACCACTTTCTCCCTTCCTCTAGCCACCATACCATGACAAGATCTTACAACAACATCTAACACATTGGCCACTATTCTAGTCAGGAAAGAAGTATCCTTGGACATCTCTTGCCTAACCTTGAATAAATAATTGGAGGGATTTGTAATATTTCAAAAATATATCTCATAAAAGGTGGCCTCCCTAGAATAAGAGGGGGAACAAACAAACGCTGAGAAAATTAAACTATAGGCACAATTACATGAATCAATGAAGGACATTAAAGACACTTGTCTAGCTTTGGCTTCATGAGTCATCAGTAAACAAATCATGTCAGATCATTGTAGGTTAATGGCCCTAGTAGTAAAGTTTACCAAAGACTAGTGTGCCACATAGTAACTTTGTGCACTTGGCAACTTGGACTATAGTGTGAAAAATGATACTATGACTTTGATTACTCTACTAGAAGATTATCAAGGTATGTTGGACATTGTATCTCTTCAAGCACATCAACTTACATGTAGTCTTTTAGATTAGAATCAATAGCTCACCGATTCCTTAATTTCCTCCAACATAGATTTTCGTGTAGTTTTCATAGCTCACACAACCATATACATCCTAACTACATCAATTGATGAAACTAATAGTGCCTTCAAACAATCATTTAATTATTAGGATAATGTGTGTGATCAAGTTCTCAACTTGAAATAGGACTTGTGATGTAGAGAATTTTCAAGGCAATAGGTAGAGAGATATGTGGAAAAGGTAGACTAGTTGAATGCAGATATCTAATTAAATGTTAACAATACAAGGGCTGACCTAAGTGCTACTCAGAATGAGGATTTGAAGGAACTCATTGATAATTATTCACCAATGCACATCTTGATTCACATCATCCAAGAAGTCATGTTTTATTAGGATGTATTCAAAACTGACTTGGCTCTATTCTATAGTGAGGTGACTTTGATGCTCAATGTTATTATGTACATGACACATTTTAAACTTTATCAAATGATCATGCCATAAATAGATACCCAAATAGAGGGAAAGGATATTATTGGCTAGCCTTATTCATTAGAAACACCACCTCCTACCAATTGAGTATTGTATAATGTGCAAATTTTGAACAAATTTTTGCATTAGGGATGACTAATGAGAGAAATGAGGATGAGATGGTTGAAAACCAATAAAGGGTGTCCACATAGTTATGCCAACCTATTGAAAACTTGAAAGTGTGGTAGGTTGATATTCTACTTAGTTAAAGACCCAAAAGGGTGGCTAAGTAGTGTGGAAGAGGTGAAAACTAAAAATGGTGCCCTGAATGATTACTACGACTCTTTCCAGTCTACCCATAATTTTAGATTCTACCCTTAGTGCATAGATAAATGAACTTGAGATGTTGTCTTAGAATGAGACAACATTTTAATTATGAGAAATTATTGGGAGAATAAAACCAGATAAGAAAGATGCACATGATATTCCTTTGAATATTCATGCACTATATATGAAGTTGTCTATTGATGTATTTTATCATATCCTCTCAGCTTGTGAAAGGATAGAAGATGAACAATATTCTCATTTTGAAAAAAAAATAATAATAGTGAGGAATTGAAGCAACTATAAATATGTATACTATTATGAAGAAGTTGATGACCTTTACTGAGGTCAATATATACTTTCTGGTTCATGATTACCTATTGAATATATTATGTTAATCCTTGTTTGTGTTATCATGTTTAATGATTTCATTTTATCTATCTTAAGATAATATAAATGTTTTATATGTTTGAATAACTCTTGGTTAATATTAGTTTTTACTTATCTTATGATATTTCACTTTTATCATGTTTTGGGTTTTCATGAATTCACTACACTATCCTACATAGACTACTAAAACCTAGTTTTCCTTATCCCTAGCATGTTCTATTGAAATAGGAACTTGTTCTAATATTATCTAGGATTGTTTTCATGAAATTTCAAATTTCATGACAATATATACCAAAATGTAATACTAGAAATATAGCCAGGTTCTTATGTGACAAAATCATAACAAGGTTTCAATGTCCAATGATGTTGGTTAGTGACAAAAGAACATAATTCCTAAACATTACTATTAAAAACCTACAAAATTAATTTATGATATCACACCATATGAGAATAACTTATCATCCTTAGGCCAATGGGTATGTAGAATCATCCAATAAAGTCCTTGAGAAGATGCTAAAAAAAATATACAATGTCCAAAGAGATGACTAGGAGGTTTGAATTCATGAAATCCTATGGACATACATGACTAATTAAAAACATGAAATATAGTTCACCTCTTTTTAAAAGGTATATGGATTATAATTAGTTATGCTTATGGAATATATAGTGCCTAGTATATGAATCACATTGATAATACAACTAGGAGACTAGGATTCACATTAGGAAAGGTTAATACATATAACTTACATTGAGGAATTGAGACAGACAACAAATTGGATACAAGAAACAAATAAGCAGATTAAAAAATCATGGCATGGTAAAATTTGTGATCTAGATAGTTTCATCTAAAGAAGAAAATATTATTATATGATTGTATATTTCATGCATATCCAAGTAAATTGTATATTCAGTGGCAAGGACCATATGTCATCCATGAATTATCACAACAAGGAAAAATAGTGCTAAAGGAATATCTAGGAACCAACCTCTAGGCACATGTAAATGGATACAAACTTAAGCCCTAATGATAATGATCTCTATTAACCTCATGTTAAAAAATGGAATGGGTGCTGAGTAACACCATGTAGTTAGTGTGTGTTTTTTTGTAGTTCTCTTATATTTTAGTAGGTTTTTAGTATAGCTATGTGGAATGTCATCTCTATATCAAATGAAATTAGAGCATAGTATATAGAGATAAATTTCATAGAGTATGAAAGGAGAGTAAAAACTCCATTGAAAATTAATACAAATAATAGTTAAGACAAGATAAAAATGAGGTCAATCAATTAAGTTTATGAATGAAGCAATGGAAAAAAGGGTATGGAATATAGGCAAAAAATGATCACTCACAAGTGGTTAATGATAAATAAATTTAAATATTACATATTTCCCAAAGTATATTAGTGTGTTAGACTCAGGTAATGTATAATAAAATATTTTTTTATAATAATAAAGGTGGTGTGTCACATCAAATAGTGTCATCAATAAAAGTAATGAATCTATTCATTGAAGCACAAAGGTCACATCAAAAAAACTAATGTCATTTAAATTAAGAGCACAAAAACATGAAAAATAGGTTAACACTATTCAAAGTGAAGTGCCAAATGAATGGAACAAAGCAAATATATAAAATCATAGGGAACACAAAGTGTAATGCATATTAAATCCCTATATCATAAGGAGCCTTTTGTGATATGAACTTGAGATATGTACTTAGGCACAAAAATGTCCAAGTTTTCACATCAACATAGTAAGAATGATTTGATCAGAGATCCTTATTCTTTTGAATGATGAACATTAGGAGGATATGGGAATAAGATTAACATTGAGGCATATAAATTACCAGGACCCTATCCCCTTTATTTTTTTAAACACAACATAGAATACTTTATTCAAATTAGATTCAAAGCTATTGTATAATTATGGGACTTAGTTATAAAACATAAATTATGAGGTTTAGATGTTGAGTAATTGATAAAGCTTAAAAATTTCATATAAGTCAATGAGGTGATGATGACGCTACTATGTTGGTATAATGAGGGGTTCATATAATTGTCCAATAATGCTACCATATTCATCAACACAAAAAAAATGGTGAGGGAAACCAAACCTCCAACTTGAGGCAAGTCCCTCATTTTTTATAAAACCAATAGACCTTTGACTCATTCAGACATGAGGGAAAACTACATAATACCAATTTGTATTATTATTACTCTATATTACTCAATGGAAGTCTTCTGATGGTCTTGTTATAATGAATGGATAATTTTGTCGTATGACCACCTTTTAGAATTAGCATAGACAAAATAGGGTAGTATTATGTATAGTTGGGCCACTTCAATCAATGGTGTATTGAAGTACACGTACTCATTGCATTGCACCAGAGGGTGACCACTAATGTGATGTAGTATTTTTCACCCCATGGAAAAATAACCAAAATTCATAATAGATTGAAGGTACAAACTCATGGGTTGGCCAAATCACCATATGTCTCATAGCCATTATTCATCACCATGTTGGATGAGCATAATTTATAAGGAAATAAGACTTATTTGAAATAAAAATGGTACATTTACATTACATGCCCACATAGCATAAAAACTAGTAGTGTACCAATAAACATAAGTGCAAGCTCAACAACAAGCACCACCATAGACATGCGTAGTCTTGACAAAAAATAATACAAGAAAAAATAAGGAACTAATGTAAAGGAAAATACTAACTCCACCACTAAATATGAATAATTATGACACCAAGTCCTATATCAACAATTAAAATGTGCTTAATATTGATAAATAGTATGATTTCACACAAACTAGTGTCATCAATGAAGAAGTCTATAAGTATATGTTGGAAGACATAGGCACATATTTATATGAAGAACTAAAAGAAAAAAAATTAAAATTAGTGTGCACTTTCCAAGTTCATGAAAACATGCCCAAAACTCTAATGGTAGACATTTCCTTACCTCTCACTTCAATCATAGTCGACATTGTCATAGAGGAAAATGAGAGAATGAAAAATAAAACCCAAATTTTAAGGTGAAATGGGAGTAGGATCCTCAATAGGACAAGATGCCTAGCCATAAATATAGGTAGTGCAAGGCATAGAGTAACAACTAATCTCTCAATAGTTACTAATGCATAGACCCATAACACACACAACTTCAAATATAACTCCCTCCATTTCAAAATCTGTGGGATCCTTTTTATCACCACAAATGGTGGAAGAAATTTGATATAAAGAAGATATATCAATATAAAATAGCATTCTAAGATAGTTATTATAAAGACTTGAAAAAGGTTTTAGTTCCACCTACCCATTTTAAATAACTAGTTAGCAGGGCCATATTTATGATGTCATCTCCTTCCCCCTCCCATAACAATTCACTAGTTCATTCAATCCCTTTACCCCTTCCCCTTCCATATCCCCTTTTTGAAAATCATACTCAGTAGGAAGAAATAACAACACAATAGGAAGTTATGCAGGCTAAAGCTGATTAAGAGAAGGTTTAGAAAGAAGATAATAAAAATGATAGAAATGAGGAAAGGAAAAATAAGAAGAAATATGAGAACAGGGTTCAAGAAGAAGAAAATCACAAAAAGAAAAAATTAGAGGATAATCAAAAGAAAGAAGCTATTGTGTAGAAGAAGAAGAAAGAGTAATAAGAAGAAGCCACATAGATAATCAAGAAGTAGGATGAAGAAGATACACATAATAAGAAACAACAATAAGAAGAATATATAAGAAAGAAAAAGGAACATGAAGAGAAGGTAATATAGGAGGCACAACCAAATAAGTTTAAGGCTAACATAATATCCAAGGAAGAGGAGGAGAAAAATACTGAAGATCAATGAAATCATGAAAAAGAGAACAATAAAAAATATAAGGAGAAAACTACCAAGGAAGATGGACAACACACATAAGATGTAGTAAAGGCATATGAAAAATATGATCTATAAATAAAGTAAAAGGCTAAATTTGTAGTCAATACCTAGAAGGTCAATTATCTAGACTAACTTATTAATCCAATAGAGGAGTTTAAAAAAAAATGATTCTTTATGCTCCACAACCTTTCAGCACATCATAAGGCGTAGGATCTTCAATAGGAGGTGCACAAGAAGAGGTGTCACATGAAATAACTAGGTTAACTAGCCATGGTTAGGGATGTGCAATCCCCAACCTATTATAAAAAAAATCACACTCCCAATTGTGTTAATATGCTACTAGGAATCCATAGATACAACTGATGTGACTTATTTGGTTTTTACTATAATAAGTTAGGATGCATCACTTGACATGGCCCAACTAACATTGGAAAATTAGGTTTAGAGCAAATTTGCATTTCAATAGTCCATACCATAAAAGGCCCCTGAGATGGAACATGAAGACCAAGAGAGGAAAACATAGATCTACATTATTAGTTGGTTAATGATTATACTATCATAGATGATACTTGTATAACACTAGTGTTGCAAGTGTTGTAGGACTAGATGATGTTTGAAGATAAATAATTCATTGCCTTTATTTCTCAACTCAAAATATTTTGTGGCTATGCTAAAACTTCAAAAAATACAAGTACAAGAATAACACATTAAAGCATAAACATGAAT
The DNA here is from genome assembly GCA_037957365.1 of Torreya grandis. Lineage (NCBI taxonomy): Eukaryota > Viridiplantae > Streptophyta > Pinopsida > Cupressales > Taxaceae > Torreya > Torreya grandis. Next base: position 2,071,442 of record JARHVA010002271.1, read on the forward strand.
CCTCTTCTAGATCCTTGAAGATTAAGATCAAGTGTTGGACATTAATATGTGTAAATCCACCTAAATTATTCATAACATGGTATATTAGAAACAATAATTACATGATTTACTTGGTGAGATATAATCATATTTATCAAAGATATAAAATTCCAAGACCATCATAGAAGATCAAGTATCCATGCTACACCTCATGGATGTTGCACTTAAGTAATCTCTTAATTGAAGATACAAGGTTATGAAAAATATGACTGCATGGTAGAATGATATGCTTCTTATCACATTTTCTGGCATCTATACCCAAGAATATGTATATAGACTAGAGGAAATGTCATAAGATATTCAACTAAATATCCCATAGAATAGTGATATCATCACCACTATAGAGGATGAATATATTTAACAAATCGTGCACTTATAAGATCTATTGCACACTTTTATCGGTAAGATTCATGATGCATTATTTGACTAGAAAATTTTCAAGAAAAATATTTCAAACCTAGACAAATTTATTATTGTGATTATCAATGAGCCATAGTTTATCCCATTGACCCAACTCACATAAGAATTTAAAAATAAGAAGGCATTTAAAACAATATAGAAATAACCTCCAACACCTAAATATACTAGCACATCATCTTCAACACTAGTTTCTAAACCACCATTCTATTTGATAGTATTATTTTATAACACAACATAGGTCACACCTTCATCATACCCTCCTCCATTTACATAGGTATTGCACAATTTTTTGTTTTAAAAACTTGAAGAATTTTGAAGCAGGGAAGGACATAAGCAACTACTTCTAGTCTCAAATTTATAGAATAGTGCTTAGGTGTGTCTATTTACATTTCTCTTTGTTTATTATTATTTTCCATCTTAGCCATCTTTTAGACTTTGTTTCTAGTATCAAATTTATAGAATAGTGCTCAGGTGTGTCTATTTTCATCTCTCTTTGTTTATTATTATTTTCCATGGATTATTCATAATTTTGTTATATAATTGAAAAATCACAAAGGTTGGCCTCCTATTTATGATAATCCATTTAAAATTTTAAGGATAGTAGATTGGTATGTTGCTTTGTTGAAAAATTTAAAGGGTTGCCAAGTAGTGTGAAAGAGGTGAAAATCAATGAATGAAACTTTAAATGATTAATGCAAGTAGTGTTTTTGGATGAACCCCTTAATGTAGGTAATTATTATAGAAAAGAATTCACCCTAGAGAATTAAATCACACCTTCTCAAATTTGGGATAACATGTAACTATATCTGAGTATAGGCAGATTACTACAAGAGATATATCTCTAGAATGTGGGCTAGCTCCCTTGATCTAAAGGTTTAGGCTCTCAACTACACTAGCCTAATCATTTGTTGAGGTGAAAAGGGAATAAGGAAAATTGAAATTAACCTATGATAATGGAGGTGATACACCAAGTGTATCTACACAAACATACTTGAAAATTACACTATGAAGGCAGATTACTAAACCTAATCTGAACTCAAATTTATTCTAGAATAAGTGTTTCTACATAGAGGCAACTTGTTATGCATTTTGAAAGGTGGGTGAATATGAATTATAATCTCAAACACTACTAATTTCTCTTAAAAATTTATAAAACAAAAAGTTACCCTTCATGAGACCTATTAGAATAAGTATTACTCACACAATTCATATAAGGGCATAATGGAATCAAGGAGAAATAATCATCACTTGTCATCCAAATGGAATACTTGACATATTTAGGCAAGAGTTTCATAGACTAAACCAAATTAAGAACCTTATTCAAAGGTAAAAAAACATGTAAAACTAGCAGGGCTTCACCATACCAATTGTGGATCCATTACAAAGCCAAAATGGCTTCAATATATAGAGTCATAGAAGAGAGAGAAGGAATACCATTGAAGAGTCAAAATGCCAAGTGTCAAGTCTTAAAAACTAGTTAAAATGAAAGATACAGATTTAGGAAATAGTTCATGAAGTTGTCTTGGACAAGTGTATTTATGAAGTACAACATTTTCCTATAGTTGACATAAAGATACTTCAATGTCCTTGAAACTCCTTTTTTGATGAGGTGTTCACTAATTATCTAGAATTTCTTTGGAAGTCAATTACACATATGCCTTAGCCTAAGAAGGTGGAAACATGATTAGTGTAGGTCATTATACACCCTTCAACTAATGACCTTCTCTTTTCCACTTGTTATTAATTTCTTGTAGTCACTCACTAACCCTCTAGGCCTAAAATTTCACACTTGTCACTTAGGTAACTTACACACACTCAAGGAGATTATTATAAAATATTTGAGACACATTTTCATAATTTATTTTTCCTCTTGTCTATCATATAGACTTCAATAAAACTCAAATCATACCTCTCATCTCCAACTTGTAAGTCACCTTCTTTCTCACTACTCTATCCAAGACTATATATAAAAAAACATCTTAACATAGGAGTTTTCATGCATGTAAAAGGTGAGAATGGTGTTTGATGAGTTATATAAAATCTCCACACATATTCCACCTTGGATTTCACCCATATGTTCCCTTTTGTACCTTTAAGTAATCTCAAAAGTTATATAAAATATAGAGTTTTACCAATTTATACAAGTGATGGTACAAAATAATTGAGTGGAAAGGAGATTGAGAGAGTTACAAGTAGGTCCAAATCACTTTATAGGTTAACTTACCCCTTATGGATTCATTTTTCTTCATATCTTTCTCATTAGGCTCTTATGAGGATTTTAGGTGGCTTAGGTTCTTAACAATGCTTCATAAAGGTTAGTCCCCTAACATTTGAAGCAATTTCATTGATATCAAGTATAGGAACCCCCTAAATTCTACATAATATCTTGAGACCCCATAAATCTCTTTTATATAGATGTGAGTGAAATAAGTTGGCTCACGAGTTCTTACTATGCATTCTAGACACCTCTGAGACAAATTGAGGCTAAACATGGCCAATCTAAATTTTTATCTATAAAACACTAATTATAATCCATAATACACTCTCCCATGAAGGTTATTAATTTATTTTTGGACATCATATGATCATATGAGTGAAGATATAAGCATGATGTTCATGTCTAGTTCTTAGGCTTAGTAGTCATAGACTGTGTTTTCTAAGTGTCTGACCACCTATGAGTGGTCACAATGGATGTAGGATATTTTCAACACTTATTCACCTTCAATTAAACCCTAAAAATCATCCCAAAATACTTTAATACTCTATATTTCATTCTTTACCATTAATGCACTAGGTCTATAAGTGCATTACTTTTGGAATGACTTAGATTTGAGACAAAAAAGTGAGCACTTCTGTTATTATTCTAACCTAAAGGAAATGATGGAAGCTGAGTTAAATTCATTATGACCCCTTGTATCAAGTTTCAAATCCTGGCCATACTTCTAGAGACCTCAAGACTTCAAATTCTCCAAACTAGCTTATAGTCTTATGACTATGTGTAAGGTTTTGATAGGGCTTAAGAACCTTTAGCTATGACCATCTCTATTCATCCTTGCCTCTAGGAATCACATATAAGTGTGATATTATTACTATGAGAGTAAATTATAAATGGCCATCTCTATCTATTACCTATACTTATCTTTTAAATCTACATCCTTTCATTAGCCTAGGCTAGTCTATCTCTTGAGTCAAACTGTAGATGGAAATTAAGGGAATCAAGGTATTTATATAGGAGATGATACATGTATACTCACTATAATTCACACATTTAGTTTTCCTTAGGTCACTAGGACCATTTCATACCTAGATAGACTCATTTATACCTTAAGACCCTATAGTCATCCCTTTACCATCAATGCATTATGTGTTACTTACAAGTTGCATTGTTCTAGATTGATTTTGGGATAATGGAACAGTAGTTATTTGAGTATCTCAATCAATATTTTGACTGAGTTGAAAACCCATTCTACCATCATATTCTCTTGAACTAATCATTTCCTCTTGTGTTAAGATTTTACCCCTAAGCATAGGCTACAAGAATGAATCCATTAAGCTTTCTTAGACCTCATAGACACTCACCATGAAATGAAACTATGTGGAGAAAAATCTCTTTTTGGATAAATTAAGGGAAACTTTCTCATTTGAAACTTTCTTCACTCTACACCTTTCCATCTAGGTTTGAATATAGATAATGGTATCACTATTCACATAATGATCTTCTCTTAATCCATGAACTTGTTTGAGATGCCAAAATAGGTTGAAATGATTCCAAACTTGATTTTATCCCTCTTTTAGATTTGAACATAATTGGGTTTCTAGTAGCAACCTGGAGGTGTCTATTCCAGGTCTACTTGATTGATGAGTTGTCCTAGACCTTAATTTCCATCAATGATCCTCTTCAATACAAACTTTCAATGGATAATATAACCAACCATAATCTTATGGGTGGAAAAAACGTTTTTTACTCTTGACCTAAATAAACTCATAAAAAGATGAACTATGTAATTACCAAAACACTATTATGCATACTATTGGTATTCACTTCCAGCATAAGGAGATGGTTCTACCTATCCTTCAATGATCACACATGCCAAAATAGGTTGTATCTAATATGAAATGGGCATATATGCTCTATAATTAGATGTTCATCGCTTTTTTCACATATACCAATCACTAAAGTACAATCAAATGAGAAAAAATGAACTATTGGGATTACATAGGTAGTTTGGAGGTACTAACAATCTTAATGATTGTTCATACAACATAGACCACCAATATTGAAATAATGACCATGAAATTGAATATCATAAGGACTAATATCATCCCCCAAGTGCATTCACTCTAACTCTTCTTCTCTAGTATGTACAAAATGAAAATTGTTGACCCTTTCTAAATTATCCAAGAGAGTGATAGGAGAGAGAAACTAGTTTTCATCAAGTTTTGATGAGTTGAAGCTACCTAAGCCTAAAAAATAATTTTGTGTATGTTATGACACCTTATTAAAGAATTCAAATTTTCTATATGATTCATCCTAGTCTGTACATCTATCTAAAACTGACCTTTTCAAGACATTCTTCTTATTTTAACATTGAACCTACAATGTTTCAGTTTCAAAGTCTTCCTCTGACATTCTCTGATGTGAAACATGTTATCTTGATTTTTGACATTTGTCATTTTGATTATAAACTATAATTTTCCTTAAAATGACCAAAAAAGGTGGTATAAAAGGATATTAAGAAAAATGAGAAATGTGACAAAGGTTAAAACATGTTGTATGACCTTCAAAGATGTGACTTAACCTCATTTAGGACCATGGTGACAATTTTCAAACCTAGAAAACCTTATGAAAAGTTTGAATATGAAAGGGGATTGACCCAATTTTATGTAAGGTAAATTTTTTTCAATAGTAATTCCACCATATATATCATTAACCACATATCTTATGAATATGTATCAAGATGGGACAACTATTTAAATCTAGAAAAGTTTTGGTAATAGACTTAGGACTTAACAAATTTAGAGTGTAAATGCATGAAAAGTATGCAATGTAGATAATCTTATGTAATGGATGCCATTTTATATTTATTTGACCTATGTTTTTATATCAAAATATCGTAGAATACAAAAATACTCCTTTGAAGGAGGAAACGTGAGGGTAGAATGTGAAGCAATAGAGCATTATAAGTATTTAAATAGAGATATAATGTAAATTAAAATGGTTCTAAATGATTTTAGACTAATAAAAAGATTTATTCATGGTTATATGATTTCCTTTTTTACTTGTTCCATGTGCAATTTAATTCTATTTTGTGTAAATATGTTTACTTATATAATAATAGTTAATGCTTTTGTATCCTTATGCTTTTTCTTGGATAATCCATAACTCTATTTATAATGAATATTCAATGTATTACTTTATTTTGTCTTTGTTTATGAACAATATTATACATTTAAATAAATAAATCTTATCATGTTTTGATGGGTTTCCAGGAATCTCTACTAACACCCACTTAGAGCTCATCATATGTCACAATAGTGTAACATGGGATGGTGCTTTGGGAAAGATACATACAAACATAAATAATAGAAGTAAGTGTTATAATAAATGAAACTAGTGATTAAAGTAAATAAATAAAGATAAATACACACCTTTACTTATATTTTCAACTGTAGAGATTATATTGTATGTTATGTAGCTGATGGAAGCTACCAATATGAAATTGCAATGGATAAACCTATAAAGATAAGATAAAATATAAAATTATAAAATAAGTATCCAGTATTACCATGAATTTCATCACTTTTCCAGGATCCTATGGGTTCTTTTGTTTCATTAAAATAACCTATGAAATAAAAGATATGAGATAATATAGAATTTAGAGCATACAAATAGAAAAAAAAATGAATTTTGGAAACTATTTCACCAGAATGTGATGATCTATGTATCATTATTTTTTTCAAGTGTGAGTAGATGAATGGTCAAAATAAAAATTAAAATGAAGTGTAACAAATGACATATTAAGTAAGTAGATTCAATAAAATTACAAAATAAAATGTGTAATGAAGGAATGTAAAACATACCAAACATAAGAAAGATAAAATATTGAGGAGAAATATAAGATATGTAAGACATTGTAAATAAATATTCATAAATCACATTAAAATCTAAGCTTTAAAAAAACATAATATGTGAAGAATTATTTTCAAAAATAAATATCCAATGCAAGAAAATAAAAATATAATCAAAACAAGGTTAAAAATGATTTAAATATCATCTAATGTGAGAAAATGAAAACATAAATAAAAAAGGAGGATTATAAAATTCTTGTAAAAATGCCCAATGTGAGAGAAGATAACATTTAAGTCAAAAAAGATGGGAAAAATAATGGAATAATGGACTCTAATAAGTGAAAATATTAAATATATGCTTTTACTAAAGCATTGTGTATGGAAAAAATACCATCTAGATAAATAACTATGATGACATATATGGTGCAGATATGAAGGAGATGAACACTTGTGATGAATCCATGCCTTTATTTACCAAATTACTATAATATAACTCAAAAAATTTAAATAAATAAGGATTAATAATGAAGGAAAAGATCCAAATATGAATAAAATAGAAATAAAAGGGAATACAAAGAAGAGGGACATCATCAATTAATAAGAATATCTTTTCAGAGGATAATGGGATTTATAAGATGGATATATAGTGAAGCAAGACACCATAAGAGTGATTTATAAATACTTATTAGAGATGAAACAATATAATCAAGTGGGAAAGGGTAAGATTTATTGACATAAAGGACCTAGAGAACCCCACCTAGTAAGTGAAATCTTAGGTGAAAAAGTGAAGTATAAAGATCATCCAATGAAGGCCGAATGGATGAAATGTAATAAGGATCATAAATTTTCACAAAATGTACCCTACTCCTTAGGACCCATTATATCTTCAATATTCTACTTTGAGGATTAGGTACTGGAATGAGAAAGTATGTGGCATTCAAATATACCCCAAGGTACCTTATATCCATCATGAAGCCAATTATGGAGTTTGAATTTTGACTAAAATAGGGAATGTACCAAAACTAAGTCCATGACTTTTAATATGATATGAATTTTAATTAAATTTATCTTTTATTAGGATAATGATTTTTTACTCTTTGGTTTATTTTAAGTTCCTCCTCTATAAGGATTTATAAAACCAGCCATGGGTGATAAATATGACTAACACAAGAGATCCTAGACCTAGATGCTAAAGAGAATAACTTAAAGACAATGATGCATATATAATTATAGATTTTCCACTTAGAAAATATCAAAGTGTGGCACAAGTGAATGGAAAGGGATAGATGGGTATTTTGTAGAATCAGTTCATTTAAAAGGGTGATACAATGAGGATATGTTAGCTTCTAACCACATGGGTAGAGTTTTTCTTTAGAAATGACAATGGATAAGAAAGGACATGAAAGTAATATTTTCATAAAACTGTGCACCCTATGATACTCTATGATATTCATAAAATTTGATGCAACATGGAATCATCTCTCAAGTTTGTGGGAACTTGTAAGAGAGATTAATCTCTAGATTATGAGGGCTAGCTCCCTAGATTTCATCTTCAAGTGCTTATCACCTAATCTAATACTTGTTTATGGGAAAAGGGTTAGGATTTTACATGAAAGGGAAACTAAACTAAAGAGGTGATACACCAATACATATTCCATATACTATCACACTCCTACTAAGCAACAAAGCTTTCCAAGACTAATTCTAGGCATTGAAGGATCCTAACATAGTGTTTCAATGTGAAGGTGACCATACATAAGATAATCAACAATATAACTGATCTAGGGAAATATTTTACACCATAGAGACAATTTTATACTTTAAGAGGATCTTAATACATTCATACACTTCACATGACCTGTTAAAATTAGAACTCTTGTTTAAACATGAAGGATAAAGAGGAGTAAGGATGAACGCCATCGCTTAGTTACACTATACATCACTCACACACTTAGAAAAAATGTTAATAGATCAGAATCAGACTTATATTAATTGTTTAAAGACAAAAATTCAAGGTTATACCAGCAGGGTATGCCATACTAGCTATGTTCTCCTTTACAATAGCTAAGATGGCTCATTCTATAGAGTTTAGAAGAAGAGAAGTTTAAGAGTCACAAGGAAAAGTGTAAAAATGTGAGGATAAGTTAAAATAATAGGAATGATGTGGAAAAGGAGTTATGAAACTTATTCACACATCATTTTATCCCAAAATAGCCTTTTTCCAAGTGTGGCATAACAATCTTCTCAATCATTCTCTCTTGTGAAAATGCCTTCATAATGAGATTTAAAGAGAACTTAAAAGAAAATTAGATATTATTTTTTCATGTAAATTAGGTGGAGGATATATAAATTAGATAATGTGGACATGTTTCCATCCCAAAATGATCACCTTCTTTGATGTGGCGTTGAAACTCTTCCACAAACATCTTTGAGTGTTGAAACGCCTTCTTGACAAGTAACAAAAGGAAAGAGTTTGATTATGAGGTCTCTTGAAAAGTTAAATTTTCATCCAAATGACACTTGGAAACCTTATTGAAGCATATAAAATAGTTAAATCACCTGAAATCATCAATTCCTCTCTTAGGTGTCACAAGGCCTTTTTGTCTCATTATGCCTAATTTGGCCAAAATAGCTAAAATTTGGATTTAGCTCAATTATTAAAATATTTATTCATGGAAGGAATAGTTTAATCATATTTTAATGAAAAAAATACATTTTGAATCATCAAACTTTCACCAAAATCCCATTTTGCCTATAGAGCCTTCACTAGGCCTTGTCTTCTTGTAGCCCTATTTTTACACAAATCCACTTGTTCGGGAGAATGCACAGATTTACAGGACTAAGTGGGACCAATTTTGAGTACCAATTTCCATTTTTTTTCTTTGTAAAAATTTTCATGGTTCAACACCCAAGGAAAGTGTGTTTGTTGATCAATTAGTCCTCCCAATTAGGCCTAATTTGACCTCTCTAGCCTAGAAGACCAAAAAGGCTCAAAAATGGCTCCTGCACATGTGAAATATCATGGAAATGTTTTATTAAATTTAACATGACCTACATGATGATCCATATAAAATTTGAGCCTTTGGTTCATTGTGGAATTATGAAAACTCTGAAATGGCCAAAAGACTAGTCTTGGTCTTTTTGCATGCTAGATAAGGAAAATGGATGTTGGTTGAGTAATGAGATTCAAATTTATTTGAAAATTATCTATTAATGTCTGTAACATCTCATTAAATAAAAATACACCTCAAACAAACCCATTTACCTTGCAAGCAACTTCCAATTCACTTTTTCTTCATTTCTCCATTAGCAATAAGCTTCATGGTGGCTCCAACCTTTGTGGTATGGAGTACCCTATTTGCCTTTAGAATTTATAGAAAGTTTTAGTATGTTTTTTTAGGTTATTAAAAACTTATTAAACCATAATAAAATGTCTAATTGACTATTGGCTACCAATTTCACCATTTTCACCAAAATTGTCACCTTCATACATGCTAAAATAACCCCTACTCTAAGACAAAGTAGAGAGCATTTTAAATATTTTAATTTGAAATTGGATAATTTTATCATCTTAATTATTTATTTATGGTAATTTTTACCAAATTTTATCTCCTAACTCCTCCATTTTACCCTCCAACTCTTCATTTTCCCAAGGTATACTTTTGGAGAAGGCAGAGTTTGAGGTAGGCAGGGTGTGACTGTACTTAGAGAAGATGGAGGATCATTGGGATTGTTAATGGAATTTTAAGTAGCATATATACTTCCTTTGATGTTTTTAAACCATCTTATATCCTAATTTACCTTTATCAAAATTCCATGCCCTTTGTAAACCATCAACTAGGTCCATGGATGCCTATGAGAGGAAATACTGTTTTAGCTTAGTTGTAGGTTATTTTGAGCTTGTTTTATGCTTTATTAACACAATAAAACTCCATATTATGTTAAAAATATCATTAATGATCATATATCATCTTACCAAGTTCAATATCCACTCCTTTGCACCATTCTATCTTTTATACTCAAGGCTAGGCCACTACCTTTAGAGGATTGAGATAGGCCTATAGGTGATGGTCTTTGTTCCCTTTATGCTTGTGTACCCTATATTAAATATTATTTAGGTCATGGCATTATACTTATTCTATTATTTCACTTTAAAACATTTAAACTAGCATCATTTCATTCTTAGGTCTCCAAGTAGACACCTCTGCCTTGACTATCACAATCATCATTCCTGCCCCTATTTAGTGTTGTTTTGGCTAACTTAGGCTTAGATCATGATGCAATTAGGTTTATATTGAGTTAATTAAATTCACCCTTCACTAATTTCACCTTATATACACTTTATAACTCCAAACTCAATTTAAACATTCAACTTCCTCCTCATTGTCAACATACCTTGCCTTGACTATCACTATTGTAGGTGCTTGTGCTAGGTTCATACTTGTATTAGTGTATTTAGGATTTATATGAGTTCCTTAAGGTCACCATTAATTATTGAAATTTTAAAAATTATTTAAACCTAGCCTTTTTTCCCCTTTAGGCTTTTCAATTTCTTATTGTCCTTCATGGACTGAGATAGTCCTAGGACCCTACCTATAGATGTTTTTAGGGTTAAAATTGATATTTATTAGTGATTTGACAACCTCTTTAGGTCCTCTAAGTTACTAGATTTTAATATTGACATTTTAAAAATCCTATAAGTTACTTAAGACTCTTCCAAGGTCCATCATTTTAATTACACTGTCTGCTCAGCTATAGGTAGTTGTTCTCAGTCCTGTACAGACAGGGGTTTGCTTGAGAGGTTTCAAATCATCAAATTCCACCTTGGAATTTTTATCTTGGATCATGAATGATATTTTAATCATTTATTATGACCTATCATTGATGGCATAGATATAATTATCATATTTAAATGCAAAGTGACCTTTCCTTTAAAATCTTGTAGGTGAAGACTCTAAAAAACTAGTGGTTTTGAGGGCACTTTTGGGTTTGCCAATGATCACCTTCTATTGCTCATAATCCTTCCAATATTTGTACATTCATTTTACATACAAAGGAAAAAAAAATTCAACAATAATATTCATGAGAAACCTTAAGAAACACTTTTTTTAAGGTGACACAAAAACCTTATGGGTCTCTATTTGGCTCCTTTTGGGATAAAAGTTCTAAACATATAGTCCTTGTCTTATTCACATGATCTAATACCTTACCTTGAATTCTAGTAGTTGTTATGAGTTTGTTAAGACTCTTATTGTGTTAAAGGTGAAAAGTAATGTGCTTTTGGTTTTAAATCCTTCGTACACATCTAAAAATCATGCGTAGTCACATGTAGAAGGTTGTTTTGAAAGGTAGATAATGAATTGGGCATTGATCACTGTGAACTATGAGTGTAGAAAGGACTCATATGATCCTTGATAAAAAACCCAAATGAATTTAAAGAAAAACAAGAGATTGTGAGACAAGTCCATCTCTCTTTACACCATAATGATGTCATCAAAAACTTGAAGGTGACTGTCTTGGCAGAACATATAGGTAGGATATGAATTTTGAGCAAGAAAAGGTTTGTTTCAAGCCTCATATCTCCTCAAAAACATCTAAAAATATATAAATTTATAACCATCACCAATAACACTTGGATGTCATTCTAAAAACACCTTTAATGGCACCTGTAGGTGCACATTCCTGAGTATAGAGCATTGGTAGTGAAACTGGACCAAAACAAGATTAGGAAGAAGTGTCTTGAACTTATTGAGACCTCCAAAAGCAAGAGATCAATGAAAAAACAATGTAAAATCCTTGAGAAACACATGGAACAAATTTCCCTATCAGATCAAATCAAAATCTTCTAAAATAAAAAAAAATAATGACTTCTTAGATAGACAAGCATAAAAATGTGCCTGAAGTCAAACTAATTATTTATAATCAAGGAGGCACCAAATTTTAACTTATTGTTATGGAAATGAAGTGTAATAATATTAAAATTCACCCCTAAAATCACTCTTTCCAATTCCACATGTAGCTTTTATAGTGAGTGATTGAATTTGCCCTTCCTTGGTTTGCCAATGGAAAATGAAGGAAAACAAGTTGAAGATGGATCTTATATGCAATTTTATGGAAAAAAAAATGTGAAGATGACCTATGGGAATGTTAAGAGACACTCCACCACGTTTTCAACTATTGATGGACTTGGCAAGTCCGTACAAGTGCCCAAAGGGGCCTATTTTTGAGTAAAATCTACCATTTCATGATCATAATAGATTTTTAACTACCACCTGACATGATTATGACATCATGTGAGCTCATCCACATTATAATACACCTTAGGGATAAATATTTTAATTTTTAAGTCATTAAAAGTCATTTAATCAAGCTAAAAGGTGGCCAAATGACCCTTTTAGCACCTAAAACCTAACAAGTGGTCAATTTATGACTTGTAAATGCATTGAAACCTATCAAAGACTATTTTAATACATTTATAAAATAAATTGATCACTTGAATAGGTTTTACCATAGTTGACCAATGTTGACTTTTGTTGACTAGGCCAGTACTAGGAGAATGAGCTTTAACAGGGACTAGGGAAAAAACAAGTGAGACATGTAGGACAATAGATGACCTCATAGTACATGACACTCTCTATAAAAGTTTAAAATGGTATGGGTTGACCCAAATTTAACTTGGTGCCAAATTTGGCCAACATTCTTGGTGATTCATATGGGTAGTATGCTTGCTATACTTAAAACTAGTTGCCTAACCCTTCCATTGGGCATGGAGTCATGCATATGAGCACTCCAATTGACTTGAAAAAAAAATTGGATCAAGGTAAAAAATTTGGTTGACACACACACACACACAAAAACAAAGACACACACCAAAAAAAGGAAAGAAACACACCTATGCCATGAAGCACTTAGGAAACACAAGACAACTAAAATAAACCACTCTAAAGTGTAAAAACTAGATAGACAAAAATGATCCTCCTGGATCAAAAGGAAATATTTTCATACAATCTCTTTTAAGTGAACTAGAATCTTGTACAAGCTACCACTTAGGACTTGTTCTTGTTTGTTCAAAACTTTCCTTACTTCCCATAGTGCTTGTATTGACTTCACTTAGTTTCAAAGCTAAGAACATGTGTTTAATAGAAACATACTCCTCTTGATTGTTTTGAATGAAAACCATAGTCCTTGGTTCAAGTGGTTTTCCTTATTCTAAACTCATTTTGTTTTTTAACCTCAACCTCAATTGTAAGTGGATTTTCATCATCAAGGCTGCATTCATTTTGAAAATGAAGTTCTCTATCAGACTTTGGTGTTTCTAGCAACTGAATTCATGGGAGAGGTTCTTGAAAACATACTACCTTTCTTGGCACCTTATATCCTCCATCCATATTATGCATTTAATCTTCCTGAGATGGATCATGCTTACCTTTCTCTTCTTATGGAGGTGCTTCATGGTCTTCAATAGGTTCAGCTACAACATCTCCTTCAAAACTCTTCTCAAGTTCTTCATGAAGTGGAGATGCATCATCCAAGCAACAAAATTTGTCAAGGTCATCCCAAAATGACAACTCTTCATGGTCAATAGAAAAGACTTGATTTTTATCAATTAACTTGCCAATTTCTTGTGGAGCATCATGTTGGCTAGTCGGCACCTCTTCTTCACCTTGTGTTACAGGTTGATAATCTTCATCTTCCATGAAGCATGGTAGTTCATCAATGCATTCAAGGTCTACCTCTTCTTGTCTTACTATTGAATTGTCTTCTTATCTCAAAACCTTTATTGGCTGCTCTATATCATCATCTCCTTCTTTATTGTGTTCAAGTAACTCATTTATGATATCATCCTCCCCCAACTCTTGAGGAATCTTAGGAATAATTGACTGATGTGAAGGCAATAGAGAAGACATATTGGATGGAAATTTTTTAGGTGATTTTTCAACCTTGTCCACATTTTTATCTTCCTTTTGAAAGTTTAAAAGAATGGTACCTTGGATACAACCTTCTCCATGAGTATCCATTTGCATGAGGTTTTGTTCTTTTGATGTGAGGCAAGGAGTAGATTTTTCTTGTGCCACTAAGGCTTGACAAATTTCTCCACCATCATACCCAAATTGACTTTGAGATTATCCCTAATGATAGAAATGTTCCTCTCTCAGAACCATGTTTGTATGGACTAGAACAACAGCCTTTGTGGATTGAATGGAATTAAGATTATAGCTATTAGGTTTCTTGATGAAAAATTGAAGACCTTGCTGATTGTATTGGGGATTAGGTGGAGTAATTACTTGTAATTGAGCTTGTTTGAGCTTGGATAATGACCTAATCATTTCATCTTTGTATATAGCATTATCTACCTTTTTGGGAGTGATTATAGACTTGACATTAGCAATGGGAACTTTATCTACACTTGGGGTTTCAAATGAACTATGAGATAACAAAGGCATATCAACTCTTGGGGATAATTTCCCAGCTAGTATCAAACTATTCTCAGCTTCAATATCTATCTCATATGCATAAGGTAGAGTAAATCCTCCAATTTATTACAACATTACTACCATATCAGTGCCAATGGCCTTGAGATAAGTGGGGAACACAAAGCTTGGATGGGGTCTCATGATAGGTGGAAACCTATTCCATGTTCTTTGAAATATTTCATTGAAATATCCCATGGATTCATTAAGACCTATCCTTATCACATTCAATTAATGTATTATTGAAATGTGATCACTTTTATTCTGAACCCTATTCACCAACATATCTCCAAAGCCAACCCAATTAGTGATGTAACCACCTCCCAATGTCCTATATCAATAAAGTGTTTTACCATCTAGAGACATGGCAAGTAGTCTAATGGCTATGTTAACTTGAGTGATATTATGGAAGTTACAAAAAATTGAGATGTCCCTAATGTGCTCAAATTGGGTAATAAGACCTTCTCCATTGAAGTTAGGGAGACTTTTGGTAGCATTAGGAGGAATAGGATCATATGCAAGAAGATTGATTGGATTTTGGGTATTAAAGGCTGGGAAAGGATGTAGCCTAGCCATATCTTCTTCTTCCTCCTAAACATGAAAATTAATGTTGAAAACTTGCTCTAAAACTAGATATTCTCACCTTTTTGAGTTGCCAAATGTTGGATTAGAAAAACTTTAGCAACCTTGGGCTTATCAAGACCAACATTAACCTTGACATGGAAGTAATTAGGACCAACTATCCCATCGAACATGCCAAAACTATTGTCCTAAAATTGTGCACCCTAAGATACTCTATGAGATTCTTATAATTTTATGCAACTGGAATCATCTCTCAAGTTTGTGGGAACTTGTAAGAGAGATGAATCTCTATATTATTAGGGCTAGATCCCTAGTTTTCATCTTTAAGTGCTTATCACCTAATTTAATTCTTATTTATGGGAAAAGGGTTAGGAGTTTGCATGAAATGGAAACTACACTAAAGAGGTGATATACCAAGACATATCCCATAGACTATCACACTCCTACTAACCAATAAAGCTTTCCAAGACCAGTTATAAGCATTGAAGGATACTAACATAGTGTTTCAATGACAAGGTAAGCATACATAAGATAATCAACAAGATAAATGATCTAGGGGTAGATTTCAAATTATAGATAAAATTGCATATTTGAAGAGGATCCTAATAACACTTCACATGACTTGTTAAAATTAGAACTCTTGTATGAAGGATAAAGAGGAGTAAGGATGAACACTATCACTTAGGTCCACTATACATCACTCACATGCTTAGAAAAAATGTTATTAGCTCAAAATCAGACTTATATTCAATTTTTAAAGACAAAAATGCATTGTCATACCAGTAGGGCTATGCCATAATAGTTGTATTCTCCTTTATAATAGCCAAGATGGATCATATTTATAGAGTTTGGAAGAAGAGATAGAGAAGAGAATTTGAAGAGTCACAAGGACAAGTGTCCAAATGTGAGGATCAGTTAAAATAATAGGAATGAGGTGGAAAATGAGTGATGAAACTGATTTTCATATAATTCTATCCCATAATACCCTTTTCTCCAATTGTGGCATAGCAATCTTCTCAATCATTCTCTCTTGTGAAACTCCTTCATAATGAGATTTAAAGAGAACTTCAAATCAAGTTAGAGAAAAGTGTTGCATAAAAATTAGGTGGAGGAGATATAAATTAGCTTATGTGGAAATGTGTCCATCCCAAACTAAACACCTTCCTTGATGTGGCATTGAAACTCTTCCACAAGCATCTTTAAGTGTTGAAACTCCTTCTTAACAAGTGGTGAAAGTAAAGAGTTTGATCATGAGGTCTCTTTTATAGTTAAATTTTCATCCCAAGGAAAATTTTAAAAATTATTGAATAATCTAAAATAATTACATCACCTGTAATCATCAATTCCTCTCTTAGGTGTCACAAGGCCTCTTTGTCTCATTAGGCATATTTTGGCCAAAATACCAAAAAATTAGATTTAAATCAATTAGTGAAATATTTATTCATTTAATTCATATTTTAATCATACTAGACTAAAAAATATCCATTTATAATCATCAAGCTTTCACCAAAATCCCATTTTGCCTATAGAGCCTTCACTAGGCCTTGTCTTCTTATAGCCCTATTTTCGCACAAATCCACTCGTGCAGGGGAGTGCATAGACTTAAAAGACTAAGTGAGAAAAAAATTTAGTACTATTTTCCATTATTTTTTTCTTTTACCAAGTTTCATGGTTCATAACCCAAGGTAAGTGTGTTTGTTGATAAATTAGTCCTCCCAATTAGGCCTAATTAGGCCTCTTTAGCATAGAAGACCAAAAACGCTCAAAAATGGATCCTGCACATGTGAAAGATCCTAGAAATATTTTATTCACTTTCACATTACCCATACCATTATCGATATGAAATTTTATCCTTTGGTTCATTGGGGAAGTATGAAAACTCTGAAATGGCCAAAAGACTAGTCTAGGTCTTTTTACATGCTAGATAAGGAAAATGGATGTTGGTTGAGTAATTAGATTAAAATTTATTTTAAAATTATATATGAATGTCTTTAAAATATTATTAAATAAAAATAAACCTCAAACAAACCCACTTACCATGAAAGCAACTTACAATTCACCTTTTCTTCATTTCTCCATTAGCAACAAGCTTTATGGTGACTGCAACCTTTATGGTATGGAGTATCTTGATTGAATTAATACTTTATATAAAGGTTTTGTATGTTTTTTTATGTTTTTAAAAACTTATTAAACAATAATCCAAGGTCTAATTGCCTATTGGTGACCAGTTTCAGCATTTTCCCCAAAATTGTCACCTTCATGCATGCTAAAATAACCCCTACTCTGAGACAAAATAGAGAGAATTTTAACTATTAAAATTGGAAAATTGGTAATTTTATCATCTTAAATAGGTATTTATGGCACTATATACCAAATTTTAGATCATAACTCCTCCATTTGACACTTCAACTCTTCATTTTCCTAAGGAAGACTTTTGGAGAAGGTAGAGTTTGAGGTGGGCAGGGTATGACTATACTTGGAGAAGATGGAGAATAATTGATATTGTTAATCAAATTTTAGTTACCTTATATAATTAATCTGATGTTTTAAAACAATATTTTACCCTAATTTACCTTTATCCAACTTCCATGCCTTTTGTAAACCATCAACTAGGTCCATGGATGCCTAGGAGAGGAAATATTATTTTAGCTTAGATGTAGGTTATTTTGAGATTGGTTGATGCTTTTGGAAAAAAATAAAACTCCATATGACTGTAAAAATATAATTAATTATCATCTATCATCTTACCAAGTTAAATCTCTACTCTTTTTCACCATTCTATCTTTTATGCTCAAGGCTAGGTCACTACCTATGGAGGACTGAGACATGTCTATAGGTGATGATATGAGCTTAATTTATGATTTTATACCCTCTATTCAATGTTATTTAGGTAATTTTATTCTCATTATTCTCTTATTTCACTTTTAAGCCTTCAAGATAGCATCATTTCATGCTTAGGTCCTCAAGGAGAGACCTTTACCTTGATTGTCACAATCATCATTCTTACACCTATTTAGTGGTATTTTAGCCAATTTAGGCTTAACACATGATGTAATTAGGTTTATCTTGAGTTATTTCAATTTACCATTCAACAATTTCACCTTATATCCACTTTATAATTCTAAACTAAGATTAAACTTTTAACTTCCTCCTCACTATCAACATACCTTGCCTTGATTGTCATAGTCATGTTTTAGGCCTATTGTAGGTGCTTGTGCTAGGTTCATGCTTGTATTAGTGTCTTCAGGGTTTCTATGAGTTCCTTGAGGGCATAATTCATTATGATAATTTTAAACATTCTCTAAACCTAACCTTTTGTCCCTTTTAGGCCTTCTAATTGCTTACTATCCTTCATGAACAGAGACAGTCTCAAGACCTTGCCTGTAGATGTCTTTAGGGTTGAAATTGATCTTCTTTAGGTCCTCCAAGTTACTAGGTTTTAAAGTTTAAATTTATTCAAGCTTATAAGTTCCTTAATACTCTTCCAAGGTCCATCATTTTCATTCCACTGTCTGCTCAGTTGTAGGTAGTTACTCTTAGTCCTATACGGACAAGGGTTTGTTTGAGAGGTTTCAAAACATCAAATTCCACCTTGGGATTGTTATCTTGGCTCATGAATTCTATTTGAATCATTTAGGATAAATTATCATTGATTCCATATATATATTTATCATATTTAAATGCAAAGTGACCTTTTCTTTAAAATCTTGTAAGTGAAGGCTATAAAAAACCCGTGGTTTTGAGGGCATTTTTGGGTCTCCCAATGATCACCTTCCATTGCTGATAATCTTTCAAATATTTACACATTAATTTTACATACTAGGTAAAACAAGTTTCAATAATAATATTCATGATAAACCCTAAGAAACACTTTTGTTAAGGTGACCCAAAAACCTTATGGGTCTTTGTCTGGCTCCTTTTGGGATAAAAGTCCTGAACATATAGTCCTTGTCTTATTCACATGATCTAATACCTTACCTTGCCTTATAGTGTTTTATATGAGTATATTAAGAATATTCTTTTGTTAAAGGTTAAAAGTGATGTGGGTTTGATTTTACATCCTCTATACACATCTAAAAATCATGCTTAGTCACCTGTAGAAGGTTGTTTTGAAAGGCAAACAGTGAATTGGGCATTGATAACTATGAACTATGAGTGTAGAAAGGACTCATATGATCCTTGATAAACATACAAATTAATTTAAAGAAAAATTAGAGATTTTTAGACAATTCCATCTCTCTTTGCACCATAATGATGTCATCAAGAACATGAAGGTGACTATCTTAGCATAATGCATAGGCAGGATATGAATTTTGAGCAAGAAAAGGTTTGTTTCAAGCCTCCTATCTCCTCAAATACATATTATAGTATCCAAATTGATAAAATTAACCAAGAAAACTTTTTTTTAATTCTCAAAACACCTTCAATGGCACGTATAGGTGCACATTCCTGAGTATAGAGCATTGGTAGTGAAATTAGACCAAAACAAGCTTAGGAAGAAGCCTCTTGAACTTATTGAGACCTAAAAAAGAAATATATTAGTGAAAAAACAATTTAAAATCACTAATAAACACATGGAACAAATTTCCCTATCAAATCAAATCAAAATCTTAAGAAACAATTGCAAACAGTGAGCCCTTCTTAGATGCACAAGCATAAAAGATGCATGAAGTCAAATAGATTGTTCACAAATAAGGATGCACAAAATCAAAACTTATTTTTATGGAAATTAATTTCACTTAGATTAAAATCCACCCCCAAAATCACTCTTTCCAATTCCACCTTTAGCTTCTATAGTGAGTGATTGAATCTGCCCTTCCTTGGCTTGCCAATGGAAAATGAAGGAAAACAAGTTGCAGATGGATATTTTATTCAATTTTATGAAAATAAAATGTGAATATGAACTTTGAGGAGGTGAAGAGACACTCCAACACGTTTTCAACTGATTATGGACTTGGGAAGTCCATACAAGTGCCCAAAGGGCCCTATTTTTGAGAAAAAACTACCATTTCATGGTCATAATAGACTTTTAACTACCACTTGACACAAGACATCATTTTACCTCCTAAATTTTCTCGTCCACCTTAGGGACAAATATTTTTATTTGGAATTCATTAAAAGTCATTTAATCAAGCTAAAAGGTGGCCAAATGACCCTTTTAGCACCTGAAACCTAGCAAGTGGTCAATTTATGACTTGTAAATGTATTGAAACCTATCAATGACCATTTTAAGAAATTTATAAAATAAATTTATCCCTTGAAAAAGTTTGACCATAGTTTACCAATGTTGACTTTTTTTTTACTAGGCCAGTACTAGGAGAATGAGCTTCAACAGGGACTAGGGAAAGAGCAAGTGAGACATGTAGGACAATAGATGACCTCATAGGACACATGACATTTTATATAAAAGTTTAAAATAGTATGGGCTGACCCAAATTTGACTTGGGGTCAAATTTTTTCAATAAGTACATAAAGATGTAAGTCAAATCATAGAAATTAAAATCCTAAGAAGGGAAGTGATAATAAAGATGGTAATCATGTCATCAAATAAGTTCGACATACCAAAATAGGGTCTAACACATGAATTTGTAAGATAAGTCATTCCAAAAGAGGGGGAATACAAAAAGAAACCAAAAAACTATGTAGGAAATAATGGTTGAAATAGAAATGTGATATTGTACAAAAATAAAATAAAATACCAAGGCATCCAACAAGGGAGGTGATGGAGAAATAAAACCTAGAGGTAATACTTAAGATCGAAAAAGGAAACATAGGACAACTATAATAAGTGTAAAAATATAAAAAAAAATATCAATGTGTGTAATGAGGGAGGTAATGGGGTATGAAAACCTTGAAATATTAACAAAGATCCACAAGGGAAACTAAGGCCAAATATAAAGAGATAAAACTAGAAACTAAGGAGGTGATGGGCTATGAAAACCCCAAGTTTCTACCAAAGATCCACAAGTGAAATTATGGATGATTTTAAGATGAAAGAAGACACAAAAAAGTACCAAGGTGGCTAAAATGTAGACCAGGGTCAAATAAAAACCCCAAGGTGGTACAAAATATCCACAATAGAAATAATGACTAAATATAATGATAAGCTATAAGTAAAGATCATGTTAAGAAAACAAAGTGTGAAAATATAAAGAATCATAAAATAAAACAAACTAAAAGATATATGCTAAAAATAATGTAACATTAAATAAAAATATGTGAAATGTTAATTTATTTATGTTAGAAAGTTTATTGAAGTTGATCATGTTTCTATATAAGGTGTGAAATGGTTTTTATTGTTGTCTCATGGTAAAGATGATATATAGGGAAAATTATAAAATGAGGATGGGCATCAATAAATCACTCAAATGATGAAATAGGAAAAGAGTGGGTGTCACAAAGTGCCATAAAATGTGTAATAATAAAATGATGGGCATCACAAGATACCCCAACACATGAGATAAAAAAACAATAGGAATCAAAAGATACCCCAACTTATGGGATGTAGTTGGATATTGATTAACCTAAAGATAGACAACATATTAATGATGTCATATTATATGTAATTTTGTGTTACAATAGGTAATGCGAAATCTTTGACAATGCTAAGATCTTTGGAAGGTATTAGTAATTTGTGTTGTAAGGTATTGTTCAAGTCAATATAGTCTATTTTGGTAAATTTATTTTAATTTTATTTAGTTATATAATATGATGACATTGGTTGAAATTTATTTTGATAGTATCACATAGGTTGATATAGTTGTATAAAATATAGGGATGTTGATCAAGATAATTGGGTTGTTGTGATTGAATTGTATTTTCTAGGTTGATATGGTTAGACAGATCTGGGTGAATCTAAAATTTATATAATTGAATTTTATTAGCCTAGTAAATATAGTGGGATATATCTAAGTTCAATATGAATATTTTGGAATTGGGAATACATGTTGATTTGAAAAAGGTATTATGATTGACAAGAATAGGTATTAATATTGCATTAAGATAACCTATGTTTTGGATGATACAAATGGGTCTGAAAAAAGGTAATTTTGGGATGTTATCATCATGGACAATGTATCTATTTTTGATCATAATGAAATTTATAATTATGTTGGTAATTTTTAATACATGGTCGATGTATTTATTTTTAAGAGAAGGAAAATTTAAAACTTTATCAACATATTTTGAGTCAGGGTCAATGTAATTGATTCTGATAGGAAATAAGCTAAAATTGTGTTGGCATAGATAATGTATTTATAAGTGATGGGAATATTATTAATAAATACATTGGCATATATCAACTCATTTTAGGTTATATTTGATGAAATTATTAGTAAGAAGATGTAACTGAATAATATCTATATGGATGATATAGTCATTATAATATGAGTTTATTATAAATATATCAACATGGTAAATATAGTGGGAAATAAGTGATTGTGAATATGTGAATTATTTGGTTGATTTGGAAGAGGTTGAAACTGAAATGGGACTTTTACGATAGGTTTGACTAGTCGTATAAGCTCTAGGATCAAGATCAAAATGACCTATAACATGTTTTAGTATAGGCATGTGAATTAAGTACTCCTTTTGATTTTAAAGAGTGTAAAAAAAATGTAGGTTTTAAAGTATAAGTTTTAAAGTGCGATGAGTTTAATTGATTCATTCATATAAGGCCTTCAAAGGGCAAGGTAGAGGAAGGGTAGAAATTAATGAAACCATACTCATAATTACTTGAGTTCAAGTGAGGATTGATAAAAATGGGAAAATATTCATGGGGTTTTTAATGCATATAATCAATTTCATCAATGGGAGTATTCAATATCATGCCAAGGTTTTCAATCCCACCATAAAAATCATCATCATAGATGGTAAAATCTTTATATTGATGTTTGGTTATGTTAGAAGTGTTAAAGATGGGATCATTGTAAATATGAGTATTATATTGGGGATCTTTAGTTCCACTATATATCATCATTAGGATCCTCATAGGGATCATAATAAGTGGTAATATCATCATATAAAGGATGTTTAGTCCCACTATAAGTCTCATCATTGGGATTCTTATATGGATCATCATAACTATTTATTTTTAATTATTAGGACCCCTTTGTCTCACCACTTTATTTGTAATTGTTGCCAATAATAAAATATACAGACACATATCCTTTGTAAGTCATCCCTTGAGATAATTATAATAATCCCACATTCATGGGAAGTATTAGTTAGTATAAATATGAGCCTAGACTAGTGGAAAGTCATCCACAAATTGTATTGTATTAAGATTACTCAAAGCATGTTTCCCATTCAAAGAGGCAATTGATATTGTAAAGAAATTCTAATCCTTTTTTGATGTAATATAGTATATTAAGTTATAATATTATTTATGTTATTTTCACCATTTTTATAATTTGTTTCAATAATAATCATAACATCTAGTATCAAAGCACTTTTTAGGGCCATTTTTTTTAAAAAATTAGTGGTTTAGAGCTCTCTATTACTATCAATCATATGTTCTCACCTCACATAATTAGGATCTTGTTTATTATAATTTGGTAACATGTTTTTGACACTAATATTCATTCATGAATCTATCCAACTAAAATTTTCCATGTTTTTTTCCTTTAGGTTATTAATTATGTTTTAAAATTTTTAAAACTAACATAAAATTATCATTTTGATGCTAAGAGGTTATTAGTTTTTCTTGATTCCATGGGATGAGGTGTTATGACCTAATACATAAGATATTATATAAAATTATATATGTACTTATGCTTCCACATATCTTATAGTATATGTGAATTATCCTTAGTTATTTTTAAAACCTAGGAATAGGAAACCTTTGGCTTTCTATTACTTCTAGTGCACTAAAAAGTGAAAAGTTACTCACAATTGACCTTGAAAATTGTATAGCAGAGTATAGGTATGTTTAACCTCCATATTTACTAATATAAAATATTAATATGATACTATTTATGACTAGGATACATCTGAATGGGAGCCCATAATTTAGACACACCCTTTAACAACCTTCCCAAAATTTCCAAACTATGTTTACTTTCATTAATTCAGAGTTGGTCAAAACCACCATTAGTTAATTTTAACTATAACCAACACACTTGACATTATATATGACTTTTCATATAATCACAAATAGATTATACAAAGTAATAGTATGTACCATCACGATATATTGAGAAATAGTCTACAACATCACCAATTTTGTGTAAGAATAATGTGATAGAATATTTTTGGTTAGTTATCTTCCAAATGGTGATAATTCCAAAAATTTAGAGTGAATTTTTGGGAACAAGGTAAATTTATAGTTTAAAAAATTACCAAAAAAAAACTTTATCTCATAAGGAAACTAAAACATTGTGGTTTTATCAATAAGATGATCATTTTAATGGGTATTTCAAAATTTTATTTTTTTTACATATAAAGTTCTTTCCACCTACAATCCTGAAAGTACTTCTTATTTTTTCCCTTGTGAAAATTATTCCATTGAAATCATCTTGTACAAATAATATTTTTAACATATAAATTAAATAATCATTTTTCAACACCCTTAGACCCCTCTAACTAATGGTTATCACCTAGGTCAGATTTCCAACTATGGCACTAAACATTAAGGAACTTAGAGATAAATTCCAATCTTAGCTAGACTCTTGACTCAATGTTTTGGATGAGTGACTACATGACATCAATGGAAAAAAAACTATGTTATAAAAAAAATCAATGGATATATGGATTCTTAAGTTGATTTTTATCCTAATACAGGATATGTGGCCATAAATTGGACATTATAAAATTTGATGGTACAAAACTAAATAGGTGCATTTACTGTGTTGTATAATATTTTAGTTTGGATAATATATTGGGGTAGACAACATACCCATCTCAAAATTTCTAAGAAAGACACTATCCATTGGTACTAATGATATCAAAAATCTCATAGAAAATAAACTTATGATGATTTTTTTGATACTTTATTAGTTTTATTTGATCCCAACACTTATGATGATTTCACCAGAGCTGTGACCAAACTATGGTAAACTAGAATGGTTCATGAGTATCAAGCTTAACTTGAAAAAATGGACAACCAAAATAAAGGGTTAAATGATTATTTTTAAAATATTTTTATTATTAGTGGAATCAAAGATATAATAGTGTGGAAGTTAAGATGTTTAAACCACATGATATGATGGAATCATTAGAATTGGTGAAGCTTGTTGTTTCCAAAATCAGCTTAGCTCATTTTTTAGAACAACCCCCTACGAAACCTGTCTGTTTCATTTTTTGTCGCTCTAAGTTCATTTTTTGAGATGAATTTCTAAATTCATTTTTCATCCTAGCCTCGGAATGAGAAGTGGTTACCATCTCGTCCAAGCTAGGTTTTCCCTTCCCCAGACTCTCCTTCCAGAGTTGGTCTCTTTTCATTTTCAGTGCAAGGGCGGCATTTTTTGCCACCTCTGCATTTTCCTTGTTTTTATGCAAGGGCAGCAAATTTTGCCGCCCCTGCACATTTCCTGCAAGGGTGGTGATTTTTGCCACCCCTGCACTCCAGCCTGCAAGGGCAGTGATTTTTGCCGCCCCTGCAAAATAGATCAACTACATGCAAGGGCAGTGAAAAATGCCACCCTTACACGTCTTGATTTTCATGCAGGCATTTATGGCCGCGCACGGTGGGTTGTTGGGGTGGGTTTTTCACCCCATAAAATCTGATTTGAGCCTCATTTTTCTCATTGCTTCTTCCTCTCCTCCTACCTCTTACACCTGAGCACCTCAAGTGACGTTTCGAAGCACAAATTCATGGATTCAACTCTGTGGCGTGTGCAGTTTCTCAAGTAGGGTTCGTTTTTAAGTTTATTTCTTGTTTTATTTTGTTTTAGCTTAGTTTTTTTAGTTGTTTTGTTTTTTTGTTTTATTTTTCTTTCTTCCCCCTCCTACCCATGGCTTTTTGCCAGGACCTCACGCGGGCAACAGATTTTGCCACCCCGCATCCTGAACCTTTTTCTTCCACCCGTCCCTCCTCCTTCATCGCAGGCTCTTCCTTTTTCCCCTACCCACAGTTTTCTCTCCTGCGAGGGTGGCAAAAATTGCCACCCTTCCATGTTTTCCTACTGCTAAGTAATGGCGGCAAAAATCACCGTCTCTGCACATTTTACCTGAGAGGGTGGCGAAAATTACCGCCCCTACATCCTTGTTGCAAGGGCGGCAAAAATCACCACCCCTGCTTTTCTTCCAATTTTATGCAAGGGCAGCGATTTTTGCCGCCCCTGCATTTTTTCTTCATTTTTGGTTGACTCCCAAATTTTTTTCTAAGTTATCCCTTTCACGCTTTTTCTTCCTCATTTTTCATTCCTTTGCTAGGCTTGGCCTATTTAAGTGACTTCCAGTAACCCATGCCACTTAAATTACGCTCTCTTTCTCTTCCTCACTTTCCTCTCATCTGTGATCATGGCTGCAGTACCTTCAGCGAACTCCTGCATGTCTGCTCTCATTCAGTCAAGATTGTTCTCTATGATGGAAGCGTCTCCCTTAAAGGCGAAAAGCATTAAATACAAGTACCAGGGCATCTTTCCACCCACATTAGTCTCCTCGAATGTTGATGACATTTGAGACACCGAGATCAGCCACGTGGACATGGCCGAATTCCTGGCACGAACTAAGGCAACAAATCCCAGTATTGGGATAAAAAGAATTGTTGAGAGCAACATCCACCTGGTAGCCGCCTTCTCGGTAGCAGTGCATCATGCCGAGTTTGTCCTCCAGTGTGTTCATTCTTACAAAAAGGAGACCAAATCAGTTTTAGATGCCAGTGGTAGTATGATAATTTGGTTGAATCTTGATTTTATCGACAAGGTTTTCTTGTGCCCTCTAGCCACCGAAGTAACCCAGATCGACTTCGTGGATGCACAAAAAGAATATGACAAAGACCCTAAAAGAGCAAAGAAAGTAATTATTACAAGTGGCTAAAGACCTCGAGGACCGGCCTCTCCAGATGGCTGAAGAGCTTCCCAAGAAGTAATTTTGTCGAAGAAGTTGGTGACCTGATCACCCTTCTCAGCAGAGTACAGGGCCTCCCGTCCTCTTCACAATTCCATGAATGGATGTATCCATTCATTAAGATCATCCTCCAGGGTAAGCAAACTATCTTTTGGGGGGAATAGATCAGTAATGCCATCCATGAACAACTGACTAGGGTACAGACCTCTTTCAAATTCTACATGACTTCATACCTAGTCTACATAGCTGTTGTAATGTGATCTTTCCCAAGTTTGACAACAGAGGGAGATAGAAAGATCACCCTGGTCTACTCATATTATCCACAACTGATGCTTCAGGGGTCAACACATCATTTTAGATGAGTAAATGATGCATTCTTCATCATATTTTTGTGTCTCTTCGATCCTTAGCTGGAGTAGAAGAGAATATCAGACGAGGCCGGGGTGGTAGTGAAAAATTATGGCTATATGTTCCTTTAGTTCCCTACTTTCTATTATCTTTGGGTTGGTTTTTACCAAGGCTACCCTTATATGCTCCCCAGGTTCCCTTCAGACAGATTAGTTTTAATGGAATTGTGTTGACAACTAGTTGTCGTGCATACTAAACAAATGGAACTGAAGAGACCCGATTTCAAATTTCTAATCCAGATTGGTAGGTTTTTAGTTGCTACATCAACCAAAGTCAGGGTCATGGAAATAAAAATGTAGATGGTTACCATCAAACCATTCAAGAGATGAGAAAAATTTGACTATAGGGGAGTCAAAGAGAAGATCAAAAGGAAAACTCAGTTCCACGAGCCCATGATTGAGGATATTTGGGTGGACTTGAGGATGGCTGATGAGATAAGAAAGATAGACTATTGTCATCTAACACTAGAGCAGATAGAATATCTTAGGCTTGTAGAGATCCCTTCAAGTTTAATCGACGATGGGAATATCATAAACAGTAGGTATTTGGCAAAAAAGGTCGCTAGTTCCCCTCTCCCTCCAATTCACTGGTCTCAGAAGGAATTGACTTCTCTGAGAAAAATATTTGAACCAATATTGGCTAACACCAATGATTGGTTAGCAGCCAAAGGGATCACCCTGAAAGAATTTATTACAGGGTCAGAGGCTGAATACCAATAGAATTAAAGAGGAAGGCAGAGAACCGAACAAAAAACAAAGGTGACATTCCTTCTCCTTCTATGCCTCACAAGCCTAGGATCATTTTTGTGTCCAAAAAGCCTAAGCCTACACAAGAGCCTAAAATGGCAGCTGAAGGAACCAAAGATCAAAGCCCCAAGGCACAGGTAGCTCAGTCCATGGAGACAGAGGATCAACCTTCAGAACAACTAGGTGTTGGGTCTCCACTCTCGTCGGGACAAGCACAGCCGATTTAGAGCACCTCTCCTTCTCCCCCTCAATCTCCTATGGTGCCCATTTCTCTTATCTCCCCAATTAGTGTTCCTTCTTCTGGAGCTGCTTCTCCTTCCAGGGTTGTATTTGGTGATCCTCAGGGTCCTTCCAGAGGTTCCCCTTGCTCTTCTGGGTCCATTCTGAGTCTATCATCTCTGTCTTTCAACCTGCCATTGAGCCTTGCACCTGAGCTAGAATCAGTAGTTGATACAGTTTTGCCAGTTACTCTAACTGTAACTACTATAACCATGAGTAGTGTCGAAGCTGCTATAGTGACACCGACAGAGGCAACTATTATTAGAACAGGTACTTCTCTCCCGCCTTGGATGTCTGCTTTCACACCAAAGAGGAAGAAAATGGCCATCTACCCAGATGAATTCGATTTTGGCAAGATAGTGCTGGCAAAAGCAAAGGCTCCTAAGAGGCCAAAAATCCTCTCCAAGCTGGTCGAAGAAAAGGGGCAAAAATTTCTAAAAATTGCCAAGCCTCCTCAGGATGCAACCCTTAAGGGTTTTGAAATGAGCAACTATTCTATCTCTCATGTTGAACCTGGCAAAGTTACTCACGAAGGTGTGAAGAGCAATCTTCAGTCAGCAATAGACATTATGGTCCAAAAATTTGATAGAGAAAAGGAGATGAAAGACTATTATAAAGCCAATGCAGAGCAATTAACAGCAGTGATCAAAAGGTTCACTATTTTGCCTGCATCAGCGACTCCAGAGGCCTTTTCCATGGATGATCCAGTCATTCAGAAATATGAGAAGACCTATTTAAAGGGAAAAGTCATGGAGTACTATGTTGAAAGAATGCACAATCAGGGACTCTCTTTATTGTCAGAAGTTGTAGAAAGAATAGGTAAAATGAAGAAGTTGAAAGCTCAGGTAGATGATTTTGTCTCCCTTATTTCTCAAGAAATTGATAGCTTAGAGAAGGATCTCGGTAGATGGAAAGAAATGAAGGATCTCAAGAAGAGTACCCTGATATCTATCGGTGTCATCCCTAACAAAGACTCCTACGTTGAAATCAAGGAGTCAATGGTCTTTAGAATCTAGGTACTTAAAGACTTAATTGATGATCTCAAAGCTTTCAAGGAAGCTAGTGAAAAGAGTGACCTAAACTTGCTGAATAAGTTAGAAGAGATGCCATGCAACTTGACCTCCAAAGATCATCAATTCCTTTTGGTAGAGGAAATGATTCAGAATTTCAAAGAGATGATCCTGAAATATTTTGAAGAAGCATCTTTCTCAATGACTTCGGTGGATAGCATTCTGGATGCTCAGTTAACTTTGGAGAATTTGAAATCCAGATTAACTGGCCACTCTAAAGCCATCACAGCATTGAAAGACGCACTGATCAGAGCAAGAGTCATCTTCAAGAACATAGTTGTGCCAGACATCATAAGAATTTAGGCATCGATCACCATGTATGATGCTCATCTAAAGAAGGCTGGTAGCAACAATTGATTCTCTTCTTTCTTCTTCTATCCTTATGCACTTTTGTTTTGTGCAGAATGCATGCAATTTTGCAATATGTAATTACATGTAAATATTTTAAAAAAATATCTAAAAGTTAAAGATGAGTCATCTTTGACCAAGATATTTTATATATTTTATTATTTTTTATTTTTGAGTATTTTCTCCCTATATATAGGGGAGACCTCATTTGTAAAGGATCTTGGAAAAATTAATAGCAAACACTGCTGAAATTGAAGCAACTTTTGAGACTTTGTGTTCAAACTTGTAAATCATATTTTGATTGAATAAATGAGAAGCAGGTTTATTTCAGACTTTGTGTTGAAATTATCTGTGTTATTTAAGAAATAGTTCTTATGTCTTTTTCCTGGTAATATCTTGTTTATCTAATTTAATAAGCAAGTGGGTGTGTTTATATTATCCAAGGGCATTTCTGGAAGGTAGAAGATAGACTTTGTGCTACTTTTATCTTTGAGATTTAGTTATCTTTTGTAGTTTCAGGTGAAGACTTTATGCTTCACTTTACTCTACAGTTGTACTTGTTCTGGATCGGTGAAGAAGCTATGAAAGACTTTGTGCTTGCGTGAGCATTCTTGTGAACTTTGTTACTATAGGTGATTTCTTGTTTTCTATTTAATATCATTCCTAAAAGAAGAGGACTATTGTTAACAATAGACCAAGATTTTCCCTCTTTTGTTCCATATACATTACCTCTGAAAAAAGAGAGGTAGATGCTGTTATACCATCCCCATGTATTATTTTCTACTTGATTATATATATCTGGCACACAAGTATTAATAGGGAACCTCCCCTTGATGAGAGGAGAGATTTACCTCATCTAGATCTGGTAAAGCCACACTCCTCATGGTGTAAATCTCCTTATGCTGTGGTTGATATCCCCATTTTGTCATCAATTAGTAGATGACAAAATATTCACCCAACAATTTTTTGGCAACTTCGCTGGGGACTCGAATGTGCAGTCTCAAACCTCAAGTTTTAGATTGAAGCAGTCCCTACCCTTATCCATTACATAGTCTGGTGACTCCGTTTCACATCTTACCCATTATCATTATAGCATTATCATCTCCCTCCATCTCTATTACATTATCTAGTCTGCAAAACCAGAGCCGCTGGGAGAATGTGCATTTTGAAGCCTCAAGCTTCAACTTGAAGCAATTTCGGTCCCTTTTTCATTTTAAAATCTGGCAACTCCACGCTACACCAGAAGTCAGAGATCTAAGGGTGTTGTTAACCTTGTGTTTGATTTGGCGCAACAGAGTAATTTTGATTTATTTCTTCCATCAGCTTCTCTTCAATGGTCTAGGAGTTTTCCTTCTAGCCTTGTCAGGTCACCAACACAAGGAAGAACTTCTTTTCCCACTATTAATCACCGCCTACTTATAAACACTCCACCAAGGTTTGTTATCCCACCTTTTAATCCTCTTATCATAATGGCTCAAGGCCCATGGGGTAATTCCTTCGGCCCTCTTAACTTGACCCCACCTCTGCATGAACTACCTCATAGTTCTAGAAAAAAATTTCCTAAGTTTTTTGGTGATGGGAAGGTTCATCCTGACGAACATATTGCCACTTTCTCCATAGCATGTGGTGTAATTGGGGTTGAATTTGAAGATATAGCAGTGAGACTTTTTGTGGAAACTTTACAAGGAGCTGCCACGGATTGGTTTTATCACCTGCAGGCTGGATCAGTAACAAGCTGAGATATGCTCAAGTCTAAATTTAAAGCTAGATTTAAACCTGCTAAGGATGCACATGCTTTGTTAGCACAACTGACACAATTGAAGAAAAAATCCCAAGAACCCATGAGGGATTTTATAGCTAAATTCAACAAGTTGAGGAACTGAATTTTGATTGTGGCTCAGCCCACGCCGAAAAATCTCAAATGCTTTTTCATCAACTCACAGCTTCCCAAAGTAAGTTTCCTATTGAGACGAGCTGGCCCTATGGACCTAGCCTTGGCTCAAGGTTTGTCTACCGAGATTGAAGATGATCTTATCTTGGCAGGTAAGATTAGGAAAGATCTTAGTAAAAATAAATTCCCTTCATCTGTTGAAAGCTCTTCCATGGGCACTATAGACCCTATGGTGCAAAAATTAACAAATGAACTGATAGCTTTGAAAAGACAAATAACCCAAGGTACATCTGCTCCTACCTATCGAGATGCACCCAGGAGAACATTCCAAAATCAGCAATATCAGGGTAATGCAACTCAGAACCAAGGGCAATCCAACTGCCTATCTCCTACTCTAGGGAGGTTAGCCATTAAAACAGCACCTACCAATTCAGTGATCAGATACCTAGAAGCTAAGCATGACAACTCTTTTCAACCACAGTTGGACCAACAAGAAAATGCTGACCTCTTTGGCGAACAGGAAGAGGAATTAGCTGGCGACTCTAATATTGGTTTCCTAGATTACCAAGATGAAGCTGGGAGTAAAGGAGAAGATTCAGAGGGAGCTTACGCTATTTTTACCAGATCTCAAAATTAGTCAGCTTCACAAACTGACAAAAGAAAGGTAGATGAAGAGCCCCGACCAACAGTTTCCATTGCCAAACATGGGACTCCATTGCCTCTGCAATCAAAAGATCAAGTAACCCATAAAAAAGTGAGTACTCCCAATCACCCGATATCCTCTGTTTCTACTACTCAGACTAGTGCCATACCTGTTAAAACCCCTGATGATGGACTTTCTTCCTCTATCGCAAGTTCTTTCCAGTTATTTGGTATAATTGACCATGCTAGAAAGACTAAAATTCAAATGACAGAGGTCGAATATTTAAGAGCTAACCTAGAACAATTTGATAGGTTAGCAGAGTATGTGAAAAATAAAGTTATCCCTATTGGACAGGACTCTTTGAAAGATGTTCTTGATCTCTCTAAAGACAAACCAGCCCAAAACAATCTGATTGTGACTCCTCCTATCACTCCTAGAAAAATAGAACCTTTTTATGTTTCCCTGCTTATAAATGGCTACAAATTGAGTAATTGTATTATAGACTCTGGAGCTTCAGATAATGTCATGCCTGCAAAAGTGGTAGATTCTCTTAGCCTAACTTTGACCAAAAATTTTGGGAGGTGTTTTTCCATGGAAAACAAACAGGTTCCCCTCCTTGGTCAAATAAAAGATGCCCAATATGCATTTGCAGCTTTTCTAAAAAAGTGGATAAAAATGACAGTTCTAGTAGCCAATGTTCTAGCATCTTACGGCATCCTACTTGGGCAAAATTTCTATAAAGATGTTGGAGGCGAGTTAAGCATGGACCTATCAGAAGCAAGGATTCTGGTTCAAGGCATCATGAAGAAATTGCTTCCTGAAAAAGAAGCCAGGTATGTAGTTACTCGTTCTGCAGCATCTGAAGCTCAAATTTTATTTGAGTCTTCAGGCATGGGCACTTATTTCTTGTCCACAGACAAGATCCATGGTGCACTGGATGAAACTCCTATGGGTGGTGATTTGGATTTGGTTTCAGCTGACGCAAAGGGTGGAGTGCCCAAGCAAAATGAACACATGGAATAACCCTTTCCTCAAAATGAAAAAGCTTTTGTGAAAAAAGCAATATCTAGTGAAATATGGACCTTAGAGTTTGATGGCAGCTGCTCTTCTATTGGGTCAGGAGGTGGAGTTGTGTTGGTATCTCCTCAGGGAGAGATTACCCCTTTTTCCTACAAATTGCAATTCAACAATACTAACAACACAACTGAATACGAATCCCTGTTGCTTGGACTACAGGCTACCAAAGAAAAGGGCATTAGGAAAATCCATGCTAAAGGAGATGCTG
This sequence comes from Torreya grandis, assembly GCA_037957365.1. Taxonomy (NCBI): domain Eukaryota; kingdom Viridiplantae; phylum Streptophyta; class Pinopsida; order Cupressales; family Taxaceae; genus Torreya; species Torreya grandis. The sequence continues at coordinate 2,105,702 of JARHVA010002271.1, forward strand.
AGTTAATAGTTTGTTAGGTGAAGAACCTCTATCAGACCAAGAATAAGAGGTTGCGCCATTATCGCAATCTAGTATGGGATCAAATTGAAAATTTTGACACCTTCAACATCTCTGCCATTCTGAGGGAATTCAATGACCAAGCAGATGCCTTGGCTGTCTTTGCCACCCTCCTAGTTCCTCACCCTAATTTTAAGGGAGATAAATATACTATTGAGCTGATTTTCTAACCAAGTGTACCAGATAATGCCAACCACTAGCAAGTATTTAACAATGATGATCAAATCATCGCCTTCTTGGAACAAAAGGACAGTTTTGAACAACTGCATTTTGAAGGTAGTGAGCCCTGAGAGTGTGGGTTAGCCCCTAAAACCCAGGTCAATACAGGCGAAGATTTCTTACAGCTCAAGGGGAATAAAATTCCCAAAAGTTTGGTTTCCCTAGAAAATTTGTTTGATAACCATGACAAGTTTGTCAAATAACAATGAGCAGAGTCAAATTCTTCCCAAGATTTTGATCAAGTCAACTTGGGAACTAAGCTCGATCCTAAAATGGTAAATATTGGGAAATGTTGCACTTTTAAAGAAAGGTTTGAGCTTGCTAGTCTACTTCGCCAGTATATGGATGTGTTGGCCTATTCCTACGATGACTTCAAATCTCTCAGGCCAAATGACATTCGTCATGACATTCCCCTAAAAGCCAATTTTGCACCCTACAAGCAAAAATCTAGGCAATATAATCCAAAAATCTCAGGTACTATTTTAGCTGAGATACAAAAAATGCTGGATGCCTAGATAATTTTTCCAATCCATCACTCAACATGGATTGCTAACATAGTACCCGTTAGAAAGAAAAATGGTGAGATTCAAATCTGTGTGGTTCAGGAACTTGAATCAGTTGTCCTTAAAAGATAACTACCCCTTTCTTATTATGGATCAAGTTCTACAGATGGTAACAGGTTCAGAAATGTTATCAATGCTAGATAGTTTTTCAGGGTACAATCAAGTTGAGGTCAGAAAGACAGATCAGCATAAGACAGTGTTCACCACACCTTGGGGCACATTCGCTTATCAGAGGATGCCTTTTGGTCTGATAAATGCAGGTGCCACTTTTCAAAGGGCAATGGATCTCACTTTCAAAGATGAGATGGGAAAGTTCATTGTAGTATACTTGGACAATCTGATGATATTTTTAAAACATTGTTTTGAGCATGTTCACCATTTGTGAAAGGTACTGGAGCGCTGCCGTCAAAATGGCATCTCATTAAACTCAAAGAAATCCATCTTCAGAGTAACTGAAGGGAAACTTCTCAGACACATTGTGTCCCGAGAAGGCATTAGAATTGATTCAAAAAGAGTTAGGTCCATCTAGGAACTTACTCTGCCAACCAGCAAGGCCGCAGTTCACTCTTTCTTTGGAAAAGTGAATTTTTTTAAAAGGTTTGTTCCTAATTTTTTTGAGAAAACCTATCATATTGTCAACATGATGAAAAACAATGCCACATTTAGGTGGACTACCGAGGGCAAATCAGCATTCAAAGAAATTAAGGAAGCAATTGCTCAGGCACCGGTCCTGGTCTGTCTGGACTATACTAAAAGTTTCAAGATATATAGTTATGCCTCCGAGCATACACTATCAGCTATCCTGGTTCAAAAAAATTCAAAAGGTGTAGAATCTCCTATCTCATTCATGAGTTGCCCACTCAAAAATCACAAGTTAAAATATTCCCTTATGGAGAAACATGCATACGCCATGGTCAAAGCGGTAAAGCATTTTAGGTTTTATATCTTGAATTCTCACACTGAAGTTCTCGTACCAGATACAATGGTAAAATCTATTTTGACTCATCAAGAGTTTGGTACAAAGAGAGGTAACTGGATTTCCAAAACTCAAGAATTCGATCTGGACATCAAACCAACCAAGCTTGTACAAGGAAGGGGTCTCTGCCAATTGATCGCCAACAACATTCCAGACGAAGTAGAAAGTGGAGAAGAAAAAATCAAAAGCATGCCCACGGTTCTCTTTGTCACCACTACTGATGAGTGGTATTCTAACATTGCTCATTTCCTGACATATGGCGAGTGTCCTGCTCATCTTTCTTCTAAAGAGAAATGTAATGTTAAATTGAAAGCAATTGGTTATGTTCTGTGGGACAATGGTCTTTACAAGAGAAACCTGGACAGGGCATTTCTTCTTTGTGTTGACAAAGCTCAACAAGAAAGACTCTTAAGATCTTTCCACAATTTGGCCTATGAAGGAAATTTATCTACACCGGTGATGGCACACAAAATTCTACGAGCAAGGTACTACTGGCCCATGCTTTTTCAGGATGCCTACAAATAAGTGCGTAGGTGTGAGCTGTGTCAGCAATTTGTTGGAAAGCCTAAGCTGCCTGCTTTGCCCCTCAAGCCGGTTGTGATCGAGGAACCTTTTCAGCAGTGGGGTATTAACTTCATCAAAGTATTCAACCCATCTTTCAGTGCAAGACATGATTATGTCCTCACTACAACAGATTACTTTACCAAGTGGGTGGAGGCCATTCCAACCAAGCACGCTACGTCTGAAGTGGTATGCAGCTTTCTCAAAGAAAACATCATCTCCCAGTTTGAGGTTCCACTAAAGATTGTGAAGATAATGCGGCCTATTTTTTGTCGCATGAAATTACTCAATTTTGCTTTGGTTATGGGATTACCTTATCTCACACTTCAGATTATTTCCCTCAAGGAAAAGGACAAGTAGAATCAAGTAACAAGAACCTGGTTGCCATTATCAGGAAGTTGGTGGATGACAATCAGAGAACATGGCACAAAGCTTTGTATGATGATTTATGGGTCGACAAGATAACACCCAAAAGGGTTATAGGTATGTCACCCTTCCAGCTTTTATATGGATTAAATGCAGAAATTCCCATCACCCTTGAACTTCGGCACTCAGATTAACCAGAGCCATGGAAGACTCAACCTTCAAAAGCTCAGTTGACAAACGGATCATGTGTCTGACTGAGTTGAATGAACAATGAGTTATGGCAGTGGATTGGATCAAGGAACATCAGGACCGAGTGAAAACACTTTTTGATAAGAGGGCTAGAGTGCATGAATTCTAAGTCAGAGATCAAGTCTTGCTATGGGATAAAAGGCGAGAACCGAAAGGGATGCACGGCAAATTTGACTCCTTGTGGAGGGGTCCGTTCACCATTCAAAAGCTATGTGGTGAGGCTAGCTTCTTGCTAGAGTACAAAGATGGAACACCATTTACACTACCTCACAGTGGACAGCATCTCAAGCTTTTCAATCCTTGAAGCTCAGATGAGTCTGTTTGTAAATACGTACAGTTTTTGTTGTTTGTTTTTCTTCTATTTTTCACTTGACTCCATAGCCCAATGGCTTGGATGAAGGCACTTAGAGACTGGTTTCTACTCCCACTAATCAATTTGATAAGTAGAAGTTCCCCAATAGGATCCAACTGTTGTTTCCAAAATTAGCTTAGCTTATTTTTGAGAACAACCCCCTACGAAACCTATTCGTTTCATTTTTCATCGCTCTAAGTTCATTTTTCGAGACAAATTTCTAAATTCATTTTTCATCCTGGCCTCAGAACGAGAAGTGGTTACCATCTCGTCCAAGCCAGGTTTTCCCTTCCCTAGACTCTCCTTCCAGAGTTGGTCTCTTTTCATTTTCAGTGCAAGGGCGGCATTTTTCACCACCTCTGCATTTTCCTTGTTTCTATGTAAGGGCAGCAAATTTTGCCGCCCCTGCACGTTTTCTGCAAGGGCAGTGATTTTTGCCGCCCCTACACTCTGGCCTGTAAGGGCGGTGATTTTTGCTGCCCCTACAAAATAGATCAACTACATGCAAGGGCAGCGAAAAATGCTGTCCTTGCACGTCTCAATTTCTATGCAGGCATTTATGGCCACGCGAGGTGGGTTGTTGGGGTGGGTTTTTCACCCCATAAAATCCAATTTGAGCCTCATTCTTCTCATTACTTCCTCCTCTCCTCCTACCTCTTGCACCTGAGTGCCTCAAGTGACATTTTGAAGCACAAATTCATGGATTCAACCCCGTGGCATGCACAGTTTCTCAGGTAGGGTTCATTTTTAAGTTTATTTCCTATTTTATTCTGTTTTAGCTTAGTTCTTTTAGTTGTTTTATTTTTATTTCTTCCCCCTCTTACCCGTGGCTTTTCACCAGGACCTCATGTGGGCGACAGATTTTGCCACCCGGCATCCTTAACCTTTTTCTTCCACCCGTCCCTCCTACTTCATCGCGGGCTCTTCCTTTTTCCCCTACCCATGATTTTCTCTCCTGCGAGGGTGGTGAAAATCGTTGCCCTTCCACGTTTTCCTACTACCAAGTAAGGGTGGTGAAAATTGCCACCTCTGCATCCTTGTTGCAAGGGTGGCAAAAATCGCTGCCCCTGCTTTTCTTCTAATTTTATGCAAGGGCGGCAATTTTTGCAACCCCTGCATTTTTTCTTCATTTTCGGTTAACTCTTGGAATTTTTTCTGAGTTGTCTCTTTCACATTTTTCATTCCTTTGCTAGGCCTGGCATATTTAAGTAACTTCTAGTAACCCATGTCACTTAAATTATGCTCTCCTTTTCTCGCTCACTTTCCTCTCATTTGTGATCATGGTTGCAGTACCTTCAGTGAAATCCTACACGTCTGCTCCCATTTAGTCAAGATTATTCTCTATGATGGAAGCATCTCCCTTAAAGGCAAAAAGCATGAAATACAAGTACCAGGGCATCTTCCCACCCACATCAGTCTCCTCGAATGTCGACGACATTCGAGACACCGAGATTGGCCACGTGGACATGGCCAAATTCTTGGTGTGAACCAAGGCAACAAATCCCAGTACTGGGATAAAAAGAATTGTTGAGAGTAACATCCACTTGGTAGCCACCTTCTCGATAGTGGTGCATTATGCTGAGTTTATCCTCCAGTGCGCTCGTTCTTACAACAAGGAGACTAGATCAATTTTAGACGCCAGTGGCAGTATGATAATTCGGTTGGATCTTGATTTTATCAACAAAGTTTTCTTGTGCCCTCCAGCCACTGAAGTAACCCAGATCAACTTTGTGGATGCACAAAAAGAATATGACAAAGAATCTAAAAGAGTAAACAAAGTAATTAATTACAAGTGGCTAAAGACTCTAAGGACCGGCCTCTCCAAATGGCCGAAGAGCTTCCTAAGAAGTGATTTCGTCAAATAGGTTGGTGACCTAATCACCCTTCTCAACAGAGTATGGGGCCTCCCATCCTCTTCACAATTCTATGAATGGATGTATCCATTCATTAAGATCATCCTCTAGGGTAAGCAAACTATCTTTTGGGGGGAATAGATCAGCAATGCCATCCATGAACAACTGACCAGGGTACAGACCTCCTTCAAATTCTACATGACTTCATACCTGGTCTACATAGCTACTGCAATGCGATCTTTCCCAGGTTTGACAATAGAGGGAGATAGAAAGACCACCCCGGTCTACTCATATTATCCATAGCTGACGCTTCAGGGGTCAACATGTCATTTTAGATGAGTAAATGATGCATTTTTTGCCATATTTTTGTCTCTTCGATCCTTAGCTAGAGCAGAAGAGAATATCAAATGAGGCCTAGGTGATAGTGAATAGTTATGGCTGTATGTTCCTCTAGTTCCCTACTTTTTGTTATCTTTAGGTTGGTTTTTACCAAGGCTACCCTTATATACTCCCTAGGTTTCCTTCAAATAGATTAGTTTTAATGTAATTATGTCGACAACTAGTTGTCATGCATACTAAACAGATGGAACTGAAGAGACCCAGTTTCAAATTTCTAATCCAAATTGGTAGGTTTTTAGTTGCTACATCAACCAAAGCCAGGGTCATGGAAATAGAAATACAGATGGTTACCATCAAACCATTCAAGAGACGAGAGAAATTTGACTACAGGGGAGTCAAAGAGAAGATCAGAAGGAAAACTCAGTTCCACGAGCCCATGATTGAGGATATCTGGGTGGACCTAAGGATGGCCAGCGAGATAAGAAAGATGGACTATTGCTGTCTAACACTAGAGCAGATAGAATACCCCAGGCTTGTAGAGATCCCTTTAGGTTTAATCGAGGATGGGAATATCATAAACAGTAGGTATTTGGCAAAAAAGGTTGCTAGTTCCCCTCTCGCTCAAATTCACTGGTCTCAAAAGGAACTGACTTCTCTGAGAAAAAGATTTGAACCAATATTGGCTAACACCAATGATTGGTTAGCAGCCAAAGGATCACCTTGAAAGAATTCATTACAGGGTCAGAGGCTGAATACCAAGCAGAATTGAAGAGGAAGGCAGAGAACCAAAAAAAAACAAAGGTGACGTTCCTTCTCCTTCTATGCCTCACAAGCCTAGGATCATTTTTGTGTCCAAAAAGTCTAAGCCTACACAAGAGCCTAAAACGGCAGCTGAAGGAACCAAAGATCAAAGCCTCAAGGCACAGGTAGCTCAACCCATGGAGACAGAGGATCAACCTTCAGAACAACCAGGTGTTGGGTCTCCACTCTCGCCAAGACAAGCACAGCCGATTTAGAGCGCCTCTCCTTCTCCCCCTCAATCTCATGTGGTGCCCATTTCTCTTATCTCCCTAATTAGTGTTCCTTCTTCTAAAGCCACTTCTCCTTCCAGGGTTGTATTTGGTGATCCTCAGGGTCCTTTCAGAGGTTCCCCTCGCTCTTCTGGGTCCATTTCGAGTCTATCATCTCTGTCTTTCAACTTGCCACCGAGCCTTACACTTGAGCCAGAATCAGTAGTTGATATAGTTTCACTAATTACTTTGACTACAACTACTATCACCATGAGTAGTGTCAAAGCTGCTATAGTGACACTGGCAGAGGCAACTATTGTTACAACAGGTACTTCTCTCCCACTTTAGATGTCTGCTTTCATGCCAAAGAAGAAGAAAATGGCCATCTCCTCGGATGAATTCGATTTTGGCAAGATAGTGCTGGCAAAAGCAAAGGCTCCTAAGAGGCCAAAAATCCTCTCCAAGATAGTCGAAGAAAAGGGGCAAAAATTTCTAGAAATTGCCAAGCCTCCTCAGGACGCAACCCTTAAGGGTTTTGAAATGAGCAACTATTCTATCTCTCATGTTGAACTTTGCAAAGTTACTCACGAAGGTGCGAAGAGCGATCTTCAGTCAGCAATGGACATTATGGTCCAAAAATTTGACAAAAAAAAGGAGATGAAAGACTATTATAAAGCCACGATAGAGCAATTAACAACAATGATCAGAAGGTTCACTATTCCGCCTAAATCAGCGACTCTAGAGGCCTTTTTCGTGGATGATCCAGTCATTCAGAAAGCTGAAAAGACCTATTTAAAGGGAAAAGTCATGGAGGACTATGTTGAAAGAATGCGCAATCAGGGACTCTCTTTGCTGTTAGAAGTTGCAGAAAGAATAGGTAAAATGAAGAAGTTGAAAGCTCAGGTAGATGATTTTGTCTCCCTTATTTCTCAGGAAATTGACAGCTTAGAGAAGGATCTTGGTAGATGGAAGGAAATGATCTCAAGAAGAGTACCCTGATATCTATCGGCGTCATCCCTAACAAAGACTCCTATGTTGAAATCAAGGAGTCAATGGTCTTCAAAATCCAGGTACTCAAAGACTTAATTGATGATCTCAAAGCTTTCAAGGAAGCTAGTGAAAAGAGTGACCTAAGCCTACTGAACAAGTTAGAAGAGCTGTCATGCAACTTGACCTCCAAAGATCATCAGTTCCTTTCAGTAGAGGAAATGATTCATAATTTCAAAGAGATGATCTTGAAAGATTTTGAAGAAGCATCTTTCTCAATGACTTTGGTGGACAGCATTCTAGATGCTCAGTTAACTTTGGATAAGTTGAAATCTAGGTTAACTAGCCACTCTAAAGCCATCAAAGCATTGAAAGATGCACTGATCAGAGCAAGAGTCATCTTCAAGAACACAGTTGTGCTAGACAACATAGGAATTCAGGCATCGATTGCCATGTATGATGCTCATCTAAAGAAGGCTGGCAGCAAGAATTGATTCTCTTCTTTCTTCTTCTATCCTTATGCACTTCTATTTTGTGCAAAATGCATGCAATTTTGCAATATGTAATTACATGTAAATATTTTGGAAAAATATCTAAAAGTCAAAGATGAGTCATCTTTGACCAAGATATTTTATATATTTTATTATTTTCTATTTTGAGGTTTTTTTCCCTATATATAGTGGAGACCTCATTTGTAAAGGATATTGGAAAAATTGATAGCAAACACTGCTGAAATTGAAGCAACTTTTGAGACTTTGTGTTCAAACTTGTAAATCATATTTTGATTGAATGAATGAGAAGCAGGTTTATTTTAGACTTTGTGTTGAAATTATCTGTGTTATTTAAGAAATAGTTCTTATGTCTTTTTCCTGGTAATATCTTGTTTATCTGATTTAATAAGCAAGTGGGTGTGTTTATATTATCCAAGGGTGTTTCTGGAAGGTAGAAGATAGACTTTGTGCTGCTTTTATCTTTGAGATGCAGTTATCTTTTGTAGTTTCAGGTGAAGACTTTGTGCTTCACTTTACTCTACGGTTGTACTTGTTTTGGATCAGTGAAGAAGCTACGGAAGACTTTGTGCTTGCGTGAGCGTTCTTGTGAACTTTGTTACTATAGGTGATTTCTTGTTTTCTATTTAATATCATTCCTGAAAGAAGAGGATTGTTGTTAACAATAGCCAAGATTTTCCCTCTTTTGTTCCTTATACATTACCTCTGAGAAAAGAGAGGTAGATGCTGTTATACCATCCCCATGTGTTATTTTCTGCTTGATTATATATATCCGGCATGCAAGTATTAATAGGGAACCTCCCCTTGATGAGAGGAGAGATTTACCTCGTCTAGATCTGGTAAAGCCACACTCCTTGTGGTGTAAATCTCTTTATGCTGTGGCTGATATCCCCATTTTGTCATCAATTAGTTGACGACAAAATATTCACCCAACAAAGCTTACAGAAGAGAAGATAATATCACAACATTGATCTTTTAAAGTGTGTTATTTCAATACATCTATAGAACCATGGCTAGTCATAAACCCTATTAATAAATTACCCCATTAAATTTCATATTAAGGAAGAAATGTGTGATCATCACCAAAAGGGAAATGTTATAACTTGATGAAAAATTCACCAAAGGACACACGTACATTCAAAAAAAGTTATAATTAGTGGATTTTGAATCACCAAAAGAAGCTAAAGAATGGGAATATGCTCAATATTCCCATGATGAATAACTTGAATTCAAATAACCTAGCAACATGGAGTCACAACCAGAGATATCAAGGCATGCCTTGTTTGGGCTAACCACTCCTTATAATATAAGAGTAAAAGGGCAATTAAAATAATACCCACTCACTATTCTCATTGGCTTTGGTAGCACATATAATTTCAATGATCCTCAACTAGACATAAAACCTAATTATTTCATGCATCCATTTTACAATTTTGAAGTGGTGATTTCCAATAAAGGAACATTTCCTTGTAGAAAAAGTATCATAATGTTTTTACTTCTATTGGGGACTATACCCTAAAAATTGACATGTTTGGTTTTCCCTTGGGAAAATGTGATGTGGTTCTTGGATCCAAATAGTTACACATTATTTTCCCTATATTTTTTGATGTGTAATAACTTTGGGTATAGCTCTCTAAAAATTTCTATTTGTATACACTAAAGGGTGCCTTAATAAGATCCACCAGATTCAACAGTTCCCATTAGATGGGGAAGCTACTCAAAGATGGCACACATGGAATAATTTATCAACTCTCCTCTATTCAAATCAACTCAACCTATTATTTCCACCAACTTACTGACTAATTGTTTTTTGTATTCAAACATGGATTAGTCTTTAGGTAATCAACATGTTTAATGCCTTGTCAACCAAAATACCATTATATTCAACTCCTTATGGGTAGTACACCCCAAAAATAATCCATACCACTATCATAATTTACATAACTAAAAAATATGAAATATGGTTCAATTAATATTTCAAATAGGATTAAATCATCTAAACACAAGCCCATACTCTTCCCCAATTCTAATAGTCTATAAAAAGATGTATCTTGGTAGCTATGTATTAATTTTTATGAGATAAAAATCTCCCTATTAAGGATACATTTTTTATTCCAATTATCAATGAGATTATTGATGAAATTCATGGAGTTTAATTCTTATCCAAATTATATCAACAATCAAGCTATCATCAGCTTCACCTTCTAGATGAAGATCTTCCAAAATATACTTTTTATATGCATGATGACCACTATGATTTATAGGTCATACTCTTTAGGCTTACCAATTCCAATTCCACCTTCTAAATATTGATGAACAAAATATTTCATCCCTTTTTAAAAAAAATCATCCTAGTAATCTTTCAAGTTTTTCTAATTTATAAAAAAACTTGTGAAGAATATCTCCAACTAACATTGTTCTATAACTTCATAAAAAGCATTATCTCTAAGCAAAATAGTTGAAATATTCCTTTGATCATTAGGATGTGGAGTAACTAGACCACATTATCTTAATAATAAGCATTTGAGTTCACATTAAAACAATTAATGTAGTGAAAAATTGGATTAAACCCAAGAGACTTAAAATCCTTCAAGGATTTATTAGCCTCATTAGGTATTTCCATATTTTTTTCAAATATTATGGAAAACATGCTACAAAATTTAGAACAATGATTAAAAAATACTCATTGTTATGGTCCACCATATATGAATAAGTATTTGAGATATTAAAGTAAGATATGTGTATTATAATTATTTTAGGAAATCCATATTTATCAAAGAGATTTTGTAATTGAAAGATACACACGTGAAAATGGCCTTGTAATTGTCCTTATGTAAGATGGACATCCCATTAGCCTCACCAAGAAAGCCCTCAGTGGGAAAAATTTGGTGCAATCAAATGAGAAGGAAATGATAGATATCCTCCATGATGTCAGTAAGTGGCACCCATACCCAGTGGGTCAAAAAAATTATATCAAAAATAATTATCAAGGCCTCAAATACTTCATTGAGCAATGGTCCCTTCCCTATTTCAATAAAAAAGGGTTTTTTAAATTGATGGGTAAAATTATGATATCACTTATAGAATAGGTAAGGCAAATTTTGGTCACTAATACACTATCCCTATAATAAAGAATAAGAATGGGTGTTTTATCTATTCATTCCCATTTCAAAATGGACACATGACATCTAGTAAGAGTGGTAGTAAGATAGTCACATGTATAAAATCATATACCAATTTTCTATTGACCATACATATAAACCCAAATATAACTATGATATCTAATAATTATTATATAAATCCCACATTATCTTGAATTATAGATATAGGATCTAACATAATATTTTATGTGAGTTGCATTTCTCACCATCTACTACCCATTCAATATTATTCAAAACATGTGAATGTGTTCATCACATTTATTTTGGTTAGTCATCAATCAAGATACCAAGACATTTATTCAAGAATGTGATTCTTATCAACATAAAAAATGATAGATAATGGGATTTTTTGAATTAATCTACCCACTACCTATTCCATAATGTATTTGGATAAACATATCCATGGATATTATAGGAGGCTTACCAAAGTTAGGTGTAAAATCAATCATTCTGGTGGTGGTATATCTCCTCTCTAAATATTCCCATTTTTTACCTTGGTACATAATTAAAATTCTTATATCATCACATAAATATTCCTAAATCAAATATTCTACCATAATGTAATCCCAACTTATATATATTTTTATCATAAATCAAATTTCATAAGTCACTTTCGGTAGGAAATCTTCAAGCACATACATACGCAACTAAAAATGAGCTCTAGCTACCACACATAGACATATGGCTAGACTGAAATTGTAAATACATGCCTAAAAAATATCTTCATTACTTTTCCTTTGAATGAAAACATCAATTGATCAATTGGTTAACACTTGCATAATGGTGGTACAACACTACCTATCACATAACCACTAGGAAGATCCATTACAAAATTGTCTATGATTAGAAGCTGCCTAAATTCTCATTTATTTTATAGTTAATTATCATTTATAGGAAGTTTAAAATACCATCAGTTCCAGATATAATATCTGTTTCATTCTCAAGGATAATCTTAACATGGCACAAAATTAGATGAAGTGGTAGGCAGACCAGCACCATTTTGAATGTGTCTTCCATCTGGGACATATGGTTTTCATCTTACTAAAAAACTTATAAATATTCCTATTTCAATATAAAGGGTCACTATAAAATTTATTAGATGTTTTATGGATGCTATAAGGTTCTTCAATAGATTGGTCATGTCATATACAAGTTGGAACTTCCAGCTGCTTCATATGTCCATCTATTTTTTCATGTATTATGTTTGAATAAAGTCATTGGCCATAATGTCACAACTCAAATAGTAATTAGTGATATCAATGTATAAGTATCTCAACTTATTAAAATTGAAACTATTCTAGATAAACACTCCCATCAATGTATCAATTACACTATCATTGAGATTTTAGTTGATTGGCATGGGATGCAATAATAATATGTGACTTAGGAACCCCTCCTTCAACTCTAAAAATAATTTATTTGTCTTTGGTTTTGAAGGTAAAATTTTTAAATGGTCTGGAATACTATGAACCTGTTATCCTAAATATTTCTTTACAATTATTTTCATTAATATATGTTATATACACATATCCTTTATAAGACATCCCTTAAGCTAATTATAATAATCCCACATTTAGGGGAAGTAGTAGCTATGTAATTTATAACTAATATGGATAGGATCTTAGACTGGTGGAAATGTGTCAAATAATTGTATTGTATTGAGATCATTTAATGGAGACTAGGACCTCAAAGAGGCCAATGATAGTGTAATGTAAATTTCCCCTTCTTAATCTAATGTAGCTGATTCATTTCAACTACAATATTTTTTTAGTATTTAGATTATTATTATAATATATTATAAGAAGTATCATAAAAAAATATCATTATAATTATTTTCATCCATGTTAAAAGTGTCTAATATGGGATCATTATAAATAAGAAGATCACATTGGTGATATTAAGCTACATTATAACTATCATCATTGAGATCATCATAAGTGGGAAGATCATTATTTAGGGGATCATCAATCCCACTATAAATGTCAAAAATTTGGATTCTCATGGTGATCATATTAAGTATGAAGATCATTATTTTTTATACCTTTATCCATAGGAAGTGGAGTAGAGTAATTATATTATGAGGATTTTCCTTCAATGGTGATAATGGAAGGTAGAAAAGAGTAACCCATACAAAAGTGTAATAAGTTGAGGATTTATAAAAACATCTTAAGAGGAGTAATCATTGAAAAATTATGGATAAACTACAAAACTCACTATAATGTATTATGATAGTGAAGATGAAGTGAAGACAACCTAAATATTTGTGGGATAGGATTCACATTGGGTTCACCAAAATGTATTTTATTAAAGAAAATTATGTGAAGATAATACTAAAAAGTAAAGGGAGATTTGAATAAGATCCACATAGTGGTGGGATAGGATTCATGTTGGGTTCACCATCATGTATTATGATGGTGAAGTTGTGAAGATAATACTGAGAAGAATATGAAAAGATGAAGATAATCCAAATAATAATGGGATAAGATTCACATCATTATCACTAGAATGTATGCATGAGATATAAATACTAGTATAAAAATATTATTTATCTCTATAAACTATTATACAAATAAGATATTATAACATAGAGGTTGTGTATAATTAGACATTATAACAATGATATACATGGTGGATATATAACTAGTAGATGGCAATCAACACTCAATGCCAAGGCTATAGGGTTTGAAATTTTATTCTTAGGATATGGATTATGGTTATAAATATATCTCAAGATAAATCAATGATATATAAATGGTAAAAAATGGGTATTAAGGATATAATAAGGAAATATCATACCAGGAAATGATGAAAAAAGGTAACATAGATCTCAAATATAAATAACACTAAATTAAACAAGAATTAAATGGCACAATGGTGGAGTGTTATCAGACTATATGTAAGTTAAACTAGTAATGGAAAACCTAAACACCCTATAATATAGTAGATTATTCGGTAAAAATAAAATCAACTAAGGAAAACAACATGCATGCTACTATAACAATAATAAAACCAATTTTATCTAATAAATAAATATATGAAAGATAATAGGGATAGATATACTTAAATGTGGATTGAATATTTGTCACATAAATATACCCCTTGGATCTAGTGGAACTTTTCAAGAGACTTTGTAGGATGAATACCTAACATGGTAATGATGAAGACCTATATGTCCTTAGCTAAGGACTCAAAATAATGGATATGATTCCTCATATTGATCTTCAAATACATTTTATAAAATGTGACCTCAAAGAATAATATTTTGACCTATAACACATCCTTTTATTAGTTAAGGGTGTAAATATGAGCACAATAATGGTAGATGAGTGTTATGTGTTTTTGGGAATGATATTTATGACCCTTACATATATGGATCAATACTTATAAATCACCTAAAACTGTATTCCAATGGTATAAATTAGGTTGATATAGTTAAATGAGATGTTTCCTAACTCAAAACTATATCATGTAGGTCGATACAATTATGAATACATAGACTAACTTATAACTATATCATGCAAGTTAATATAGTACATGAATAAACAAGTAATAAATAGATTGTATTATCCAGGCTGATATATTTGGAATACATGATGGCTAGCAAAACTAAACCTAAAGAGATGCAAAAGGAAGATAAAAATAGAGTGATATGATGTTAGATCGATAATAATGAGTGTATGACAAAATAGTATGTAAACATCTCTCAAATATTACCATGAGTTGGCCCAATCAATTTCCTAGTTTACCCCTTAGGACATGAAATTAGGGATATTGACATGTCAATGAGTCATGAAAGAGAAACCATCAATAAATGAAAAATATATATGTTTATAGTCTCGATGTCATGTATACCCCACATATTTCATTCTATGGTTTCTCACATCCATCACACTGCCCATTACGATGTCATAATTATGTACTTCAAAAATACCTTTTTTAACCCATTATGATGGCATAACTATGTTTTCTCATTCATAACTATTACATCCCAATGTTTTTATATCTCAAAAAAATTATTTCATCCCCAAAACCAACTCAAACCCCACTTAAGAGTAAGTGTCAACATTTAGATGGAGGGAATAAGGAAATGTAGTCATTTATTTCCTTAGACTGACATGAATTTTAAACTTAAATTTAGGGGAAATGAATTTGAAAATACCAAACATATAAAATAATAATTAAAAGACCATCATTTTAGGAAGAAATAATGACAAGGACACATAATTCTAGATCTTAGCCTATGACAATGATAGTGAAAATAGTTTCATTTTCAAACCAATATCCCATCCTTCAGATTCTTTATTTTCCAAAGAAAGACTTTAATTTCAAACCACCATTTGAGGACTTCAAAGTGTGAAAATTTTAATATACTAGGAAGACATAATGTGAGATGATATGATTATTGTGGATAATTATGACCACATTGTTCTTTTAACAACCCCACATATAATGGATATATCTCTAATTGCACTTTGAATGATATTAATAGATAAAGTTTTAGTGTTTGACCCATAGATTATTATATCTCTTAGAAAAATATACAAGATGATGCTATTATAATAAAAATACTATAAATTGTTCTAACAGTGGAATTATTAGTAGAAGTAATAAGGTTTCCATCCATAAGGGAAAGAAGGCTAGAAATATCTATTATAGTCATAACAAGATCTATATTTTGTGTTGTATAAGAGGCATTTTAATTTTATTCTTATGGGACCAAAATATTATCACTACCCCCACCATAGATTGAGGTATCCACTTTCATCACCAAACATATCTCTTATGAAGGTATGCAGTCTTTAATTTAAACTATACATTATATTCATCTATTTCATATTAGGCATAATATTCTTGTGAAAACACCCAATTATTTCTATAATTATATAAGAATAATATAAATAAAATACTAGAGAGATAAATATAGGGATTTAAAACATCCCTAAATTATAACCCTAATAGTGAACAAGGTATTGGATGACAAGAGACCTAATATCACCTTAAGATAATTTCATTGTGTTACCTCGTTTACCTCAATAACTTGTGCACATAATTGTTTCCCTAAAAATTCTAGAAAGGATTTCATGTTCCTCCCATAGACTAGATAAAAGGCCTAAATCTTCCCAATCCCCCTCCACCAGGACCTACATACACTCCCATAGGTAGAGAGTGAGAGATACCAAAATCAATTAAAAACTTTCTAAGAACATTATGATTGACATATCCAATGATAAATAAAAAATATAATGGGGGAATATGTAAATGAGGAAGAGGAGAATTTTTAAGAATAATAATGGGTTTGCTATATAACTAATGAGGACACAAAAACATTTATAGGAAGAGTCAGAGCTTATGAAGGAAGAAGAATGAGGGATACCATAAACAAAACCTAGCCTTAGGATGATGGTTACTATAAAAAGGGTTGAAGAAAAAACCCTTGGACATTGTGGCCATTCCTATACTTTTTGTAGTAGTGAATTTGATATACATGAAAATATTAGGGTTGAATACATAGAAATTGAATCCCCTAATGAAAAAATTCAAGAGTTGGGAGCCAAGGATAGTGGATTGGATAATTTAGCAAGAATTTTATGAAAATAAACAATGACTAGGATGAAAAATAAATAGTGGAGCATAAAACCATAACTATCACTAAGGAGCATCTAACCACACCTATCACCTAGGATCCTAAAACCACAAATATCAATGAGGATAATACAACTATTTTAGAAATAGATGCTCAAGACTATGTAGATACTTGTCCAAATCATGTGGTTGAGACATGATTTCTTAAGTGTCCATTAAATGTCATGTAGATTATATGTCGATAAAAGAGAACCAAATAAGTATTCATAATTTGAATCTTGAATGGTGTTTAATATATGATGAGAAATAAGAAAAAGTTTATAAATTTATCAAATACAAAGAAGCCTTAAGATAACAAGTGAAAAATAAAGTGGAAGATATTACTAAAAATGATATAATCATTACTAGGTTAGAGTCCTATATTTAAAGGATTTCTGAGTTGTTCATGCAAATGGTGTAATATAGACATCCTTATAGGGTCTTTATAGTGTATCTTAGAAAAAAAATAATATAATATAAAATAGCGATAATAATATTAGGATAAAAAGACATCATAATATTTCCCTTGTATTTATATAAATATTATTTTAGTAGCATAGTTAAGTTTAGTGATATTTTATTTGAGTTATATCAACATGGATAAGTAGTAACAATGGATAATGATTGGAACCCCAATGTCATTCTTGGGTTATTAAAATAATATCTTTATTTTATTATTCTATGAATGAGTTAAAAAGGAAACATTATATGGTAGCCTATAACATAATAGATAAATATTTACCTTGGATCTCAAAGAAGAACACACACAACCCAACCTAGTCATCAACCAATGGTATTAATTGAACATGTTTATATAGTTTAGTAGGGCATTGAAAAAATATATGAGGAAGTTTTATATCATTTCATCTCCCTATCTAATAAAATATGTAGAGAAGCATACAATTCTTGTGGGAGAGGTGGAAATAAATTACTCCTTAATTTCAATAGAGATAACCCTATTCTATTTTTAGTTTTAGATATTTAAATAAAAAAGTAAGAAAGTGCTTTAAATTATTATATTATTATGGTGTTGTATGGATAGATCCAAGATTTTGAATGTTTTATTTATGGTTTACCATTCCTTTGTAGACAAGGATCGCACTGGTGGATGAGTTACAAGAGAATACAAGATGAGAAATTTTGAAAAGAAAGAGATTACCTTCCCAAAAAAATTAGAGATACTTCACCTTATGACATGAAGAGTACTTATACACATTTAATTTCTTAATTTATGTTAATCTAAGATAACTTATATTTCACAGTTATGTGATTGATTAAATTTAGGGTTATGATGAGGCCCATAAATGGTCCACCCTATCACTTAGTCTCTCATAGGATACTTCTCTTGTCATGTTAATTCCACTATATGAACTCATAATATGTCTATTTTCACATATAATATATGTCACACACACACACACACACACACACACACACACACACACACACACACACACACACACACACACACACACACACACACACACACACACACACACACACACACACACACACACACACACACACACAAGTTGATTTTTGTTTAAATATGTTATCTATATGATAATTGATATAACTTAATGGTTTTGACTACTAATATTTATAATGTTGAATAATATTTTAGATGTACCTTTTTTCACATTTTTTTCACCTATATATACCATGTAAATATCACCCATAGACATTTATTGGCTAGGAATATTTCACTATGAAAGCACCAACCACCATTAGCAACTAATGTTGCTACTATGATCACCCATAAAATTGGTTGTAGGTGAATTTATCTAACCTATAAGTCATTAAATTATAACTTCTAACCACATTAGATATATTTATAAGTATGAGGAATATTTTACCAATTTGGAGGTTATTACAACCTCATCCATAAATGTACTTTGATTTAAATTTTAAGGGATTTATGGTGTTTAAAACCATGGGTGTTAAAGTGATGGAATATGAAAATTAGGGAAGAAATATACAATAAATATAGCTACTATGTTTTACAATAATTGACCTAATTTAATTATTTTAAAAAGAGAAATGAATAACACAAATATGTAACTATCTAAAAACTGATTGAGATAGATGAATGAAAGGCTATAAATTGGCATAAAATCTATTCAAAGTGTTGTAAACTAGAAACAGGTCTCAAAAATCCTATTAGATAGTAGTGTGGTCTTTTAAAAAGTATCACACTATGCTAGTTTATTCTAGGGTGGGACAGTGTCATCTTGTAGAGAATATTGTGAACTTCTAGATATGCCTTTCCCTAACTGTGCCTATTATGGGGTGGGACATTGTCATAACTATGCCTATGTGGATGAATCTTGATTCAGTACCTATTGCCTATTATGACTAATTTTAAATGCAAAACTATAGACCTCCATGTTGTTATGGTATTTGAGGATCACAATTAGAAAAGTGTAATGTTAGATAGATAGGCTAGATGTGACCTCAACACTCCACTATGTTGAGAGTTTCCTATATACCAATACCTTGGAGGGGATGAAGCCTAATGTAGCTCTCCCAATCTAAGTGCTAGTGCAAGTGTAATTGAATGATTATTATGAGTGCTAGATTAAGTACTTTAAGTGTGAATTAATAATATAAATTTGAGTAATCTGAGCTTAGGATTATTTTATATGGCTATAGTAGAAATATGCAAGAATAGGGATAAATGACCTTGATTTTCACAACTTGTTTTTAAGATTTTTTATGTGTTTTCATATGATATACATCTAGTGGGTAAAGGGATAAAATTGGTGTATATATACTAATTTGGTGCTTGTCAGGATGTGGAATAGGTCTAGACTGACCCTAAGGTTTATTGAGAAATGGGAATATGTCTATTGGAAGAGAAAAGAAGTAAGGGACTATAGTATGATCCCTAGGTCATTGATCTAGTGCATAAGTGTCAAGGTGGTACAATTTGGTACACTAGTGGATTAGATACCTAGGAGATGGTTTGGGATTGATTTTTGTACAATTAAAGATGGTTTAGACCTACATGAATATGTATAATGATTGAAAGAGGCCCTAAGATAGGTCTTGGGCTAAGATATGGATATGGTAGTGTCGAGTGACACTTATTACACTAAAGTGAAATTTTACATGGCTACATTTACCCCCCCCACCATTATTATATAAATGAATCAAAGTGAGCTAACTAGGATAAAGGATAAAAAAGTGCAATCAAACTTACCTATGAGGTAAATCTTGTAAATATAAGTATGAGTTTGTGAAGCATGATTCATTGCATATCCTATAGATGAAACATGGCTAAATTAGTCCTTACTTAAGGAATATAAAAAGTAAATACAAGACTAAGTAAAGAGATAAGAAAGATAGGAAAGGAAGGAATACACCTTGTTGGTTATATGAGTGAATACAAAAACTTAGTGACATCATGTGTGCATAATTAGTTATAAAATCAATCTAGTGTTGAATCCATCATTTCCCACCCCTATTTGGTAGATCATAATCTATGAATAACTTGGATTATAATGATGGATTATCCAACCCTCCTAAGTAAGTGGCTTAATAACTCAATTAGGCTATGATTCCATCATTTCCTACCCTTGTGTAGTAAATGCATATATACTAAAACTATGAAATGTAACTAAAGTTGTGTGATGTAACTAAAAATTTATAAGATGGTTCTAGGGCCAATTTTAAACTTTGAAATTAAAAATATATCATGGGCCTCAATATTGTAGCTTAGGTACCACTCAAAAATGTTAATCATTATAGATAGAATACCACATCAATCTAGTGAGAAACTTAGTGCAAATGGTGTCTAGATTATTCAACATGGAAAAAGACATGGAGTTTTCCATTCCATCTTATCAACTAGTGCATAACTGAGTGAATGAAAATAATGTGCCACACACATGCCCCTAATTCTAATATATATGCATGTGGATTCTAGACTAAGTTGTAGTAATCTATGTCTATGTATATTTGAAACTAAAATGAGAGTGATCATGAAGCACATGATTTTACCAATATGATAAAAATGGTATGATTTTACATAAAACTAGGAATAAACTTTTCATAATTGATAATCTATGACTTAAAACTTTCAAACCTAAACTGTACTTTCTATACCTTTTTTGCAATTGTAAAATTTCCTATTTTTGGAGCCACTAGATAGTAGCACAGTCCTTTGAATAGTATCACATTGCACTAGTGTCCTTTGTGCCACGCTAGTGTCTTTCTATGATTTTTCTATCCCAAATGAAAACTAATTTGTGTCTTACTATTTTACACTATGTTTTCTTGATTTTGAGATCTATAATTTGTGTTTGCATGCTAAAAATAGTGTTTTGAGTGCACCTTGATGGCCTGATCTCTATGAAAAACTCGTATGAATGCCCCTTCTTTTGAAGGGAGTTATTTAACCTATGCAATAAATATCCTCAAAATAAAATCTCTACATCATGTGTGCTAGATTGAAAATATTTTATATCTATGTGATAAACCAATGTAATGTGTATACATGAAATAGAAATGTAAAATTGATTGAACATAATTTGAAAATGTATGATGTATGTTAGATCTTGCATTCACAAGGTTGTCAAGATAGATATAAAAATGTAATAATGTATATGAGAAGAAAATTTGAATATAATTTATGTAAACTACTTGGGGGGATGGGGTATGATGTACATCAAGGAACCCAAGGATGATAAATATAAGAATTTTATTATTACTTGAAGCACAAGAAAGGTTTTGGAAAAAAAATTCTTTCAATATATTTAATTCTATCAATATCCCAAATATTGTTCATAGCATAAGTTATATTAGTTTCAATTGATTAAACTCTATATTTATCTTCTATTTCAACTTCATAATCATATTAATCATAAAAATCATACATTTATTTCACATCAACATCATGTTTAACTATAAAAATCTAGATTGGGGTTATTTAGGGTTAAAGGGGATAGAGATATCCTAAGGTATAAGTGTGATAAAATATCTCTATTGTAGGCCAATTCGATGTTGAACTTTATGGTAAATTAATTATACTAAGATATGCTAAAAATAGTAAGTACAACTATGATATATATTTAAATGACAAATAATATATACTAAGAAAGTGGGACATGTCCCTCAACATTTTCATAATCTAGATAGGCACCTAAAGAGTATGATCAAAAATTAGGATGAGGTCTTCAGAGCCCCAAAATACTAGCTATCTTTCTACCATTTTATTATTGTTTTAGTGTTGTATGAGATGCCTTTTAGGATTTCTTGATGTAACTCCTTGTGTGTATTTAGGAATCTAGGCCCCCATTTTTAGGTTCAATGTATAGGGTTGGGCCCTTGATTCAAAAAACACTCTCACTTACTAATAATAAAAAAATACTTAGTTGGTTTTGATGCTAACATTGTTCTAGATCTAGAATAGAAGGAAGTAGACTGGAAGAGGTTTTTTTAATAGTTTCCAAACTTTGGATTAAGTTCCTCTAGGTTATGGATACTATCACCAGATTTGGATGGTTGCATTGATGTTATTATCTAGACATGATGTAGGTGATATATATAGAATACTTATTTAAAAGGGATATAATGACATGAATGCTTCTAAGTTTGTCTTTTTCTTTGTTTTGGTTAATACAAAGCTAGGTTATGGATTGGCACTCCTCATAAAATTTCAAAACCTTAGTTATTTATCTTCATAGTGACCTTAGAAGCTTTGATTTATCGAGTGTTTGATTGAATGCTTTGATAATTGTCCTTAGGTATTTTTCAAGTGAGGAATGAATGAGGGTTGATATTATATTTATATAAATCCTTTTGGAGAATTGACTTGCATTAGAGCACTTAGGCTGACCATTGGAATGTGTTTCATTTGAAAATTATATGAATTTAGGACATTGAACACTTACATCAAAGTAGGATACCTATATTGACATAAGTATCTGTCTAAGATGCTAGTGTCCAAAGAACATGAAAGTAGGTATAGACTCAGAACTTATAGAGGTGGATGATAAATGGGTTTTAAGAATTATAAGTAAGATACAAGGTTTACGTCATCAACATAAGACTATCCAGACCAAGAGATATGACAAGGAACACAACATAGAACATATGTGAGATTTTTGAAAGTGGGAAAGGTACAGACCTAAGAAGAAAAACCAAGGTCTAAGTTTTCCAATTATACAAAATTAAGGTTTTATATAATCCATAGATATCATATACATTTATTCCTATTATATCTAGTAATAAAATTATTGGTTTAAAGGATAATAGATGCATACTTAGTTATGTATAAAACACCTTCCCTTTGATTGAGTCCAACTTGAGTGCTTTGTTGGTGAGTGACTTGCAACCAAGATGATGTTACAGTACATAATTGATGCATATAATCTAAAAATGAAAGATCAAGGTTTAGGAGTATAAATTTATATCAATGTAACCACCTTACCTATTGGAAAGTTTATTTGAAAATATATATCATTATAAGGATCTAAAATTTAGATTAGGAAAAATTTATATACATTTAAAAAGTACATATATCTAAGGAGATAGAGATATATTAGAAGGCACATGGATCTAACCTCAAAGAAAGGGTGAGTTGCCACATGATAGTTGATATTAGCTCAAATCTATGACCCAATCATACTTATAACCTAGTGAGTGTAAGTGAACCAAGTCAACTCAAACTATCAAAATGGTGAGGATGGATGACACAATCAAATCCAACCTAAAAATTTGGAAATATTAAGTTATTTAATCACCTCAACCATACCAATAAGTAAAACAACTACATTATCTCAGTATAGTCTTTAAGTGTCCATCATGGTGGGTGATGATAGTGTGAGGATCCTCCTACACAACTTTATGAACTATAAAAAATAAATGAAAAAGGAAACTAACTTTGAAAAACAACCCAAAATAAGATTTAAAATGTATACCAATTCAATTAGGAAACCTCCTTTGACCAAGATTGATATAATAATATTTGTGGATGTCTTCATTATGCCTCAACACTTAATTAAATAATAAATATATTATAGAAACTACTACTTCCCATGTATATGGGATAAAATACAAATATGCTAAAGGGATAACTTATAGAGAATATGCATTCATAATAACTAATACACCAATAATGAAAAGAGAAGGGTGGGACATGGGTTCATAACATCCCCTACCCCTTACAAAAAGCTTTATACTCAAAGCTTCCATTGTGGAAATAATTATTGAATTTGGAATAGTGGTTCCCCATGTTACATCTTTTGGTTGCATGTCATTATACTAAATTAAGATTTTTGTGATTTAGAAAGAATGAAGTTAGTAGGCACACTTGACTAGGATTGTTTCTAGGTTGATAATGATGGATCCTTCATTATTAAGTTCTAGTAAAAGTGTTTTCACTCTGATGGTGGTTCTAAGAACTTTATTCAAATAGGAGACATGAAAAACTAGGTGAACTCAGGAAGAAGGTGGAAGCTCCAACTTGTAATAAATAAACCTAATCTACCATAAAACCTAATATGGCCCATAAAATTTTGGATAAAGCTTATGACACCATTTTATTTTTAGGGATGATTGATTGTATGGATGTATATGAAGAAAAACCATATCACTAGGTTGAAAATTTATTTAAAGTGGTGATGATCAGTTTGCTACTTCTTTTAGTTCTTTTCCAGATGGAGATTACCCTGCAAGGTGATAATAATATGATCTTGATGTTGGAGAGTAGTTTCAACTACCTAAGCTAGTGAACTATAGGGGGTATATGGGAGATGTTTTGGGGGTGCTTGAACATAAACCACTTTATATGGATTCATTTTAGTAGAAGTGTGGTAGGAGGTATTATACTACCATATTGTGAGGGGAATCTACTTAGCCCACTGTTGTTATTGCTCTAAAGCAAAATAATGAAGGAATGTTTCCAAGCATTTGTTGACAATTTCTATCCATCCATCTATTTGTGGGTGATACCTAGAGCTCATCTTTAGTTGTGTGCCTATGCATCAGAATAGCTTCATCCAAAAATGGTTGGTGAAAGTTTCATCATGATTGGAGATGATTGAAGAAGGGATGCGATGAAGATAGAAGACTTGATCTAAGAAAACTTATGAGACCATGGAGGATATATAGGAGGGAACAAAAATGACTATATTTAGAGAGGCAATCTAACATGGCCAGGATCATTATTTTTCCTATAGACTTAGGCAGTCCCATAATGAAATCCAGACAAATATCTAACCATATCATAGTAGTACTAGGAAAGGGATCGAGCAAAGGAATCATTATTATTTCACCTTTGTTGTGTTAGCAAGTATAACCACCATATATTTAATTTACCCTTCATCCCCTTCCAAAACAAGTTTTGACATGCTTTTTCATATGTTTTTATAAATCCTCAGTGTCCTATTGATGGAGAAGCATGAATTTCATAGAATATGACCTGATGAATTTTGTGTTATGGGGAAGCACCATATGACCATTATATCGTAGAGAAACTTGATCCCATGAATAATGTGGTACTATAGAGGGGTTAGTGGATAATTTTTGAATGATATGGTGTAAGGAGGGATCATTTGCATACCATTGGTGTACAAATTCCAAATATTTTAAAATGGGCTTGGAGATGGTAGAAAGGGAAGTTTGGTCCTTAAATTTTCATGACAGAACATCTACCATGCCATTGTCTTCACCCTTCTTATAAGTGATCACATAATCATATCCCATGAGTTTGTTTACCCATTTCTATTTTGATAATGATGATACCTATTATTCCAAGAAATATTTCAAACTTTGGTGATTGATTTTGATGCAAAAGTTATTCCCAAGTAAGATGGATACAATTTTTGTACTGCATGCAAAATTGACATCATTTCCTTTTCATATGTAGACAAAGCCAAATTTAATTCATAAATGGATTTTCTAGTGAAATTAATGGGAATAATCTCTTGAATAAGAACAACACCTAGGTTATTTCCATAGGCACAAATTATGATGGTGAAAGTTTTGGTGAATTTTGACATGGCCAAAACTAGTGTTCTACATATAGCATGTTTAAGTGCCATTAATGCATGGTCAGCTGTGGCATCTTATGTGAATGAATCCTTATTCAATAAGGATTTGAAGGGAGCCATAGTATTTCCATAATCCTTGAATAAATTAAGGTAGTATCTTTTAAGGCCTAAGAAGCCACAATGGCCCTTAAGGGTTGTTGGCTAAGGCCAATGCTACATGATACTATTTTTTTAGATCCACATGGACATGGACCCCATCAGATGAAACAATGTGCCCTAGATATTGAATTTCCTCTTGACCAAAGGAAAACTTGGAATACTTGGAACATAATTGATTATCTAATAAAAATTGTAATGCCTTATAAATATGTTGGAGATGCTTAGCTCATGTGCAGTTTTAGATCAAAATATCATAAAAGAAAACAAAAAAAAATTGATAGTGGAAAGGCCAAAATATTTTATTCATTAGTGCCTAAAATGTTCAAGGGGAATTTTTAAGTATAAATATCATGATAAAGAAGTCATAATGACGATCATGAGTGCATAAGTTTATCTTTGAAATGTCATCAACATGCATCAATTTGATGATAGCCTAAATGAAGATCAAATTTGGAGAATGTTTTTACCCCATGGAACTCATTAAGAAGCTCATCAATGATCAAAATTGGGAATTTACCTTTGATAGTGAGGTAGTTAAGGGCATGAAAGTCAGTGTAGAGGTACAAAAACCCATCCTTTTTATGTATAAGAAGAAATGGGGAAGAGTATGGGCTAGTGCTAGGGAAAATAACTCTAAACTTGAGGAGTTCTTATACTAGTTATTTAATCTTAGGATTTTACATATGGGGATAATGGTATGGTCAGATGTTGGATAGGAAGCTTCCTAAATAGAGTGGAATGTGATGATATTCATGGAATGAAGGAGGAAACCCCAATTCCTATATAAAATTGGTTGTATCTTGTTGAACATGTCTTGTAAATCATTAGGGTAGTTAGTAACAGTAGTAGGCTAGAGTTGGATGGAGTGAAGCTAGGAAATTACCCCATATGAGCCTTTTTCTAGAATATTTTCCATGTGATGGGAACTAATGATGTGAGTATATATAGGAAATAACCCTTTTAAGGTGATATTTTTTCCACAATCTATGAATTACATAAAAATCTCAAAATAAGTCCCATAGAATAGGTCCTAATGTGTGGAGCCACTTTGCCCTTAAGACCACATCACATCCTCCTAAGGGTAGGGAAAACATATATGAGTAAAGATTGTAATAACCTATCACTATTCACACATTTTGACACTTAAATTTATATGGAAATGTTCCTCCATTAGTAATCATGACTTAAAAGATATAACAAGGACGTAAAAAGTAGTCTACTTACTTAGCAACGTGGGGATTGATGAACTTATCAGTGTTTCCAATCAATGAATATTTTGCTAGTGATATTTTTAAAGAAACCATTAACCTTCATGGTTTTATGGGTGTTAACACCTACTAGTTCATGAATAAATATCTTGGGTTTAGTCTCTTGAGCCATCGAGTCCTTTGAGTGGCTTTATTCTACTTGAGCATCTTTAAATTCTTAGATATTAGGCTCACTATCCTGCTCTAAAAGTGATTCCACATCTAGTAAGAAGATATTTTGTGTGATGCACCTATAAAATTCAACCCATTTTTGATCATGATTGTAACATAATCCTTTCTCCTTAATATCCCACATCTCTACCTAAATAAGTCACTTGATCGGTAGGGTTGTGGTTGGCCACTGGTTTTTTGTGTTCTCTATGGGTGGGAAAGTGGGAGGTCAACTCTACATTGAGAGTTTATCTTTTGCTAACTTAGCCAAAACCAATATGTCCATCATGTTATTGGGCTAAATTTTTTTACATTTGAGTGAATTGGATATTTTAGGCCACTAATAAAATAACTCTTGAATAAGTCATTTGATAACCCTTTAGGGTGATTATCTAGTTTATAAAATTTAATTTGATAATAAAAAATGGTGCATATTTGGCAGAGTTTAGTGAGATCTCCTATGAGGTCTTCAAATTACAAGGGAATAAACCATACCATAAGTAAGGATGCCAATTCTTTCCAATCAGGTTCATCATTTAACTTTAGATACCAATGGTACCATTAAACTACTTCTTGTTCCAAGTGGAAGGAATCAATTGGGACTTTTTTGAAAGAATAAGTATGGTGAAGGTTGAAGAATTTATTAGCTTGATATATCCATCCTATAATATGTATACCATTAAACCTTGTAAAATATAGTTTGGTCCAATGTGATGTTTGGGGAGAAGAAAAACTATTCTATAAATAAGAATCCTATGATTTGTTGATTAAAAGGATATTCTATTGATTCAATACACACATCATATTAGTTAACTTAGTGACCTGGGATTTCAATGTTGTAATTTCTTCCTCCATGATATTTGTGCCTCCAAATATGGCTTCCATAACTACTATTTTTTTGAAATGGGTATAAAAACATGTTCTGAGACATGATTAGTAAGGAAAATATTTAATTTGGGATCGATCAAAAGAGGTAAATGCACTTTTACTATTTTTTGGCACCTCCTAGTAAGGATTGACAAAGGCAAGGGCAATTTTAAAATTGTAATGAAAAAATGGGAAAATTTTCCAAGAGGGATAAAGGAGAAGAAAAGGGAAAGGAATAATGTGGGAAAGTTTTGAATTAAGAGAAAAAAACTAAAGAATTTATGGCAAAACGTAAAAAAATTACAAAATTGATATTTTTGCCTAATAGAAGTGGAATTTAGATATTGACCCTCAAGAAAAAAATGTGTAGAATGGAATTTTAGGGGTTCCAAGAAATTTTGAGAGTCAATAAAAATATATAGGGAGAGATATGGAATTTTAAAAAAATTTGATTGTCTCTTGGTTGATCATATCAAAATCTTATCTACAAGTGTGCAGTGACCAATTGTTTTCAACTATGATCACTATATTGTTGGTCTTCTAAAACTATTATGTTGGATATCGGACCCAAGTCTATTTGGACACCTAAAGTTTTTAAGGAGTATCTCTCACCACCAATGCTATCTAAAAGAGTACCACTCTCTATAAAAGTTTTGGTGACTTATTTACCCATAATGATAGCTCTTGGTTTATCTCATAGGTGGAAACTATTCAATCAAACTGGGGCCATTTTCCTTTTCATTGGCAAGTATCTTAGTGGGATAGGTAATTTAGGGTTCCTTTAGTACTCCTCAAAATAAGTTTTAGGGATTATGCTCAAGTAATTACCATACTTATGTAGAGGGTTATTTACCCTTGTCTAAACTTGTAATGAATATGTAGAAAATAGAGGCAAAAAAATATTTTTGTAAGTGGCACAACTCCTAGAAGACACTAATGAAAAAACATTTCTCCAAAATATACCCATAGGTAAAGATAGTGATCTGATTCTAGATGTGTGGATCCTTCTACAAATATTTAAGAACTATAAAAAATAAATGAATAGTGAAATGAACTTTGGAAAATAACTCAAAATAACATTTAGATTATAGGCCACTTCGAGGGGGCAACCTCCTTTAAGTAAGCTTGGTATAATAATATTTGTGTATGCCTTCATTGGGCCTCAACACTTACTTAAATACCAAATATAATATAACAACTAATATTTCCCATGTATGTGGGATAATTAAAATATGCTCAAGGGATGACTTAAAAAGCATATGCATCCATAGAGACTAATACACTAATAAGGAAAAGAGAAGGGTATGACACATGTTCCTGATAGATAATCACTCCGAGTGTTTTTAAATTTGAAATTAATTTGTATTTTGTAATATTAGGCACACATTGCATAGAATATGAACCTTAGATATGTCTCATGATAAAATTATGTATAGAAATGGTATCAATGTATATAATTTTATCACAACTATGAATCTAAATCATGTAACTATGTGTTTTGGCCAATTCACAAACTATGTAAGTGTGGAGAAAATTCTTATAAAACATGCCACCACTAAATTTGGGTGTGTTGAATAATTAATAAGTGTGGATAATATGCTTCCAAAACATGCCCTCATTGAATATGAAAATTATGAATGTATAGAAGCCATTCCTATATGACATGCCCCTATTGAATCTAAAAATTGATATAAGTTCTAAATGTAAAGAACATGGATTTATGACATGCCCCTATTTTAGGTGAGGTAATAATATAAACCAATCGTTACCTCACCTCAAAAGGATAAGACAACTTAATAATTTATGAATGTAACCTTGTCACGTATAGAAGAAAATGTCTAGTTAAATGTAGTATTGAAGTACCTAGAATAATGTGATTACATGAAGGCTTAAGATGCATGAAAAATATCATGGTAATGTCTAGAGTGTAACAATAAAAACTCAATAAAAAAATCAATCACACACATAATCAATTCAACGTACAATGATCCCAAGAGACTATAAATAAGGGGCATGTTAAAATCCCACATAATCAAAGGGACATGACTTAATCAGATGTCCATCAAATCAATAATGACATATTCAAATGTCCATACAATAAATAATGACATATTAAAATGTCAAAGAATGCACATATAGGCATGGGGGCATAAACAAAGGAGCGTATTCATATGCTCCAACAATCAATACAATAGCAAAACATGACACTTAAGAAAGTGTATACATGAGAGCATAAGTAACCAACATAAACATATCACAATATCCCATTGATCAAACATGTTAACAAAAAAATTCAAGTGCAAACATATCAAGTACCCTATAAAATATAAAATCATGGATAAAGTCATGTGTAAGTATATATATGATCTCATAACATGGTAATGAATAAAAATGAAGCAGATGCCCCCAATGTCCACATAACATGAGTAGAGGGAAGCTCAAACATTTTAAATATGATAGTTCATGTATCTATGTGTGCTTTTATCACACTCGTGTAGAATTGACACATGTGTATGAATAATTAATTGATATGTCATCTATCAACATGGAACTAACACATATATGCCAAGAAACCAATACAGTTAGTAGGTGTCAAAAGTATTTTTAGATTTTTTAATGTTATTTTAATTTTTTTAAGGTATTTTTGTATGCTTAGGTTAGATCACTTGCATTGCTGTAGTGATAATTTATGTAATCACCGTATGCAATGAAACCTAGATGAAAATAAGAAATCTTGACTATAATGATCAAATGGTAACTAGGTTTCTACTTTTGGTTTTGATACTATAATTGATGTATCTATGGTAGTATCAAGTGTATCATATTCATATGTTGTGTAGTTAGTGTGATCAACATCATACCAATCTATACTATAATTAAGATCAGAGTAAATCATTATTATATAAAAGTGTGACTTCCTAGGTTATTCTTGAACATGTGATATACCACTTAGAGTATTTATATATAAATAAGAAACAATACCATACTTAGTGCACCTGAGTTGTCTTAATGGTGAAGATAATGTGCTTCAAAAAGGGAGGTCACATATTCTAATCTTGAAGGGGGTAAGGTATGCACACCTTTATGGAAAGTATCCACATGCAATGGGCTAACTAGCTCAATTTTTAATGTGATGTAGGTCAACATGTGGATTTAAACCTATGTTCAATGCGATGAGGCATTCCACAATCCATGGCTATGAATACTATTCACTATTGGTTTGGGAATTTTGATTATAAAAATGATTGTATCCAAAATTTAGGTCATGATAACATTTTTTTATAATTTTTTCAAATAAAACTTTATAATCATGCTTCTCCTATGAATATGGTTGTAACTAGGGCTTCGAGCATGTTTCTATCCCCAATAGTGGCCATGATAAAGGAATAAATCTTTTTAACCAAGGTTAAGAAGTTAAAACTTGGTAATAAGGTATGGTAGGAGTAGAAGGTGGAGTCAACAAAGGAGGAAGATGGGTGGAGGGTGCAATATTACCAGGTATTTGGTGTGGCATCAATAGACTTAATTATAAACAAGGGTATCTTGGGAATGTAAAGGCAACCATCAAACTCTAATACTTTGGTTAGCTATATAGCAAGGGTTTTAGAAGGTTTTAAAATTTCTCTTCTGGATCAAGTAAGGATTTATTCAAATAAATCTTTAATTGTCAATTTTGAAAATAAATTATTGGAGGAGGTTTTGGAAGGTGAAGAATGGTTTGCAGAGAGGGGTCTAGTCTACCATTTTGATAGGTTTTTTCCATCTCTTTCCTTCCTACACCAATGGATTTCAAAATCTTAGAGACCAATGTTTGAAGGCACTATGGAAATGTATCCTTATGCCAAAGGTTTTTTATTGTGACTTTTAATTTTTGGTAGATCATGAAAAGATTTTATAGTCTAAAAATTAGAGCCGTGAAAACCACCTTTTGTACTTAAAACCTTGAACTCTTGATTTTAACCCTTTGATACCAAATATTTCACTGCACCCTATCTGGGTGAGGCTATCACGTCTTCCATTTCAATTTTGGATTAAATTTGGTCTTTATATTATTATATCTATACTAGGTGATTTGTTGGAAATAGATGCTTCTTCATTGAATTTCTCTAAGACTACATTTACTAGGATTCTGGTGAGTTTAGACATATCTTAGGCTATTCCTAATCGACTAGAGCTTAAAGTGAAAGATAGGTGCTGGTTTTAAACCCTTGATTTTGAGGGTATTCTTTTTAGATGCCATAATTATTTTTAGATTGGTCATCTTTCTACTTCTTATAAAAAATCTAAGCGTAAATCAAAATCTTGTTGGTAAAAGAAGGCTAATGAAGAGCACCTTTCTGTTTATGTGGATAAAGTTTTTGATCAATATTTAGGAGTAGTTATAGAGAATACGTTAGATATTAATTTCATCAAGGATGATCCTTTGGTAAAACCTCATTATAATGATGAGTTAATTAATTTTAATGGTAAAAAAGTAAATAAAAGTGAAGTTTTAAAAGGTAAACCAAAGGAAATAAGTGGAATGTTAAATTTAAATTCAAAAAAATTGGGTAATGAGGAAGAATGGAAGGTGGTGAGAAGTAGGAAAAAGGTCATATTATTCCTAGATCTCCACCCAAGTCTATTAGTTCTCTTAGTAGAACTAATAAAGATGAGAAACATAACAATGGATATTCTATTTGATATGTTTTGTTGTTAAAATTAAAGTAATTTTTATTATTTTAGTTTGATAGGTCCATTGGAAATAGGTGGATATATGCCTTAACATTTTTACTATTAAGCCAGTCCAATTTTTTTATTTTGACAAGTATGTTCTATGGGCTAGGGACTTATTTATCCTTTTCATTTATCTAAAAAAAGGAACTATACCATACTGTGGCAGTGGATTTTTTGGTATGTCATTATTTTTATCTATGTACACATAAGATTTAAATACCTTATTGACATCCTATGTTATATATTTTACCTTACCTTTATATGTATTTGGTTATCTATTTTTTGGAGATGGATTCAACAAATATGCATCAAGCCCTATAGGTATAGCTATATCATGTGGTAAAGTATCAATTGGATCAAGATGAATTTTTTTTAATTATTCATCTACCATATTGGTATTAGGAATAGTATCACCACTATCATAATAATTTTAAATTGTGTCCTTTTGTTGTTTGGTATTGACAACAAAAGGAGCTCACATGGTTAAATTTTTGGTGGTTTTGGGAACATTTCTTCCTTTGGTAATTGTATATCATTTGGAATTTTGGAAACCTTTGATAATGGTATTTCTTCTATTTATTTGATCTTTTGACCCTTATTTTGGATTGAATTATCTTTTGGCATCCATATTTGTTTTTTTTTTGCACTTGTGCTTTAGGAAAGATACTCATAGTGTGAGTGGTTTTCTTGGTTGATGTATCAATGATAGTATTACCACTATGTTTATGACTTTTAATTTTATTTTTCAATGCAAAACAATGATTTGTATGATGGACATGCATTTTATTATATGCACAATAATATTTGGATATATGTATAGGATATATAGGAGGTAAATTTATCTCTTGGTTTTGAATCATTTCTATTAGGATTTCGTTTCGTCTCTTAGTAACCTTTGGTATAATATTTAGATCACTTATTTTAGATGTGTTTTTTTATAACTCTAAATTTAGATAAGAAACTTTGTTTGGCAAAACATTGGTAGATGAGTATGCAAACACATAATTAACACTACCATGTGTTGTATTATGCATATAATCAATCTAATTTTTTTACTCTTTTATTAATTTACTCATACTAATGATTTGATATTTTACGGATTCACAAGCACAAACCCTAGGTATTTGAGATTGATTTCCTTCATTTGAAACTATAGGGTTATTCACCTTACCCATTATATAATTGATAATAGGACCTAATTATAGGGATGAGAGATATCACTCTCCTTAGGGTTAGGAGGAGAAAGGATCTTCTTTGTATACATTTTAAATGTTCTAAAAAATGATATGAGAATAGGATAAGAAAGACACATAAATGTTAGGGAGTAATCAATCATGATACATTAAGGATTTATAAATTCCTAACTATTGGTATATTTTTTTAAAAATATAAGATAGTTTTTTATGTAAAAATATAAAATGAGGCAAACCTAAAAAATAAGGAAACAAAAGTACAGTGTATGGCCTATAGGACTAGATATACTAAAAGTAGTAAAATGCTAAATTAAAATTATCCATACAATATTTTGGAAAATAAAAATAATATTTTCTCTATATAAATATTATTATTAAAAACATATGAGGAATTTGAAATTTTATAAATTAATAAAAAATAAATATGACAAACAATGTGGAATGCTTTAGAGGTAAAACCTTAGAATATTTTAAATAGAGAATCAACAATTTTGATAAATAAGGAATTTGTTTTATATTTATGATAGATATTTTTCAATAAAATATTATTTTTGATGAAACCCAAAAATTATTTACAAAATAGGTACACCATTTGCCTTGTATGCCAATATTTACTAAAAATAGAAAAGTGAAAAAATGAAAAATATTTATTGAATTTTGGAGAACAAAAAATTGCATTTTTACTATACCAAACTATGTAGAAAACAACTCTAATTAATTTTAAAATTAACCTATTTTGAGTTTGAAATGTGCTGATAAAATAATAATCCACTTGCAATCATATGCACACGAAGCCCTTGTGACCAAAGGAAGGCAAAACCTTAGGGTAAAATTTTAGATCTAAAAATACATCACAATAAGATGAAACCCTATTATGATTGGATGCCTTATATGAAATTTTTTTTGCATTAATGTAGATCAAGTTCACCAAAAATTTAACCCTAAAAACTTAGATTGGGGTTATCTAGGGTTAAGGGTGATAGAGATAGCCTAAGGTGAAATGGTGATAAACTATCTCTATAGAAGGCTAATTAGATACTAAATTCAAATATAACATATGTTAAATTAATTAAACTGAGAAAGGATTAAAATAAAAATAAAAATTATTCTTGATATGTAAATGAAAAAGAATTAACATAGTTGGTTCAGATGCTGACACAGTTCTAGATTTAAAACATGTAGGAAATAATCTGGAAGAGGATTATAGAACAATCACCATATTTTTTATTAAGTGCCTATAGAGCTATGGATGCTAGTGTTAACCTTGGATGTTTTTATTTACACTACTATGTAAACCTGATGCAGGTGTCTTATATGAAATACATGTTGAAAAGGGATGTGACCATCTAGATTATTTTGGGTTTATCCTTGTCTTCTCTCTGGTGCATTCAGAATGGGACATGGACTATCACTCCTCATGAAATTTCAAAACCCTAATTATTCATCTTCATAATGACATTGGAGAAAATGGGGTCAGTGGGCACATAGTGTCAAGATAACTCCAAAGACCCCTTTATCAATGAGCACTACCTACATAACCAATAATCTAAATTTGGCCTGAGACTAATTTAGTTCTCCCCTACATGTTGTCTTGTGTGTGAATCATGTAATATGTGGAAATAAATTACAATAGTGACCTATATTATAACTTTTAAAATTTAAATATTAGGTTACTTCTTTATTATTTCATGTGTATGTATGTGTTATTCCTATGCCTAATATGCAAATAGGAGAAAATAGGGAATCTTTGATTTATTGGTTACTTTATTGAATGCTTTGATAAGTTGCCTTAGGAATTTTATAGGTGAGGATTGAATGAGGGTTGATATTATATTTATATAAATCCCTTTAGATAACTCAATTTGAATAACTCAAGATGACCATTGGGATGAATGCCATTTGTAAATTAGATGACTTTATGGCACTAGACACTTGAATCAGATTAGGACACCTATGTTGATACAGGGGTTTGTATAGGATGCTAGTGTCTAGGAAATAAGAAAGTAGGTACAAACTCAAAAATTGTAGAGGTGGAAGATAAGTAGGTTTTAAGAATTATGAGAAAGATAAAAGGTATAGGTCATCAACATAAGATTGGTCAGATTAAGAGATAGGCTAAGGGGCACAAGATAGAGCAAATACAAGAATTTTGAAAGTGGAAAACATCTATAACTAAAAGGAACAACCAAGTTATGAGTTTTCCAAGTGTAAAAGACTATGTTATATAATCAATAAATATCATCTACACATCATCCAAATAATGTACATCATTTACAATAATATTTTTAAAATCCATATTACAAAATTTGAAATCTAAAAGAGTATATTAAGCAAAAACATATTATACTATAAGCATAATAATAAAATCACAACCTAAAGTTTAAAATAATCATAAAGTGATTAAATTTTAAAAATATATAATAAGAACAAACATAAACCCGAAATAATGAAACACTAGAAACAAATAAGGATTAACCTTATTAAGAAGGAACACCAAAACAAGGTTTTTGTAGGAAACCCTAAGCACAAATTATATATAATATGTAATAAAAGTGAAATATAAACCCAAGGGGTGTGACATCACATGGTCACACAAAAATATATTTGTATGATAAAGTATTTTTATATCAACAATGGAATACTCTAAACCACATAACAATGTTTAATTCAAACTAGAATAGTTTTACCTAAAGAGTAATAAATAATAGACTTAATTATATTAAATTCAAGATTTAAAATAATTATGATTTGAAAATATAGGATTTTGAGAAGAATATTTATTTTTTATAAATACGTATAATTTTTGAAGTTGAAAACAAGTCGAGGAATCAAGGTGAACAAAACCAAAAAACTATTATGCAATTTGAGAACTTATAAAACATGAACAAGAGTTCAGTGTTATGCTCCTAGATTGTACAAAGTGTGTACCTTAGGGATAATATATGATAATAATCACTATGTCATCTTATAAAAAAAATTAAATATGACGATCCTTTGATTTTGGGCTCAAAAAACCTTACTTAATTTCTCAAAATTTACAAAAATCTTTCTTATTCCTCAAAGCCTTAATTTTCATTAAAAACATCTTGTAAAAATATAAAAAAGAGGTATACGGTGTGGATTTTTGAGAAATTCTCAATAGTAATAAATTTGATGAATAAGTCTTGAAAATATCACAAAAGTATATATGTATCTCAATAGGTAGTCTAGTATAATATGAATATTCTAACTCTTTTCTTTATCAATTAGATGCAAAAACCCATTATAGATTATATGAACTTTCATTGATCATTTATTTATGATTTTTGCATAGGGGTAGTAAAATAATCAATGACATCTTTTATTATTGTAACTTTAATATATAAATCTATGATGGGTTTAGGTGTGCATCAATTCCAATATTTAGATTAAAATTATAGTAACAATTAGAATTTACAAAGAAGATTCATAAATAACAAAAAGGCTAAAATAATTATTTATTATTATCAAAACATACATATTATTTTTTTAATGCACAAATTTAAAATATAATAATTATGCATACTAATATGTTATTAAAATAAAAACTAATTCTATAATTAATTAAACTTATTAATTTTAACAACTTTCAAAACCTACTATTTTTAATAATTATGCTTCCAAGCTTGAATGGGTCAACCAAGTGTCACTTATTCTCATACATATATCTAATAAGCCTAGGGTAACACAAAACTATAGGTTTATGTCTAATTACAACGAAAAACTTTTAAAGTTCTAGGAAAAATAAAAATAAACTCAAAATGTAATTTTTGGACTTGAGATGATCCTTTTTGGTCTTGAAACTTTATTGGAAAAACCACTTATAAACTAGTACCCTTCTGATTATGTGAATTTTTTTGATATAATAATTTTAACAAAATATTCACCAACAGATGGTTGAGTCAAAAGTCATTCTTTTCAAAATATATTATTCCACATCAATCTCTCTCTTTTTATATCCTAAATGTACCAATGCACTCATTTACGTATAGACTTATTGAATTTAAATTAAGACCATATCAACATGAAAAGTGACACAAAAATGTAAATAAATATGAAAATGGGACACACACACCAAAAAAATAAAAATACAAGGTTAAAAGGACCCATAAATTCAAATACTAGGAGTGTAGTGCTACACTCATGGCAAAACCTAGAAAATAAAAGGAAACACAAGGGGAAATAGAGAAAGCCAAGGAGCAGAGAGAGAGAGAGATGTCTAAATAAATAATATTAAATATAAAAATAGAGAAAACACACCAATAGGGGCCTAATCTAAACCAATGGTCTAAAACACATAAATATAGTAATCCCATAGAAAATAAATATTCTTATATTAAAATTATCTATTTATAATCTCAAATTTATATATATACACTTCTCTATGCCAAGATATAGATTCCCCATGTTAGTTATTACAATGTTTCATACAACTCCACTCATTATGATAGTGGTAAGGCCTGTTTATACCATGGTTCATATGTTTATTTAAAATATTGAAAAATGTATGAAAATTTTCATTTATATTTGGAATGTGTATTAGAATTATGTTTCTATTTATTATGATGATGATGATGATACCTAATATTTATTATGACATTATTTTCATTTAGATGATATCATGTAATTTATATAGGATTATACGATATATTTTTGTGACAACAGTTCATTAATTATGATGTTTAATACATATTGAATGTATCATGTATTCATTTAAGTATCTCATATATTTTTGGCATTGATGTAGATATATAAGATGATTATTATATAAATTTATGAGACTATGATTATTTAACAATGATGTAAATGATCTTATGAGTGCTCAATATTTTGATATTTTTTTCACATATTTAATTATTTTTTATATATCTCATTATGGAATGAATGTTAATTATTTTAATGCTAATGTAATTATGATTATTCCATTGAGAAACACTTGTGTTATTCATAGTTTATATTATTGTACCATTTTATACTACTTATTTTAATTATATACACATAAGTATCTTACATTTTGATGGGTGTAATGAGTGTATAGGTAACATGTTTGGGCAAGAGACTTTAAAAGGAAAGAAGGATGCATTAATCATATTTATAAATCTGTGAATATTTTTTGGTCTAAATTTATATTAAATGTTGGGCATACCTTATCTAAGTATACTTTATATTTTATTTTATTATTTAATCATGTTCCTAATTATTTATTAAATGTTTAATTTGTGAATCATTTTATCATCTCCTTTCCAAAAATAGTCACTTTATATTTTACTTTATTATTTAATCCTGTTCCTAATTAATTATTAAATGTTTAATTTGTGAATCATTTTATCATCTCCTTTCCAAAAATAATCACATGACCTCTTCCCCTATAGTAGGAAAGTGTTTGAGTATTTGACCTTTGGTTTTAAGTAAGTGTTTAATCTCAAAGACTTATCTAGTTTAAAAATTCAAATTTTATGAATAAATATATTTCATGAAAGTTTGTAGGGAAATCAATCTTTTATTGACATGAGAAAAGTGTGTGGGACCAAATAAGTCATATAAGGGTATATTGTATAAGCTTTTCTAAACCCTTATCTTACCTAAAATGATCTAGAAAGAGTCTATAAGTCATAGAATTTATTAAAACATAAACTAAAGGAAAAATGAGGGAACATGTGTCATTTCATTATATATATATATATATATATATATATATTAAAATATAAATCTAAGATAAAATGAGGGAACATATGTCATTTCATGACTTATTAATAATTATTTAAATTTATATAAAAGATTTATTTTTTTTAGTGAGGATCTTTTGCCAATTATACCAATTTGTGATTTGTGGATCTTATATATAGAAGAGATAGTCATTCAATCTTGTGTCAATTGACATATTTTTTTGAGGTATGGATTCATTCTTAATATCTTATTTTAAACTGTTTAATGGTTTAATTTTTTTAAAGAGTTTTTGATTTATTTAATATTTTTTGTTTTATCTTTCCTATAGTCTTTTTAAGAATTTTCCATTGCTGAAATTATGGGTTTCTTAGAATATTATTTGGGCTTAATTATTGCCTTTCTAATGATTTGTAAGTTCTTGTTTATTATTTATTTATTTATTATTTTGTAATTATATATGGCTAAAATTTATGTGTTTTTATATTGTCTAAATGTGGATAGATAATTGGTTGTGTTGGGGATTTGAGGGGGTGTGTTACATGAATTTATGCTTGTAGGATAAGCCAATGGGTTGGAATAAAAAAATTTATAGTAAAAAGACAAATAGTTTTATCTACTAAATGATGGGTTGAAATAAATGATGATATTATTGTATAAACCCACACACATCCCCCTCCTCCATCACAAATGAGTAGGCTAGAACAAATGAGTTTGATATATCAAACTTCAGACATCCTTCCCCGCTCTCCCCCTCCCCCACCCTTTATAATTACTAAGTTTATTTGAGTAATTTTAGTATTGACTCCATGGTTTAAGATTATGAAATATATTAATGGGATGAAATGAATTATCTTTATATATCAATCTATAAAATGTTTGCTCCCCATTCATGCACCTTACCCTTAGAGAATATTTTTGGGTTCTCTTACCACTATGGGTAATTGAATTTACATATTAATTTTACATGTTGAGCAGATATATCCTCCCATTGTGTAATCCTATAGGTTATTATATTTCACATTGTGTATTTTGAATTTATAATATATGATTTAATGGCTCAATGTATGATGTGGACCTATATTTACCTTGTTGTATAAACTCAATTATGACCATGTAACTAAATCTTCCTTATGTGATCCTATATATGTTTATTTGGATAGAATATATATGTTTCTTTTCATATCATATATATTTTTATTAAACCCCTTATAATTATGAGTTGACTAGGGTATCCTACCTAATGGTTTCATATTTAACTAAGAGGAGAACATAATTTCTCATGGCTAATTTATCAATATTTTGGATCTTGTTATACTCGATGATTCTCTATATTTGATAGAGATAGACATGTGAAATCATATGCATTAGATTATGGGATATTACTCAATATTTAATCCTTTTTTTTTTCAAATAGTGTTACTTTGAATATATGTTGATGTTCCATATGCCAAATGTATGTTATCATTAATTGTAATACCACCTATGTGGCATGTGATGTATAATTGAAAGAAAATTGTATTTGGTGGATTTGTACATGAAGGGTAGATAAGGGTATACCAACGTATGTATATAATGTGGGTTTGTGTAAATGAGTTTTAATGGCATTCAAGTATGCATGTCATGATTTAAATTAATTATTGGGTTTATTTCAATAGTAATTTAAGGATAAATCATATATTTGAAATGTATATATGGTTTTAAGGATTTTTTTGTTTTTAAATTAATAATGGTCATTATTATATATATTATGAAAGATATTTATTCCATATTTTATGGATTTAGATAAGAGATTTAAAACAATTATAGAGACCTATATATGGTATTATATTATTTGAAAATATCAAATTTGGCACACTTTTACATACTTAGACTTTACGTGCATATTTGAATTTTATGTACACTTAACCCTATCCATCTACCCACTCGTATTTGTCAGCCCAATTTATTAGAAACACATATATAGAGTCACCATAGTAAATATAAAAACCCTAAAAAAACCTAATTATACAATCATCATATCTCATATCACTAATTTTAACTCTTAGGACAATAATGGTAATAATCAAATGGTTGTCATTTTACAATAGGTTTCTACCTTTACTTGTAGTTTCCAAAAACACTCAATGACTATTTTTTGAATTGGGATGTATTCAATAGGTTGGACTAGAAAATTTTCATGGAAGGTTCATAGTTAGAAATATAAAATATTTATCTATAAATAAAAATCAATATTAAGGTCAAATTCAATTGGTCACTAACAATTTTATTAATAATTAAATTATCACTCTCTTGAGACATTATAAAAAGACATACAAATTTGAAATCCCCTTAAAAGAATACACCTAGAGTCATGTTTTAATATAAACACAAGTAAAATTTGAATGGTTAAATTTTTCAAAAGCCAAAATTACATTTAATTATAACATTATCACAATTTTTTTCACACATGCCTATTTGTGAGAACTATGTATGGTTTGAGCACTCTTTGGAGTATTGGAATGTAGGAAACATTTAACAACTTAGTAGAGATTGGTTAGGGGTATCCAACCAAAATTTCTAACCTATTTTTCATGGGTCATATTGTGTCAAAAGTTAGGTTAGAGATGCAATGAAAAAATAATAAAATTAGGGATCATTGCACAATACTGAAGGGGATCATACACAGGAGTTATCTACAATCCTTGTATAACATTCTAAGAAAAAATAGACTTGAAAAAATAATTGGGATATTAACTATATATCTTATAAAAATCTATTTTCCACACACACACACACACACACACACAAGATCATTAAAAATAATCCCCATAGGTATTAAACTCATGTTTCCTGATCTAAGGGGTTATAATGAAGATAAAAAATCATTGTAGGGATAGTGACAAACACAGTGAGTTACATAAATCAGAATTAAGCTTATTTGTCCATTCAAAATATAGTAAATAAAATATCAATATACCATTTTAAATTAAAAATTATATGATTATCTACTTATTTTACATAATTTTGATATTCATAATTCAATATTATTTACATCACATTAATCATAAAATAATTAAAACTTCTTTGTGAACCCGATCACTAACTTAACCATGGAAAAACTGAGGTCTTTTCTACATTAGTGTTTTAACTTTATTAGGTTTTTAAATTCATCCTATATTAGGGTTAGGATTTCATATTCTATTTATTATTTTCCATTGTTCACATAAGCAAAACCTTAGAATAATTTTAATGAATGTAAATAGTTCATACTTTATGATCCAAGCTATGATTTTCATGATTTATTGTTTCCTTACAAAAAAATGTAGTAATTATTCAATTCATGAAATAAAATTGGTTGAATTTATTTTAATAAACTAAGGATGATATTAGAAAAGATGAACTCTTATCCATCTTCAATAACACATATTTCATGAATGTTGAATATGAGATGGTTCTAGTTACTACTTGATAAGAAAGGGAATGTACGAATCATTTTATTCCTCCTCCCCCTAAACCCCAAGGTAGTGATAGACACCATCCCTTATCTATTATTTTTAATAGGATTTTATTGGATAAAAATGTCTATGCTATCAAAACATGAAAATTTAGGGTGCATGTTCTTGTATTAAAAATGAGATGTAGTCAAAAGTTCCCTCATACTTTTCCTCCACCTCTGTACTAGCCAATACAACTAGATATTATGATGTTATTAATAAAATTAATAATAAGACAAATACCATATATATATTAGAATTTTTAAAGATCTCCACTACCTATAATGATATTATTTATAGAAAAATATGTGATGAAACATAACCAAATAATACAAAAGCAACTTATTATATAACCATTATTAATACATTGAAGGATAACAAAGACACAATTAATTCTAAAAAAGAATATTTGCCTAATCAACAAACTATATATAAAAATCTCCCACCTTTTATTTAAGTATGATTATTAAAGAAAATATTTTAGCATGTTATTAAGGATAATGGATTGTGATTTAACATTTACATTATTTTGAACATATATGATTATCTATCTCATCTAAATTTTACACTTATAGGCTCAAGAGAGTATCAAGATAATTCAAAAATGTTGTGTATTGATAAATTACTAGGTTTCCTCTTGTGAAACCAAATTTAGATAAATTGAAGACACATATTATAAGAACCCAAGATGATATACATGAAAATGTTTTTTGTAATGTATATTCATGATGGTAACCTCTCACAATAAGTGATCCATTGATAATATTTTTCATGAAATATAGTATGACTAGACCACAAGAGGTACTACACATTGCATAATGTATCAATGATGCATATCCAATATAGTTTTAAAATTTAGTTAACAACTTAAAATTTATGAAAAAAAACCTTATACATACCATGATACATCATTTCAAGTAACTAGTCTACATGAAAAACCAAGTATTATATTATAATTGTTACTTGATAAAAATTTGGTCATTCTATCTTCTATTAGACATTAATATGTGGTTATATTATCGCATCAAGGAAGGATTCCATATTATAATTATTATATAATATTTAATATTCCAAATTTTAATATTTTACATTAATTTGGTTTTATCAAACAACTTTTTTAAAAATATAACTATCGTATTTAAAATAATAAATTAAATAAAATATAAGTCCACAAGGGGTTTCATCCTTAGGATATTATAATAATAAGGGTTTTCATCGTTGAGAGTGTTTTTATAGCATGATTCTTATATGAGTTAGATTATTGAATTCATAATTGGATGCTTTTAATAATTCTACATCTCTTCTTCCTTATTTAGCATTTAAAAACTTTTCACAAAGGAGGCATCCCATCCAAGAGGTAACTCTTCACCAAAAGATGTGACTGTCAAAATTTCCAATGATATTTCCATTGAAATTTACATAAAAAATTATGTTAAAATTTCCATCAACATTTCCTTTCACTTACAAAAATAA
Organism: Torreya grandis; assembly: GCA_037957365.1. NCBI lineage: Eukaryota > Viridiplantae > Streptophyta > Pinopsida > Cupressales > Taxaceae > Torreya > Torreya grandis. The sequence goes on from JARHVA010002271.1 coordinate 2,150,506, forward strand.
TTCCATTTGACACTTTTGTTCACTTTTGACAATAATTTCATTTGATATTTCCATTCATATCTGTCTAATGACTATTATATTAAATGGAAACACTACTCCTTGGTAGTGATTTATTCATGTGAAATGATAGTGCCTATCCTTAAATTCATCAATATCCTTCTTGGGGGTATTACAGACCTCCCTACCTTAAATTGGTTGTCCTCAAGCAATTGCAAATTGGAATGTTCAAGAAGTAAGGCTCTTCCCCACGTTGCATCTTGTATTGACAATCCAGAAGTAGAATGATCATATGAAATACATACAATAAAATACTATATGACAACCTCAGTCTCATTAGGAACCACCAAAATGTCAAAAAAAATTGTATACATTTTTCATGAGATAATTTTACAAAGAACCAACATTCTGAAATATTTAGATTTCTTGTTTTCACTCAACAATGAAGGATAGAAGAAAAAATATGAATAGTTATTTTCATCAAGAGGTGGATGAAATTTTTTCCAATAAACATGTAATTTATCTCATGTAAACTCTTTAATCCATTCCTTACGATAAAGTACCAATTACATGTAGAATTCTCATGGAATGCAAACATAGATCCTTTAATGGTTGGATGTTGATCCATGATTTTCTCTTATTTAGAATCATAGAAAAGGATAAATGTATAAAGAAGTTATTTCACATTAAATGTAACATATATATATATATATATATATATATATATGTATGTATGTATGTATGTATGTATGTATGTATGTATGTATGTATGTATATGTATGTATGTATATATATGTATGTATGTATGTATATATATATATATATATGTATGTATGTATATATATATATATATATATATGTATGTATGTATCTATATATATATATATATGTATGTATGTATGTATGTATGTATGTATATGTATGTATGTATATATATATATATATATATATATATATATATATATATATATATATATATTCTTATGAAGATAACTTAACTTCATTAAAATTATCAAACTGATAATCCTTTTGTATCCATGATATACTAGACTTCACAACTAATTCAATTTCGCTAGAATATGGTTGCATCACTAAATTTTGGGGAAATGAATCTATTCTCTATGGTAAATATATTGATATATGCTTGGAATATTTAATGGTGAAATGAAATCCCACATGACTATGATAGACTTTAGGGGAACACCAAACAGAATGTCCTAGTTGTTCTTTGTGAAATGGCTTGTGAACAATATACCAAAATAGGTTTACCATAGCATGTAATCTCATGGAAAATAGATATAGATGGAAAATAATATGAATATAAGTATTCATATCAAACTTTTTCTTTATAACTTTGTTCTTTACATTCTAGGATATATGCAGAAGATTTAGATTTTGATAACTGATCAGAACTTATGCAAGCAATGCTAATACAAATGTATCTTCAAATGAAACTATAATTTTATCAACATTTGCCTTTGATAGTATACCATGGAAAATAATGATGATATTTTTGAACCTAAAAAAATTTGATAGAAATTTTGTCATGTCTGGAAGAAATAATGAAAGGAGGTAAGAAAATTGGTTATCAATGTTGGGTAGTTTTCTCAAATATTGTGAGTGTGTTTTAGATTCCATACTAGCATTTTTATAACTCCTTTATTTGTTATCTCTTAAAAAGTTATAAATTCCCTTTATGGCTTTAAATGTTTTGAAAAATTTAAATTCTAAGAGCAAAATCCTTTCGCTCAAACCAAATATCTTGATTTTAGAAATGAGGGTTCTAGACACAAATTTTACTATTTAATAGAGCCACGTTTGTTTGATATGAAATATCTTGAAGAACATCTAATAATAGTGAATCATACATTTCTTCTAGTGTATTGGAATTTACCTATGAAAATCCTAATATATTATCATAGTTTATGATGAATTAGGCCTCTGTATTAGGAATTTTATTTACTTCGTGATGCCATACTTTGATCGGATGATCATTTACTACACATTTTAGAATTTCAAGGTTATATTTAAAATTATTCATGCTAATTAAGTTTGTCATACAATAATTCTATGGTATATAATTATGTTTAAATAGTAGATGTAAAGTGGAGTTTCTCAACAAGGGCCTTTTCCTTTCCTTTAAAATAGAAAATGGAATGTTTTCAACAATGTAAAGACCACCAAACCATGGTTTATGTTGGACATTTGAAAATTCATAGGGAAATGATTGGGTCACTATGTCAACTCATATATTTAGTTATTTTAATACATTTAAAATTTATAATATCAAGTTTGGATCCCAGGTTTTGAATACAAACTTCCCATGAATAATGTCTTCTTTCATATACACTAACAAATATTTAACCATTTTAGATGCAAATCCAAGTTGAAACTGTTGAGAATCATGATATTATAACTCCGGTAATATGAAATTTTAATTATGGATAACTTTAAGAACCTAAAAAATCCATGATCGAGGACTTACATCCTCTAATAGTTGGATGTATGGATACACAACCCTTATATTTAATATGAACAAATTTGGACATTTTCATCTGATTGTTAGGTTCACCACATCCTTGGCATGCCATTCATCAACATCATTTAATAATCCATAATCATAGTTTATTTCTTCCAATATAATTTGAGCCCATTCTACTGAAGAAGCAAACACATAATTATCTTCTTGTTCATTTTTTGTTGTGGATGGTTGTGTGTAATTTATCTCTAAGTCACAGCCCTCAAGCGTAGCATTTCTATGATTAATAGTTATAGCTTGATTACCTTTATTGATTTTTGAATGTTTTAAGCACACCTCTAAAGACTCTCCATGTTCAACATGTGAATTTCTTATTACTCTAAGATAGCCAGACAAATATAAAAGAAAAGGTGCACATGTAGAGTCTTGTTTGTTATCCACAATATCACTAGAATTCTCTTCAATATCCTTCAACAAGTGAGGTGAATTTAATTATTGTTCATCTTCCAAGGAATCAAGGTTATTTTGTGGATATTTTTTTTCCATATTTTTATCAATTATTTGGTTGGATCTCCATATTATTTATTTTTAAGACTGTAGCTCATGATATCTTGTTGATAGTGTGCATTAATTAGACAATAAATTGGTTTATTAAACTTAGAGCCTATGTTTGAGGAATAATCCTCAAGACCTCTCCCTTGCACACACCAAATTTTATCTTCACTTTGATGCATATAACACATATCAACATCATCATTAGTGTTTTGGATAGATAGCTTGTGTGCATCTCTAATATCCAAAGTTTGTATGTCATTTTTCCCAATAGACAAGTCTTCATAAATATCAACTTATTCTTGGGTAAGTATGTTTTGGAATTCCCTTAGTTCAACATTGTATGTCTCATTCATTTGATCCTAGATAGGGAAGTTAGTCTTGGAATTTGTCATCTTCCTTTCTCCTAGGACCTCTTAAAAATTGAATTTCTCATCATATTCAATACTACCATAACTATGATTCATAAACTCATCTTCCTCATAGTTCCTATTTTCATTACATAACTCTTTTAAATCAAAATAGTCTTAACAAGAGATTTATTTTTGAATCTTTGCTGAAAAGGTATTGTATGACTCAAAATTTTTCATAATTTCCTTATGTAGTGACCCCATAGTTCACAAGCTGGTGATAAAAATAGCTCTGATACCACTTTAATATTCCAAATTGGAATATTTCACATTATTTTTGTTTTCTTAAAAAACCTATTTTTTATAAATATAAATATTAAATTTAAAATAATAAATTAATTTTAATATAATTCCACAAGGGGTTTCATCCTTGGGTTGTTATAATCATAAGGGTTTTCATCCTTGAGAGTGGTTATATAGCATGACACTTATACGAGTTAGATGATTGAATTCATAATTGGATGATTCTAATAATTACACATCTCTTCTCCCTTGCATAGTATTTAAAAACTTATCACAAAGGAGGTGTCCCATCCAAGAGGTACATCTTCACCAAAAGATATAATCATTGACATTTTAGTCAATATTTCCATCAACATTTCCGTTCACTTCCACCAACAATTTTGTTTGACACTTCCATTCACTTTTGACAATAATTTCATTTGACATTTCCATTCATATCCATTTAATAACTGATGTATTAAATGGTAGTGCTACTCCTTGGTAGTGATTTCTCTTTAGTAGTGATTTTTTCATGTGAAATGGTATCACCTCTCCTTGAATTCATATATCTCATTCTTGGGGATATTACATAATATCTGGACATAGAAAAAATAGTTTTGAATGATTAAAACAAAATATTTATAGGTTTAAGGATGAAGGAATTATCATGACAATATAGGTACCAAAAAAATCCACTTAACATGGATGCACCAATGTCAATTTATAACAAAATGCAGTAATAAAATATATATTTTAAAGTGTATAGGTCTCCACAAAAATAGCCATTTACTATTTGATTTTTCATTGAGGGTGATTATAGGAAATGATTTCAAGTTGATGAAGAAGATATTTATAATTCATGAATTATTCCATTTCTAAAAATAACTAGCCTAAATAATAGATGAATTATAACACATGATATATTGTAAAGTATCGACATGATATATTAAATTATCAATTTCTTATGGAATAAAGGTATTGGACACATTGATATTTGTGATGTGCACTAGGGAAAAATCACAAGATACACTTGGACAATAGTGGCTATAAAAAATGGAATCCATTATTGATGCTCCAAAAAGGTGTATTACATTCATGTTTGACTGACAATAATATGATAAAAAATTGTCATATTGAAAGGGATGAACATCAAAAGACAATTTTTTAAGAACAAGTGAAGTGGTATAACATAATAATGTGATAATAAATCCCTCACATATTTTTAATTAAAATGTTTCACCTACACAAAAAATTAGAGAATGAAAAGGGAAGGATGATCTAAATACCTTGGTATGACTATTCTAGTGATAACTATCTATTAAAATTTGATATGATTCTATATCCAATTATAAGAACCATATTACCATATATTAGTTATGGATTTTGACATCTATTATAAAAAATATTAGGATTGTAAAGAATCAAAAATACAAAGAGCAAAAAAAATTCAAAAATATAAAAAAATTAAACTATTTAAAAAATACAAAACTAGGACCTATGCATGAGATGTTTTGCTAGTATAGGTGATTGATTTATGTTATTAATGGCATACATAGTGAATTATATATCCATTTTTAATGTAATTTTTTCACAGTGTACATGAATGGAAAGTAGGATATACAAGTTATGTATGATAAATGGACATACATGTACATGAAATTATTTTCACCCAAGGGAAATAATTTTATGTTTTGGCAATGCCTACACTAGGGGCATATTTTCAAACTTATAATGTTGTATATTTATATAATGTTTCATTTATAATATTATAATTTTACACATGACTTTCTCTTATACTTTTTAGAGTGTTAAATCTTATTAATATTGTGTTTTTCAATACTATATGATGACATTGATTGATTACATGACTAACATTATAGGCTCCCTATTTATTTTATGTTTATGGTTATCACATTATGTAGTTATTAATGTGTGTTATAGTACATATTGTATAATTGTAATGATTGTGTCTTGTCACACCATGCATTAGTGGTGTTATAATATCCTCTAGGCCAAGTCATGTCCATGTTATCTACATGTTAGGTTAAATTATATTTAAATTAATATTACATTCAAGTCATATTTGAGTCATGTATTGAGTACTTGTGTGTTACATGAACATTTTATTGTATACGTGTGTGTGTACATATATGGATCTTGTTGAGATTTATTTCATTATTTTTATCACACATAAATATACTATGTGTGATATAATTATTTATACCATGCATCTATTTTGATGCTTATTATTACATGCCTAATTGAGATATCTACTTGAAATGACACTTGTATTCCAATTTCCTTGGATTAATTGATTGATATGTGGTTGAGTGGTCAAATATTTATTTGATGACATATGTGTACATATTTTTCATGAGAATAATTTTTATATATAGCACATGGTGCACATAAATATTTACTTTGAGATAACTTAATCACATGCTTCATCCCTCATATAAAAATAGGGGTATATAGTGAATTTGTCTTATATATTCAGGACATGGTAGATATATAGTCCATACATTAGGTCATATTATGTAATTTAGATGGGACATGTTGATATATTTGGGCATATATGAGGCATATGTGTGGTATTATTCATGATTTTGAGAAACAATTGAAACATTCTATGGAATTTTGAGACAACCTATATGGGTCAAAGTATATACATTTATAATATTAAATAATTATCAGATTAAGTAGATTTATCTAATTTATAATATTGAGAAGATTGATATAAATTATATGATAATACAAAAATATAGATGGATCATATTTTGGGAATGAATGTTTCTGATGAAAATACTTTTATATTTCTATGTTGTGTATCTATGAGGTAAAATGGTACTATGTAAGCACTTTTGATATAAAATATGTCTTAATTAGTTAAATAAAAGGTTTACTTTACATAAAAACCTATTTTGGTGTTCCACCTTGATATACATTCCTTTTTAGGGTTCTATCTTGACTTAAAATCATATTTTAGGCTTCATTTATTTGTGTATGACCCTATTTATGGGTTTGAACAAAACCTATGATGACTTTAGATTAGTGAGATTGAGGGTTATATGACACCCAAATTATAGTATTTATCCTTCTCCAATTATGGTTGAGGAAATTCTATCATAAAGACATGGTTTTATTAATTTAATCTTGTTAGGGCAAGAGGACGCCATGGTATTATATAAACAACTTCAACAAGTGGTAACTTGGTTTATGTACAATCAGCTGTATTAGTTCCTCAACTTTAAAATTTCAAATAATTAAATGACATATATTATCTTAGATTTTATTTAAGGAAGGGGAAATATTTTATATATGTTTGCATTGTAAAGTGAGACATTTGGGCAATACTTGTCAATACCAAGTGTGGTTAATCATATGTAACAAATTTAATTTTTAATCCTTTTAATCTATTAGTTTAAATAGTAGACTAAAAGAAGGATTTTATAGACACCTAAATTTGGTATTAGAAAATTTAGAAAAAAACCAAATTTGGCACACTTTGATATACTTGGACTTTATGTACGAATTGTAATCTTGTGCACAATTTCTAGTTTCTATCTGCCAACTTGTTTTCTCGACAAGCTTAATTTAATAGATAAACATATTCAAAATCACCCTAATTCATTAAAAACTATCCAAAATCCTTATTAGTTTGTCTCTATTTATCAAATAATTGATTTTCACTCTCAATACAATATTGGTATCATTTAGAAAATTACATTTATCATGTAGGTATCTACCTCTACTATTATTGTCTATGAACATTCAATAACTATTTTTCATATTGTGAATTTTACTTTAGGTCAACATATATATGTTTCATGGGTTAATCATAGTGTGAATTTTAAAATATTCAAGTCTAAATACAAATCAATCTTAAGGTCATATTCTCTTGGTCAATACTTGACAATCACATTAAGAAATAAATTAGCGTTATTTTTATTAAATATCACAAAGGAAAACATATATGAATTCCCTTCAAACAAAATCCCCATAATAAAGTATAAATATAATTGTAGATCAAAGTTTCATGGTGAAAGTGTTTAAAGCTAAAAATTGCATTACATTCTATCATGATTATTTTGGTACACACACGCACACCTAGGTGGCATGTCTACATGCTATCTAACCCCTATTTAAAGTATTGAGTCTAGGAAATGCACAATCACTCAATTTGGAATGGTTGGGATTGTCCAACCCATTTTACCAACCCTTTTTTCAAGGTTCATCTTGTGTTAAAAATAAGGTTACTATTTAAAATAAATGAGAAGAAAAAAATGAGTAGCACATGGGCCCGAAGATGATTTCACATGCAAGGTATATCTATAGGTGCACGCAAAAAATTATGATGTATAATAAACCTATATAATCAACTAGACTAATACTAATATATCTTAGATATTACTAGTCACTGAGGGGTTTGAGCTTCACTGAAAACATCCAACAATGGTTTGAGATCTTATTTCTAAATATGAGTGATTACATAGAAAATACAAATTTATTTCAAGGATAGTGATGGACACAATGATTAATACAAATAAATATTAATCTAATTGCATCTCTCCTCTATTAATTTATTAATTCCAAATAAAACAAGTGAAATATTAATCTACCATTTAACACTTATATGTGTATTTTTATTTCTATATTTAAAAAATCAATATTCATAGCTTTATCTTATTTACATCACATGAAATAAAAATAAATAAAACAAAAACTTGTCTCAAATTTTTAGGAGTTGTAGATTATTTTAATTTTTATTTTAGTGTTAAACATTTATTAGGTTTGATGAGTGTTACAAGTGATATTTGGTATAGAACTTAGTGGAAAACCCTACCAAGCTAAGAAAGGAGTCTTATAAGAGTGAGGTAGATGATAATATAAGTGGAAAGGTCATTAGTTTAATGTATCCTAGTTAGGCAAGTCAAGCGATGTCAAGGAACTAATAAATGTTTTAAATTGAGTTTTTGAAGTAGAGCGTGGTGGACCTAGCCACTAAGTAGGGTGTTTAGTGTATTGGTTTAAGGTTTTCTAAGGTGAATTTTTTATTATTCTAAGCTAGGTCTAGTATATACTTAAGATATATTGGACTAAAAATTATCTATAAGGGTGAGGTGATTATTTATTGTAGGCGAAGATAGGTAGATGTTTATTTTAGGTGTTAACTCATTCACAAATAAGGAGTGATAGAGACATGCTAGAAGATTAAATTTTGGAAAGAAACTATGTGAGGGTTTGTATATTTATAATGATATAGGTATAATTTATAAATGATAGAATTAATCAAGGTGCCTAATAGATAATTAAGGTTTAGGCTCGATAAGTCTAAGGTGGAGGTGGTAGGTCAAACTCAATAGATAGAATTGTATCAACAAATTGATCCATTTGGTTGGTCTAGACAAGTTTGTGTATGAGTGGGTAAGTGAGATTACTAGAGGGATGCATCTAGATGATATGTATATGCTCACCTAATAAGGCATCAAACCAATAAAGGACATTTTGATGTGTTAATCCTATGGGGGTATGTTGTAGGATGAATTTAATGGACCTGGTCAAAGGGCCATATTGAGGGTTGTTTTTGGATAGTGTGAAGTTGATGGAAATTTTTATGGTTTGAAATATATATATATATATATATATATATATATATATATATATATATATATATATATAAACTAATAATGCATGGGAGATCTTAATAGTGGACCAAGATGTGAATAATAAGCACTTGGGAGGTGTTTAAATGGGTAGGATACCTAAGATATTTGTGGTAATATGGAGCATAGGAGGAAGATCAGTGAGCTATAATGATTCCAATATACTAAGGAGGTGAACAAGTCTCAACAAATTGAGCTAGATGACAACTCAATATATTGTGAAGTGCATTATAAAGTCATATCTTATTATATATGTTATTTAATTAGGTTAGAATTCTATGGGAGGTAATGAGGAAAATCAATGATCTGTAGTCGTTAGGGAGCCCATTATATAAATTTTAGACAAGGGGGCCAACAATATTTTGTTGCTTCTTAGACATTGGGTTTGTAGTTTGAATAAGAATATGGAGGGTTTGAGGTCCTCCATCACCCTCATTAGTAAACACATGAGAATAAATAAAATAGTCAAGTTAGTCATTTTTGGGATAAAAAAATTATAGGATTGAGGGAAGATAGAAAGGAAAACATGCTTGTAAAAAATAACCTAAACTATCATGGGTATTTGTGAAATTATGAAAGAATTTGGGAAGCCTTGAAGATCTTATGGATATGTTTTAGATAATTCCATGGTATTATATTTCTTCCTTTCCTATTTCCTCCTCATCTCATTCCATGTTGTGAAAATCATGCTTCATTGGATAGGAGAGAAATTTTGTATATCCCATAAGGATGTTTAAGGTTAGGGATTGTTTTGATATTTTTTGATGGTGAATATTATTCCAATAAAAGGGTGGAGATTGGATGCTTTAGTATTAAATGTTTCAACTTATGTAATATTTGAGTTTTATAATCAATATCTAATACACAATTAATGTCTAGAGTTTTTAATTGTCAAATGAGTTTGAGATTAATGGGGGATGAAATGACATCCAAAGGGGTGCACTTTATAACTAAAGTCCCCATTCAAAACTTAAAATTATAAATTTATTATAACTTATGTGAAAGTTAAATTAAGTGAAAAAATCATATGAGAAATTAAGTGAAATTTTAATTAGATGAAATACCATGAAATATTGTTAGAACTTGTTAGTTAAATGTAATTCACCCTAGTGAAACGTCCATGTGTATTTTACCTTCATCAAAAATTTTGTTTGTGGGACATTGTATGCTACAATATTTCCAAACTTCTTATATTATATTTACTTGTATTATATCTTTAAAATAAATATAATTAACTATGTTTCATTAGGAAAGAAAGACTAATTGGATATTAAAAAATAAAAAAAATCAGCTATATGTGATTATTTTATGATTGGGGACCATTACTATCATATTTTTGATAATAGTCAATAGATTTTAAATTTACTCATTACTTTATAACTGAAATGGATGTCAAATGGAAAATAAAATATGACATCAAATTAGAGACCAAAAGGTATATTTATTGGAGATAATTTGGATATCTAATTAGAGATTAAATTAGTGAATAAATAAATGATTTGTTAAATATTATAGAAAAATATGATATTAACTTCACCTATTCCTAAAAATTAATGTATATCTATATTTTTTCATTTTTATTTTTTATGATCCAAGAGGATGTGATCCACCATATAGACATGTAACATCATGATATTTCTCTATAGCACATGCATCTTTTAAAAATGTTTCAAAATCATCCCAAACACAAATGTACATAATGTGAAGTCATAAACCATCTTATATGATACCACACAACTCTTAAAAAGTTAACACTACATAATGTAACTCTATAGGAAAGTCAAAAATAGATTAAAAACTAGTGATTGGTTATGAATTGATTTTTACCAACTCTTATAATAGTTTAGATTAAATTCATCATATTATATTTTATATTATACATTATTCAATTATTTTTAAATAAATTGATACAAAAAATAGACTAGAGAAGACATCATAATCTAATCTTTGAAATTTTGTACAAAAATTTGCATTATATAATTTTAAAATTAAAGTTATAATCTAATGTCCATTATAATATTTTTTATTTCCATTGTCTCACTACACTTTTTTTTATTTTATCTACCCTTTATCATTTAGTGTACACTTCAAAAATAATAAAATTAATTCATTGATTATGGTTTATCACCTAGTCTCCTCCAAAGTTATAGATTAGTGGTATTCGATCAGACACACTTTATATAATATCATAGTGATATAGGTTTTGTCTTTAAAAAATATCTATTTTTATTCCCAATCATATAAGGTATGATTTTAGGAAGCTAGGTCTCAATAATCATGACCTTTCATCATTCCTTTTAGCTAATCCATGTCCTTATATGGTAGATAGATCAAGAAAAATATGTTGATTACAAACATGTTTTATAAAAGTGATAGAGCATGATTTTAAAAGACAACATGAATAATTGGAATAATGTCATGCATTTGAACAAGTTGGTATTTTTGATCACTTTTTTGAATCACTCAAGCTTGTTCACTATAAGGTATAATTAAATATATGCATCCCTATGATTAAAAAATAAATAAAGGTAAACTCCCTAGATAATTTTCTTAACCTAGTCTATTCATACTACTTTGTGAATAAATTATATCTCCAAGAAAATATTACATTCAATATTTTGAAATTTTATTTATCCATATATGAATGGTTGGAAAACTACTTCTCTACACATGAGGCACGTGAAAATGTTGAGTTAGTCACACACACACGTGCGCACACACACATACACACACACAGATATATATGCATATATATATTTGTATGTATATATGTATATATATGTATGTATGTATATATATATATATATATATGTATATATATATATATATATATGTATGTATGTGTGTGTATATATATATATATATATATATATATATATATATATATAAATACATACATACATACATACATATATATATATATATATATATATATATATACATATATACATATATATACACACACACACACACACATATATATACATATACATATACATATATATATACATATACACACACACACACACACACACACACACACACACACACACACACACACAATAAATAAAATTGTGTAAAATTCTCTCAATTGTGTTAAGGTCATGATCAAGTTGTGCAATAATACATGGTTGTTATTTAGACTTTGATTTGAAAATTAAATTATTGATTACTTTGAGAATAATATTGTTTTCAAATATAAGTGAATATTGAGAAAATATATATAATATAATATGGAATTCCTCTAGACAACTTCCATCATAGAATCATGAAATTTTAATTGCAAGATCAAAATAAACACCAATTTGAAGACTAGGAAAGGATATTCCTAGTCTTACGAAAAATCACAGTCTAATTTATCCAATAAATATGATAATTTTTTTAATGTATATTCACACCATTTTTAGAGGAATAAAACATCATCGAATGATTATAATAAGTATTCCAAGACTTTAAAATGGTTCTTAGTTCATAACTCCAAGAGCCACTACAATAAAAAGTGTCATGTTTTGAAAACTCTAACTGCTAAACTTAAAGCAGTAGGTAAAAACACAATAACACTTAATAAAGGTAAAAAAAATATGGATTATATCAATAGTGATATTTTATTTACTAAAAACATTTCCTCTTCCTCCACACTAATATAAATGGAGGAAACATATTTTTTCATTTTAAAATGTGGATCAATGGTCAACTAATACACTTCATCACTTATAATGTAATTTAGATGAACTTTATTTATTCTAAAATAGTTTTAAGAGTTAAATTTACATTTAATCCTCACCAACAACCATACTCCATTATATGGTTTAGTATGGGATTGACAAATGTGTCACTCAATAGTGTCACTAAAAGTAAATAGTGATGCATTTTCAATATGTAGTCCTTTGAGATGTGTCATTATAGGTATGTATTCAAACCTTTTATTATTTTGGTAAGGGTTTGAGGGGATAATATACTAATAAAAAAATGGATATGTTATTCTAAAATCATGCCCATAAAATAAATTATATTTATAATATTTTGATATAATGATGAATTGTGAAAGTATGTTAAATATAGAAATTATAATGTCAAACATTAATTTGAGTATAACAACAAAAAGAATAAATGATACTTAGATTATTTATCGATGCATAGGGATATATATATATATAATAAATGTATATGAGAAGAAAAGATGGTTCTCTATAGTGATCCATTAGATTTTGAACATTTACTTTTTTGTCAATCTTGACACTGCCATTGGGATCTAGACACTAACATTGATGCTTCTGTATAGTACATAATATAGGACCTTTTATGGAAAATGTAATTGAACCTATTAATTTTTAATATTTCCTTGTATATTATCAACTTGGATCACACCAATAGATTCTCAAAATTAATCCTTTAGTCAAAACCATAGGTCCTCTAACTTGGGCATGTCACTTTGTAAAATGAGGCTTAGTGAGATCCAGTAAAGTTAAGTTGGCCGAAAATATCCCTCTATAAAATAAAACTTCCTAAATATTTTTATACTCTAAATAGGGCCTTAGACTAATATATTTCTCCAAATTATGTGGTCTTCTATGTAAACATTATGCAATCTTATATATGCAAGTGCATGTAGTGATCTATCATGTGACTTTACACATACTACTAATGGGATGATATTTGAAAGTTTAAAAACTATAATAATAGTGATCCTATGACTTATTTGGAAACATGAAATAATAGGGTAGTATAACTTAGTTGTATAAATTATTAAATATAAACACAATAGGTGTTTTCTTGGTAATTTATTTATTATTGATGTGGGTTTTACACACACCATGGAATCTTATAAGGTAGTCTTTAACATTTTAGGATTAGTAAGAATATTCACTCCTTAGCACAAGTTGTAGGATAGTTAGTTTTGTAAATAACCAAGTGTTGAAATATCAATAAGGAATGGGTTATTTACCTTAGATGGTTCAAATGTATGGAATCTAAAAGAAACCACATTCTACTTAAAATTGTTGAGTGGATTATAACATATGGTGGAGTAGATCAAAAAGGTATAACAAGAAGGGAAAATAGAGTATAAAAGAGGGTTTGTGAACCAAAGATAGATGAAACCCTTCTGAATTACATCCTGAACTATAAATTGGAAAGGTGATTGGGAACTAATGCCTAATCCAAGTTACTATCAGCACATAAAATATATAAACATAGTTAGGAGTCCAAGGAAATAAATACATTAAGCTTCACTTTTCATAACCAAAGGTTGATAATAATGTATGGTTAAAATTTCACATTTTGAAAATGATATTCTACTTAATAAATAAAAAACATTAAAATTAGCAACAACATGATTTGAATAACTATACTAAAAAGACTTCTACATAACCCAAACATTGATAATATCATAATGATGTAACTTCCTTAATGAATCAAAAGGTTTGGAGAAGAACACATATCAAGACAAACTTGAAAAACAATATTTATAATTTATTATTCACCTTAATTTCCAAAATTATCCTCCTCTTAGAATGGAGAGATTAAAAGTATATATAGGCTTGGGGAAAACTAAAGAGTTATAATCCATGTAGAACATGCATGTGTAGGATATACATAAGACAACCAACCAAAATTTTAATGTCGATATTGGAATTAATAATTCCAAACTTGAGAATGGATGGCTTGAATATCCATGTGATTTCATCCATTAGCCTTGAATGACCATTTCAAATTATATAGACTTATGCCTCCAAACTAGGCCAGAGATATGTCACAAAAAGAATAATTTTAATATAGTCCAAATAAATTAGACTAGGAGTATGGTAATAATGTGGATATGTTCCCCATATATTGAATTAGAGATAATTTATAAATTTTTTTGAATAATTAAAAATTATTTATAATAGTTTATTTTTGGAGTTAGACTGGTAATAGGTCTAAATTATTTGAAATAGTCCCTAGTTTGTGCTCAAATTATAAATCTCTAAATTAAGATCTGAGGGCTATACCTTAGTCACCTTGTCTTTTGAAAAATTAATGAATTACAAAATATGTTCACTATCATTGTATATTGTGACTTATGCTTGAGGTTTGAATCTTTCTATAGCTGTTATGATTAATCCTTCAAAATTGGGCCCATTTACTAATTTTTCTATAGAAATAATCACACATGTGACCATAATATCCCTTATAATTTATATATCCTCTCTCTTCACACACAAACTATGTTATCAATGCCTTAATCTATTGGTTCCAATTAAAGGCACTATCTCTTTTTAAAATCACATAATTCAAGTTTCATATAACTTCTTATGCGGCCATTAGGTTTAAGTGATTTTAATAACTACGTATTGAACAAGATACTAAGAAGTTAAGATTTTTTTATGTTATTTCAATTGGTTACAAAAGGTTAACACCCTTCCCCAATGAGGCTAGGATTCACTTGTTGAAGTCATTATTATGTTCAAGATATTATTAAAAATAAATAAATGAACTTTGTAAATTATCTATTATTTCTCTCAGAGCTTAAATAATCTACCTCTATAAAATCATTTATTTGGATTGGTCATAGGTCCTATGAATTTCTCTCATGGATTACAAAATTTAGTCCATAAAAGCATACAACTCCTCTTCTTACTCATATGGGTCATTGGGATTCTTTTTTTTTGTTTCTTTGCCAAGGGTAACAAGTTCTCCCTTTATTCTAGTATCATTTCTTCCCATTTGTTATCCACTTCCTTTATTTTCATCACTATATATATATTTAAAATTTTCTTATCAAATCATGTACTTAATATGTGTAACTCTATGAGGACCAAGACCATTTTATCATTTCTATGCTCTTGGAACTCTTTGACCCAAAAAGGGATAAGGAGTTCTCCTTGTTTCTTAGGCTAACTATTTTCTATATAGGTGGAAGGTGGATTGGATTTTAGTGGAAGAATTACATAACTTATTTGTATAGGTAATTGAAGAGGTGGCTTACTAACCCTGTTCCATCTTGAGATATCTATCTACATCATAGTCTCTACCATATACTTTATGTGACATGAGGTATTTAACATTGTCATAATGGAAGACTCAGCATGAGTGGATTTAGGAAAGGACAACCCACTTTTGTATATGGCCTCAAGGGTGAAGGTGTTGTTTCGGTAACACACACTAAGGCTTCAAAATAAACCCACCTTCTAGGGGCTTGGGGTCTATATGTTATTGAAGATGTGGTGGAAATAATTAAATAATCAAAATAACTAGAAGTTTGTTGCTTAGTTTCCTTAGTATTAGCATGGGTATATAGTGGCTTAGTTTTCAAACAATATTATTTTAATGACTCATATAGATAAATTGGTGTATCAATTGTACTATTAGTTGGTAAATTTACAATATTAATATCTACAACTGTAAGGTAGGATGTGAGAGAAGACACTATATTATTGAGGGCATTAATTTATTCTTTAGTAAGAACATACTCATCATGTGGGGTACATTCTATCTTCTCATTCTAACAACCTTGTATCTAGTGATTTAACTTTTTTTTAATCAATTTTTTTAGACTTGATATCTTTCGTTATTTTCATTTCCTTAATTTGTGACCTTTTTTTCTTATTCCTCCATAGTTTCTAGTTCCTCCTCTTCCTCATCACTCATGTAATATAACATTGTAACTACATATTACTATTATTCATATGATTCCTCATAAATAGGACCTCCAAAAATGAATAGACCCTTTGTATGTCTTTTTTTTTCTTGGGCAATCCTTAGAGAGACTGAAGGAGTTTTGGGCTTCTTTTAAGTAACAATGGGTAGTTGAGTATAAATAAAGGATTTCCCTAAAGTGAATGGAATTTAAAATTAATGATATTCATAAATGGATAGAAATGAACCATATAACATATTTGGAGGTGAAGTTGGTATGTGATTTAATAATATTGGTAATATTGGTGTATTATTCATAATTTAGTTAAAGTGTCTAATTAGTAAAATTAGTAAATACATATAAAAAAATTAATCTATTGATTTGTGTAAATTTAATTTCAATTTTGATCTTTATAAAAATAGTAATAATATATGTAAAATAAGACTTTGCTGGAAATTGATTGATATGGCTAAGATAGGGTATAATATTCACTATGCAAGATTGGGACACTATCAAAAACTGAGATCTAACCTTCATTTTATGATTGGATAGGAGAATAAAAAGTGGATAGGAGTGTCATAAACACTATAGTCCAACTTTGATTATATTGTCTAGGAGATCTAAGCTTTTTAGGTTTTATTCATTATGCCTGTGTAACTTTATTTGTGAAGTTTTGGTAGCTGGAATTCTGTAGATCTCTTTATAAAGTAGATTTCTCTTCAAACCCTATAATCCATTATGATTAGACTAATTTTGAGAAATATGGGGCGTTAGTGTGTGTAATATTCATTGAATTGATTGAACATGTATCCAAACCCCTTATGTGGGCATGTTTCCTACATACCAATACTCTGAAGAGGGATCAGACCATATGTAGTTCTCCTACTTGATGTGATTTATGAAATAGAGTGTATTAATATGTAAAATACTAAATTGGATTTAATTTATATGGCTAAGGATTGGTGTAAGGATTTAAACAAGCTTGTAAGTGTATTAATTATTCATATGTAGAAAATAGTGCTTGAGTAGTCTTGCTTATATTCTTGCTTGCTTAGTGATATTTCCAACCATTTTTAAATTATATTTGAATGGTATTTTATAGGGATCTATTGGTCATGGGTTTAATATGATTTCTTTAGTTTGACAAAGAGAAGGATGGGGAACTGAAATAAACTGACCATTGGGGCCAAAAATGCACTTGGATAGGAGTGTCGAAAGTGGACAGGATTGGCATCAGTGCTATAGTCCAAGTGTGGAATTATTATCATTAGATTATGAGACCTAGGGGTGTATTATTCATGGAAAGAGTAGTCTATATAATCTTTGATTAAGTTTGAAAGGCTACATATGATTGGGAATCAATGAAAAGATGCCTATGAGGGTTATGAGAATAAACACGAGGGACTTATGGGTTGGCTGTCGTAAGTCACACTTAAGTTACCAATTTTTTAATTTTATATGACTACATTCCCCCCCCCCCCTCCACCTCCACTTTATTCTAGTGATGCATCAAAGTAAAATACTAGGATAAAGGAAAAATATAAAGTGTACCTAAACTTACCTACAAGGGTGAAGCTTATGAAGCTATGTGATGTTGGGTGTGCATAGAGAGAGCATGCTATGAAGTGAAAATTTGTAAGAGAAAAAAAGAGTAAATGAGTTCTTACTATATATGCTATATCTAAAATAAGAATTTAAAAATTTGGGTAATAGAAAAGAAGAGAAAGGAATGAATATACCTCATCAGGTATGCTGATAAATACAAAACCTATTGTGATGTTGGATGTATGTTGTACCAAGAGTAATATCATGAATGTAGTTGAGTCTTTAATTACTTGATAGTGGATCAATAATGCAAAGGTTGGCCCTTTGGCTCCATCATCACCCACTAAGCAAAGCTAGTTTATCATGTATTTTCTAATCGATGTTTGAATTATGTGTCTAATCCCTCTGAATAGATGGATCAAGAATATAAAGGATAGTTAGTCCCTTGGCTCCATCATTGACCTGTGAAGTGAAGTTATGAACTAATACCATTATGATATATGTGTCATATGAGATGGATCCTAAATCTCATGAATGTTATAAATTTTGACAATGTTGGTATGGATATCTTAATGTATGCTAGAAACTAGACGACTCTTGGCCACTCTAAAAGATGGAGATTAGGCTTGTATAAATGCCACTCTGAAACTAGTGCACTAGACTTATATGAAAACCACTCTAAAATGTGGAATTTAGGCTTGTATGAAATCCACTTCCAAATGATGATAACCACTGATAGATGGAATAAGACATACAACTACTAAGAATGCCTTGTTAATATGGAACTCAAAAAGAAAAGAAAATAAATGTGATATGCATATTGGCCCCAATCACTGGTGTCTAGAACATGGGTTATGATATAGAAGTTATACCAACTTCTATTTCTAAAAATATAAGTGATATCCATCATGCCATGCATGATTCCCCCTATATCTAGATTCTCTAAGCAAAAGTCTATTGAAAACTACTAATTCTAAATCGGTTTGACTATGAAAAATTATAGCTAAACCTACTTTTCAACTTGTTTCTAGAAAGTCTAGTTTTCCTATTATTTGGATAGGAGCATTGAAAATGGATAGTGGTGGCACTAGAATTGTTTTCCAATCTTGATGCTATTATAATGGGCCAAATTTAGTAACTATTTTACATTTTCACAATCTATCTGGTATATTCTAACTAGTTTGATGTCTAGTTATTATTCTCGGTGTGTTAAAAGCTAAATTTTTGACTATTAGGACTATGATCTCTATGATAAAACCCCTATTTGTTTCCCCCTCTTCTCAAGGTAGGAATGAAGACCTTGAAATGAGTATCCTCAAAAGAAAGAGCCCTAAAAGTGTGTTATGCTACAAAGATACATGATATAGCAATGATAATTGACAAGATATCTCAAGATATAGCATGGTTTATATTAAGAGATTGTTAGATCAATAGGGGTATGCCTAGATATATATAACAATGTAATAACATGTGAAAAATATTGAACTATAATTATAAGTCTGGTTAGTTGTTATTTTTTACTTATTAGTTGTCATGGAGCGATGGAGCATGATGTCCATCATGGAATCCAAGATAGCAAGATACTACATAATGTGGATCATGGATTTACACACAATGAGAAGAAAACAAGAAACAAGAACACAAGGTAAGAAGAAAAGAGCATAAAAAAATGGCCAAGGGGCCAAACAAACAAGGGACATGGGCACATGCCACTCAAAATGGAAATCAAGCATATAATGCATGTTTAAATGCCACATACACATATAATTAAAACAAGCAAGGTCAACATGAAAGACACAATCATATAGAAGATTACAGGTAAAGGACATTGGCAAATGTCCTAAGGCACATACATGAGACAAATAAGAACTAAAAAATGTAAATAATCTAGCTACGCTAAGCAAGAAAGTAAAACATGTAAAAAATAGAAATATAGTCACCTATAACTAATCAAAACAAGAATGTAAAAGTATGCAAGACATGATAATACAATATTAGGTATATTATAATAAATACACAAGTGTTATATATTAGTGAGTGTTGATAGACTAATCTATGTAAGCTAGTGAGTAATTTGCATCAACATGATAGCTAGAGTATATAGTGTAGGAATACCATAGCCTAGATGGTGTAGTCATGTAGAAAGTAACCCCAGTGGTTATGTATATCGATGTATGTATTGATGTATAAGGATGATTCCCCTTTAATAGGTGGAGTGAAGCAATCAAGGATCTATATGTCACTACACACACTCAAATAAGATCAAGTAAAGCATGGTAATGTAGATAAATCGACAAACAATAGCATAGAACAATAAATGTAAGTCTAGAATGATAGTATAAATCTAAATCATGGATGATTCATACAATAAAAATATTTTTGATGTTTTGCATTATTTGAATGTTTGTGTATTTTGAAATATTTGAATGTTTTTGTATTTTAAGTTACTTGAATGTTTTGGTATTTTTGAAATGTAATGAGATTTATACAAGAATTTTAAAAGAAGATACATATAGTCAAGCTAAAATATTATGTATAGGAAAACTAAAAAATTATGTACAATTAATACTAAGAAGAAATGATATTAACTGATGAGTCTCATCGGAGACTTCCTATCATGGTGTCCTGTGTCAAACAAAGGAATCATGCGTGATTGTGAACCATGAGGGAATGGCTGTGAATATAACTCTAAATATTCATATTCATTATCGATATCTTGGAAATCATAATAACCTATATTATTCCACTCATCATTATCATTTTGATTTTGAACCAATGGAATTCTAGTGTTGAATTTTATTGTATCTAGATTTTTTCCTTTGATAAATTGTGTCTATGAATGATTTGCCTTAGGATGTTCAATAAATATAAACCCTTGGTGAAAAACATTATCAACTACTAGAATAGGAGTAGTAATGCCTTGGGTATACTTGCCCAACCATTGAACTTGATATTCAAACTATTGTAGATATTTTTTACCAAACCCATACTACTTTGAAAGTTGAGCCTCATTTTGGAGAGATAGATTTGCATCTTTTTCATGTTTTACCTATGCTTGTGGTACTATTTATTGCTTTGATTTTACTATTTGATCCTTTTTTATTTTAAGTTATGATTTGGTAACCACTTTTATATTGTTTCTAAATTTGACCCTTTGTGAAAATGTTCCTATGTCACCATGGATTGCTAGACTGATTTACCTTGTATAGGTTTATCATTAGCAATTATCAGTTATATATGTTTATTCAATGCCAAATATGAATTTGTATGATGCCCATGCATTCTATGATATGCACAATAATATATGGATATTCTCATTGGATGTAGATGAGGTATTTTTATCAAATTATATTTAATCATTTCCCTTAATAATTTAGTTGTGTAGACACCTAAATCTGGCCATTGATAACCTTCAACTAGGCTTTTGGCCAATTTCCACTTAAAATACACAATTTGGCCTAAAACACTAAAATATGCTAAATTATGTGAAATTGATATATTAAAATGCTAATTTTGGCTATAGTATCATTAAATTGGGCAATGCAATTTATGGGCTAGCTAACTTTGATCAGATCATTCAGAGTCAAAATGCCAATTTTGTACCTAGGTGCTATGAATTTATCTTTCCTATCAAATATCTTGATAAGACACATGCATTTTTTATTTATTATTTTTAACATCCTAAATGGTAATATGGTTCCAACACATCTGACATTGCCTTCCAATTCCAATCCAATTGAATTTAAGACCAATAACAAGGCATTCTGATCAATTTGGGTAATTTATGCACAAAGTGCTTAAACATGCTTAAGAGCTAATTAACCCAAATCAAGGCCTAATTAATAATTTCATAGAAACTTGTTGAATAATTTTTTTTGGAAATTAGTATTCAATATATGTATCATCATGTGACCTCATTTATTGGGAAGACATTCCTAGGCCATAAATGCCATAAATATCAAGATTCATGCCCTCCATGCCTCATCAATGCCTTCCATGATGCCCTCCATGCCTCTTAATTTCCCCTTTTTCCAATGTCATGCTAAGGATAATTTTAAAATTAATTCCAAATATTTAATTAATCTTTAACCACACCTCTCAATCTCAGGATGGATGGTTTAGGTGGATTCTAGACATTATAAAAAAATATATAAATAGAGAGGCCATGAACATCATTTCTAAGCTATTTTGGTGCAAAGTTATAATGCAAAAATATCTTCAAGAAGACATTGAAATTAGTGTTACCATGCCAAATTGATTCCAATCCAAGCTAATCCACAAGCCAAAGGTGCCAAAGAGAGATGGAGGTAGACAAGCTTCCATTGCCAAGGACTTCATGAGCACAAAGTTGATCAAGCCACTACAACAACCATTTTGGAGCATCCAAGGAAGGTAAAAGAGGTTTATTTTGAATTTTAGTTGTGTTTTATTCATGTTTGTTAACTAATCTCTCCCTAGTTTCTATGCCTAAAGATGTTATGCTAGTTAGTGTGTTTCTTTCATTTTGTTTTCATTTTGGAACTAACCCCACACTAACCATCCTCTCTTGAGTCAAATTCTTAGATCACATTATGGCATGCCCGATGGGACTAGGTGCATCCCACACATGAATAAGATCATTTTATAGCTTTAAAATCTTCATTTAGATAATTAAAACTCTTGAAAATTGATTTTTTAACTTTATTTTGCCATTTTTTGTTTGCTATAGGTTTACACAATAACCAACATCGACTAGTAAGACCGACATTGATTGGATAACTTAAGTAATGTCAGTTAGTAAAACTTACATCAATGGATACCTATCATCAATCACATAGGTATAACCGATGTCGGTTAGATAGCTGTCATTGGTTAGAAAATGTAACTATTATTAGTTATATAATCGATGTCAGTCACTATGTTTTTCTTAAAATAGAGACTCGGGAGCTCTTTTTTTAAAGTTCATTATTTCAAACCTAAAATATATTTAAGGATAAATGACATGCTAAATTTTTTTTTGTAGGACCAATCTTGACATTTGCTAAAAACATGTTTAGATCACCTTTTGCATGCTTAAAAATCAATTAGGAACATTGTTTTAGTGTTTAAAGAAAAATTTAGATGTTTATGATGAATGTTTTCAAAGTTTGAAACTAAGACCAAGGGGGAAAATGAACACCACTTCATTTTACATTTGGGATTAAAAATTAACTCACCTTTTAAAAGATTTTTGTGTTTACTTAGTTTTTTAGATTAAATTTTTGTTTGGCAGAAAGAGGGAGGTTGCGTGTATGTTCTTAAATTTGTCCCATTTAGAGAACCCTTGGAATCAAAAGCACCATTCCTATTGAAAAAATCCTAGTCCAAGGCTTATAAATAATTTCATCTAAAGCACTCCCCAAAAACTCATCAAATTTTGGGTGACCTTGAAAATGACCCTAAAATCTTTCTTTTAGTCTTTTATTTTTATGCAAACTTGGCTTGTAAGGGGGATGTCATTACCTCCAATGAGTTCTTTAGGGAAGCTTTGACCCAAGGTTTCATCTCCCAAAATTGACTTTACTTACTCCTTTGGATTTGCACACAGGACGTATCTGCATTTGGACATTACACTATACTAAGTGAAGAACATGATGTAGTGGTTGTAAAAAGGACTAAACCTTTTTTTTAACTAGCTAATGCTATGGTCACCTAAATTTTTTGCTTGTCTTTTCAATCATTTAATGTGAAACTCATTATGCAATTGATTCCCCTAGAAACATTTGAAATCTTGCTAGTTTAGTCAACCCCATATTTCCATTACCTTGCTAGGATTTGGATGATTATACTTAGTGTATTTTGGTAATTTTTGCTTGGTATGTTTTGAGACTAAAACTTGTTTGTTTGTGTATAAACCATGTCAAAAATAATTTTTATATATGTCACTCTTTTGTTTAAAGAGGCATTATGCTATCCATTTTACACCACACTTATGCCTTGAAAAATTTGTTAAACTTGTTTATGTATGTCATTTGAGTTGCGAAGGGTAGTGTTATGTTGCCTAAATCATGTCAAACCATTTTGCCTTCAAGTATTTTGAAGCATAACATAGATCACATCATTAAATAATGTTTATACCATTAGGCTTCTAAATTTATTTCAAGACTTGTTTAACCTTGTATCAAAAATCATTTGTTTCAAACCATGTCATGTATACCATTTGGACCTTTGTCTTGTGCCATTATCCTGTCCAACCTTATCTAGCTTGTTTGGTCAAATCCTAGTTTTCAAACGTTAAATTTTAAATTAATTTTGTCATGTTTGGATTTAAAAAATTATTTATTTCTATTTAGGCCTTAATTTTTGGTGCTAATACATAGATCTTTCTATTTTGGGTTGCATAACATTGATTAATCGATTACCCAAATTTGAAAATTATTGATGGTTTGTTTGTTTAGCACCTATCTTCATCATTGTTCATGCCTTTATTTGGGAGAAAATAGCATTTTTTAAAGAGACTTTTGTCTAATTCCTTATTCCAATAGATCATGTTTATGTTTGATTCCATGTTTCGGGTCTATGTCAAAGTTGTTTCAAAACTTGTTAGATTAAATCAAATCACATTAGCCTTTATTTCAAGTCTAGTTTTTGATGTTGTTTAGCCAAAAGTCCTAGCACATGCTTGTTTTTTTGAGCCTAGATTTTAAATTTGTATTTGGACAAAATACCTAGCAACTTAACATTTCCCTTTCCTATTTTAGACCTTATTTAGAACACTTTGACCTAGACCTTTGACATGCCAATTTTTATTCAGATGCTTGACCTTTTGTATGTATGACATTTGACATTAGACATTTGATGTTAGACTTTTTTATGCCAAGTCTTAACACAAATCATTTTCGAGATACAACTCTAATTTCGAACCACATTGGATATAAAAATCCACCTTTTGACCAAGTTAGACCAAACTTGAACCATTTTTCCTTTAGACATAGTTTTTCAGAGTTTGTAGAACTCTAAGCCTTTTTGTTTTAGATCTTTCATCATTTACATATATATGTCTCATTAAAATTATGGTGGAGTCACTTAAAATCCAACTTATGATATAATGGCCACACAAAATGAACTTTATAGCTTTAGTCAAGACTCCAATGATGTTAATATGGTTTGTGAGATAGATTTCTATCTGCCTCATATTAATCATTCATGGGAACAAAGTCATGAAACAACTTATGATCCACATCGAGAGCTTGATTGGTATGAAGAGGCTTGTGAAGAGGACTTTAAAAACCAAGATATAGATAATTTTATTTATTTTATGAATCCATACCCTCTTTTCAATAATTAGTATGTGGAACACATTCAAGAACTAGCTTATGAGCCAACTCACAACTGGGATGATATGGTTGATTAGGAAGACTTGGATGCTTTGGCTTATGCAACTAATTAGGCTCCACTACATCATACCATTTATATTACAGGACCACAATATTAAACCATTACCATACCAAGACCTCATCCTTTGGTTTGTATGAGCAACCAAGCTCTACAATGCCCAACCATTTTTATACCAAGATCTCATCTTTTAGTTTGTGTGAGAAATCAAGCTCTAGAATGCCCCTTCATCATTCTAGGACCTAGTCATTTGGCTTGTATGAGTAATTAAGCCCCATAATTACCTATCATTACCATCTCAATAATTTGTCCTTTGGCTTATACAAGAAATCATGTTCCCCAATGCCCTACCATTATCTAACTACAAGTCATTCCTCATCTAGTACCAATCCCATCCAAACCTCAACTAATCCAATCATTTGAAGACCAAGTTATGTTTACAACTTGATATTTTCCAACTCATTAGAAACCAAGGCCAAGAAAATCAACCAATCCAAGATGTTTCTATTAAATCAACCATTTGTGATAAGTTAACCTATGATAAATTTCCTATTAATCCTATACCAATTATCGAGGAGTTTCGCTCTAATGAGCTAGTCTTTGCTGAGTCACTTCTTAATGATTATAACCACCTTTGGGAAAATCATTACCTTAACCATATACTTATTTTTCAAGATCTTCCCATTGAAAATCTAGTCTCTAAGGAGTTGTCTCTTGACCTTTTTCCCATCCTAGAGGAGTCTCACTTTGACAAACCAGTCTTTATGGAGCCCATCAGGACATTATAGGTTATTACTTATCCAATACACATTCAACAAGACATCATTATAATAGAGTACCCATCAGATGAAGAATCAAAATTAGAGTCAGGTTCTATTCTTGATCAACATCAAATTTAGCATTAGAATTAGAATCAATATTAGTCTCAACATTAGATTCAAAGTCCCTTGAGTTAGAATTAGATTCAAAAGAAGAATATGTTCATGGCTATTACAATATTGGTTATGCATGCCTTGTAGATCAATTTAAATACATTTATGATCCTTCTATGATTTTTAAGGATGCGTACTTCAACATTGACACAAGTTCTCCTATTATCTTTTATAAGGATTGTGTAGCCTCTCTCTATTCCATTACCATTCTATAGGCCATTACCATCAACCAAAATAGACATATCATTGACATTCCATCTCTCATAAGTGTCAATTAGGATCGACAAAATCACACTTTCTTAAACTGCATCCATGGTGATATATCATTTGAAGAAGATCAAGGAGGCCAAGACTACATTCATGTAGCAAAAGAACACTCTCCTAGTGAAAATTTTTCAAAGGCACTAAGATACAATCAAATTTCTAACTCAGCATCTTCTAGTGAAACTTTTTTGAAAGTGCTAAAAGATAATCAAAGTCAAAAGTCAATATTCCTTAGTAAAACCTTCTTGAAGGTGCTATGGGATAATCAAGACAACTTCATTGGTGAAAACCTCTTTGAGGCACTAATAGCTAAGCACAAAATTTCTTCACTACTTGATAAACATAAAATCAAAGATCAAATTAAAATAGCTTCCTATCTACAACATAATCAGATGGTATCCAATCTCAAGATCAAACAATAGAAAAACTTGGTGGTCCTATCGAGAGAACAAGTCTTCAGTCCTATCATAAATAAAATTATGTTGAATTTGGAATTATCAACATTACGTGTGACTGAATGTCCTGATATTCACTTGTCTCCCCACCATTACCCTTTCCATTATCAGCAAGCATTCCATTTCATAATCAAACCTACCATCCATTATTTATCCCTATTTACCATCCGTGGCCACTCTTTCCTTTTTAGAGGCTACAAAGATACCTTGTATTGATGTTTGAAGGAATCATAATCAATGACCAATGAAGATCACAAAAACATTCTTAGCAACCAAATTTGTAGGCCATTCTTGATAGAGCAACTATTTAGGTGAGGTATGGGATAGTAATTAACATGATCAAGTATTTTAGTTATATCATTAATTGATTAGGATGTGCATCTCCATCTCAACATGAAAAATAGAATCATATGTCATTTATCATACCTAGGCCAAAAACATGTACCATACCATTTCACATTGGCATGCCATTTCCATTATTACATATCCATTTGTCATTATTATAGATTCCTTCCATTCATCCCATCACTTTGAGGTAACCCTCCTACCATTTTAACACAATTATCAAACCATCATTATCCTAGAACAAGACCGTTCCATTCCATCCTATCATTCCATTCCTATCTAAACCAAAGCCTATTTTTAGTCATCTTACCCAATCTTATTTTGATCTTGGTTCCTTTGGTTCTTCCCACACTTTTTATGAGAGGATTCTGATCAACTTTCAATAATAAATCTAATCCATGTTTCAATGATAGTCTATGAAATTAGTGTGATATTTGATTTAGTAAGATATCTTTCATCCTATCAAGTTTGTTTCTATGAACCTGATTATAACCACCTATGGGAAAATTAGTGTCTCACCAGTCTTGCTACTAATTATAACTACCTATGGGAAAATTAGTATCATTAACCTATGCCATTGTATCTTAGTTACAACCACTTATGGGAAAACTAGGGGAAACACTTGTTTATCATGCATTACTGCATCACTTTGCCATTACTATTTTTATTTTACTAACCATTTGTTGAATTTGAGAACTTGTTGGGACCTAGTTGGTTTTTCCCTGCCTTTTGTATGGATGGAATTACTATGACTTGAGGTCATTTTAGGACCATGTGGGTTAATATCAATTCATGTTTAGGTCACCTCAGTCCATTTTTCCATATGCTCTCACCATTTTGTGAGTAGGCATCTTGTCATTTTCAATTGAGTTAAGATACCTCAAAATGCCAAAAACATTCAAATATTTCAAAAAAAAAAAAAAAAAAATTCCTATATAAGCTTAGTAAGGTATCCTCAATCCACCTTACTAGGGCATTATCATTGTTAGGATGCTTTATTTTGCTTTTATTCTTAGGTTTTCTATTTATTTATTTGTTTGTTCACTCGCCTATTTGTTTTTTTTAGCACTATTGCCTTGACTTAGTCTATATGCATTCATTTGGTGATTCTTCAAGCATATTATTCTTGATTCTATCCATATTCATACGTTAACATTATCATCATGGTTTTTATCATTGGTGCATTATTTTTGAGTGTTTATTGGATCAAGAGTCAGTCCTTATGCATATTTTTGGACAAGTCTTCATGGTGTTCTATCATGAAGCTTACCATCACATGCTATAGCAAAAATTATCTTCAAGAAGGTCTAAAATCAGTGGAGCCATAGAAGTTTTTTCTTGGTACCTTGGCAAAATCCTTCCATCCCACCCTTGATTAAATCAACCCAATGATTGTTCTAGTTGTATCATTGCTAATCAAGATGAACATCTCCTCATTGGTAGGTATAACTAAATCATTCACACTAATCAATATTATTCTTCTATTCATCTATTTCATCACTTTGTAGTCACTCATATTTAATCTATATTCTAGGTTATATCCTTGAGCTATGCTTTTTAATCAGACCTAACTGGGGCACAATCATCTTTAGCCAATCCAGGTCCTTTTAAATGATTATAACCACCTATGGGCAAATCATTATTTTGACTTTTATTCTTGATTATAACTACCTTTGGGTAAATCATCATCATTTTTACATTAATGCATGTAAGCATTTTCTTATTTGGATTAATCTCAACCATAGGTTAATTCCATTTTTCTTCTTGTTTCTTTTTTAGGGACTACCCATCAACAAATGTGATGGCCACTTCCTCAAGGGGACATCATCATAGGCTTCCCAAAACCATTTGGAGATTTTTTCTTTAGTCATCATTTTATTTTTGGCATACAAACCTTTTCTCATTATTTGCGAATACATTACTTTTCCTATGATTTGCAAAATTTTCTCAAATAGGGGCAAACTGTAAACACCTAAATCTAGCCACTAATAAGCTCCAACCAAGATTTTGGCTAATTTCCACTTAAAATACACAATTTAGCCTAAGAACACTAAAACATGTTGAATAATGTGAAATTGATACATTCAAATGCTGATTTTAGCTATAGTATCATTAAATGGGGTAATGTAATCTGTGGGCTAGCTAACTTTGATCATATCATTCTGAGTCAAAATGCCAATTTTGCACCTAGGTGCTATGAATTTATCTTTCCTATCAAATATCTTACATGAGACACATGCCTTTTTTATTTACTATTGGTAACATCCTAAATGGGAATATAGTTCCAACACATCTAACATTGCCTTCCAATTCCAATCTAGTCAAATTTAGGATCAATAACAAGGCATTCTAATCAATTTGGGTAATTTGTGTACAAAGTGCTTAAACATGCTTAAGAGCTAATTAACCCAAATCAAGGCCATATTAATAATTACATATAAACTTGTTGAATAATTTGTTTTGGAAATGAATATTGAATATCTACATCAATAGGTGACTTCATTTCTTGGGAAGACATCCCTAGGCCATAAATGTCACAAATATTAGGATTCATGCCCTCCATGCCTCATCAATGCCTTCCATGATTCCCTCCATGCCTCTTAATTTCCCCTTCTTCCAATGTCATGATGAGGATAATTATAAAATTAATTCCAAAAATTTGAATTAATCCTCAACCACACAACTCAATCTCAAGATGGACGGTTCAAGTTGATTCTAGACATTCCTAAAAATCCATAAATAGAGAGGCCATGAACATATTTTTTAAGATATTTCAGTGCATAGTTATAATGCACAAATATCTTCAAGAAGACATTTAAATTAGTGTTACCATGCCAAATTGATTCCAATCCAAGCCAAGCTACAAGCCAAAGGTGCTAAGGAGAGATGGAGGTAGACAAGCTTCCATTGCCAATGACTTCATGAGCACAAAGCCAAGTGAGCCAATACAAAAAAAAATTTGGAGCATCCAAGGAAGTTAAAACAAGTTTATTTTACATTTTAGTTGTGTACTTTATTCATGTTTATTAACTAATATCTCTCTAGTGTCTATGCCTAAATATGTTATGCTAGTTAGTGTATTTCTTTCACTTTGTTTAAATTTTAGAACTAACCCATACTAGCCATCCTCTCTTACAAATTCCAAGATCACAACTTTAACTCTTATTTTATCTTTAAATTATTTTTGAATCACTAGTTGTAGAGTTACATTGTTGTGATTTATTATTTTTATATGTAAGATTGCTTTTAACCAATTGATTATGTGAATGTACATACACATGATTGAGACTAGGGTACCTCTGAGGCTTTTGTATTATAATCTAATTTTCTAATGTTGTGATCTTTTCATGTAATATCTGATTCTAGATTTTTAAATTTAAATTAACTTGCTCATACTAGTGATTTGATCCCTTATAGTCTTACAAGTACAAATCGTGGTTGCTTTTGATTTAACATGTAAGCACATATGTTGAATAGGTTTTGAAGAAGCTATAGGCTGAATGTATCTATTAGGATCAATAATATAGGATACCTCACTTTTTGGAGGGGTGATACCATGGACTTGGTTAGAGGGAAAGTAGCTATCACCATCTTGGGGGAGAGGAGGAGAAAGAATTTCCTTCTTGTGCATAAGATATGACATTGAAAATTGATAGGTGGTAGTTAGATTATGTAAAAACCATGTAAAAAAGGAGTTAGGTATATCTAGGTAGAAACCATGTATATGGGATTAAATTCATGTAAGTGGAGTTATAAGTTTCATATAAATATGATTATAAAGAATATTCCACATGAGAGAGAGCAAACAAGGGATAGAGAGAATGAAATTGTGCACTAATGCATAAAGAACTTTACATATGCTATGATATGTCTAATATGTGTGGCAAGATAAACTTGAATTTTTTTCCATATGAGAGATAAAAGGTAAAGGGTAGAGAGCATGGAATTGTGTATTAATTTATAAATATCTTTGAATTATAACATAGTATTTATAACATGTTTAGAAAAATAGATTTTGAAATTATTCTGCATGAGAAAGTGAGTATGCAAAAGAAATATTGAAATCTTGTGCATGTTTAGCAATAAATTTTGTAATATCATCCCTTATTATGAAAGTTGAGCATGAAATGGAAAGAATGAAACTTTACATTAACATATGGTAAACTTCATCGTTGATATACATGATAGGACCAAGTATGGTCTCCTTATTATTTAAAAAAAATGCCAAAAATATTTTTAAATAAGTGAGATCCATTTTTGTTTTGTTGTGGAATTTGAGTTTAGATGTAAGGTGATACCTCAAAAGCAAGAGGGCCTGGTGTATCCAACTAGGTTTTGAAATAAAATTATTTTAAAATTACTGTAAAATTTTAAAATTTAATGCTATTTTTTTATTTTATTATGGACGTAAAAAATTAAAAAAACAGGAAAAATTAGTAGGAAATTTACCTTAAGTTTTATAGGGTTTTATGCACAAATGAAGTAAGTTGGGTTCACCAAATGATTTAACAATTTTGGGAATATTGGTGTATTATTATTAATTTAGTTAAAGGGTCTGAGTAGTAAAATAAGTAAATAAATATGTAATATTTAAGCTACTAATTTGTTTAAATTAAATTACAATTTTGATTTTTCTAAAAATAGTACTAAGAGATGAAAAAAAAGACTTAGCTAGAAACTAACTGATATGACTAAGACAAGGTCTAATATTCACTATGCAGGACTGGGACACTATCAAAAATTAAGATCTAACCTTCATTTTATGATTATATAGGAGCATCAAAAGTGGACAAAAATGGCCCCAGTGTTGTATTCCACCTTTGTCTCTATTGTCTAGGAGATCTGAGCTTTCTAGGTTTTATTTGTTATACCTGTGTGACCTTGTCTATGAATTTTTAGCATCTAGAAGTCTGTAGAGACCCTATAGATAAAATTTTATCTTTAAACCCTATAATCCATTGTCCTTTGACCAATTTTAATAAATAGGGGGGGTTAGTGTGTGTAAAATTCACTGAATGTGTATCCACACACCTTGTGTGGGCACACTACCTACATACCAATACTCTGAGGAGGGATCAATCCATATGTAGTTCTTGAACTTGATGTACTTTATACAATAGAGTGTATGAATATGAAAAATACTAAATTGGGTGTACTTGATGTGTCTAGGGACTACTGTAAGGATTTGAATAATCTTGTAAGTGTATTAGTTGGTTGTATGCAGAGAATAGGGAAGATTGATTGAGTATTCTTTCTTGTATTCTTGTTTTCTTAGTGAAATTTTCAAACCATTTACAAATGATATTTAATGGGACTTTATAGGGATCTATTGGTCATGGGTTGAATGTGCTCACATTAGGCTGACAAGGAGAAGGATGGGGAACCAGAAGAAACTGACCATTGGGGCTAAAAATGCACTTAGATAGGAGCATCAAAAGTGGATAGGAGTGGCACCGATGCTATATTCCAAGTGTGGCACTCTTTTTATTATCTAAAGGGACCTAGGGGGATTTATTATTCATAGAAAGAGTAATCTAGTTGATATTTGATTAAGTCTAGAAGGATATGAATGATTAGAAATCAATGAAAAGATGTTTATGAGGGTTATGAGGACAAGAAAGAGGGACCTATGGATTAGGTGTCAAAAGCCACACTCAAGTTACCAATTTTTTCATTTTATATGACTATAGTATGGTAAAAGTGGTATTAGGTGGAATGGATGAGAGAGACATACAGATGGAGGTGAAGTCACTAAAACTATTGGTGCCACTAATGGAGATGTTGGAGGTAAATGGTTTGGTATACTTGTGGGTAAATGTCATCTTACATTATTATTATTTCACTTATAAACTTATAAACATTCAATATGGAATAATCATATAGAAAAAATTAGATATTTATTCATTATAGGGTTCCTAGGGTTGCCCATAAGTCTTGAGAATTATATCCATGATTGTGTCCATTACATAAGACATCATATAAAAATTTCCATAAGAGGGCCATTGGTAAATTCAGAACATTTATTCCCTCATATTCACATTGATGGCATCATCGAGTGTAACAATTTTATTAGTGGTCAGAATAATTTATAACAAGAGAGCCCCATCCTCATGAACATAAGTGGTGTTGGGAAAACCATAAAATTTGTGCATCAATGTCATTGTTATTCAAATTCTTGGCCTAAAATTGACTATGGGAACTAAGGAGATAACACCTCAAATATTCAATATTTCTAATTTATTGAGCCATTATTTGATATTACCCTTAACTGTATTATGCTCTAACTAAGCATTAGAGGAAACTAGATCATAGGTAACCTCAAGCATTGGATGTTATAAATACTTCTCAAATGTTTCCCTATTAATATATGTTATTTTTATTCTATAAATTCTAATATGTATTCATTCCCTAATAATATCACCATCAATAAATAAATCATGAAGTAAATCAATACAAGGCATTACCTCATAATTTTTTATGCATTGTGTAATAACATGGACCTAATTGGTAGCAAATCATCAATCTATCTTCACTTGTCTTCATATATTTTACCTTGTGTTGAATATGGATCTATATTATGCACTACACAAAAAATGGATGAGCAATGAGGGAATTGAAATTCAAGCACTCCCTTGTCAAATACTATATCCAAATATCTATACCTATCCATGATGGTGTATAGGAAAGGAGGTTAATTTTGAGATTCTCATGATGAAAAATACATTATTATACTATAAAAATCTATGAAAGTTCTTATAAGTCAACTATATGTACTCTCAAATTCATAGTTTTAACGTATATAATTGATGGTAATGGTGAATTGATGTCATTTGGAAATTTTCATATATTTATCAAATCTCAAGACTTGAATGCTTAGTTCATGTTGAGTTAATGTAGTAAAATCTTATGATTTTATTTCTTATTTATATTATATTTTCCTAGTCAGCTTTGGTGGGTGCCTTTTTCCATGTGCCAACTTTTATTTCACCATGAATGATTAGTCATTACCTTAAGACATGTGTACATTTACTATGTATCAACCTCTTGCCTAGCTATCAAATTTTCCATTTGTATTTTGGATATGCATCTCTATAATTATGAATCTTATCATAACCTCACTTACCTAGGGTATTTAATTTTATAATATTTATTTTTACCCCTTATAAGTTGTGAGTTAATCACATTCTATCACTTGGCATGGTCTCAAATTTGAGCTTATTTTTATTATTAACTATGTACATATTCTTGGAAGGCTCCACATGATTGGGATGGTGCCATGTGGATGGTCCTTAAGCCTATAAAGGATTTTAATTATTTTAATAATTTAACTTATTATAACAAGTTTATAGGTTTTGAGATGATGACACATGGAAAACTCTTGGTGATCTAGAGAAAATATAATATTGATAATATATCTTCAAAAGAAATGCTCTAAGTTAATGAGATCATGCCACATGGATAAATCTCATTAATCTAGGGTCTTTGAAAAGTTGAAATTTTACCTAGACATATTAGGTAGTGATTGTAGTAAATCATGACACATGGATGGCTCTAACTGATCTGAATAACTTAAAACTTTGACATTGTTTCTTTTTTGTATTAGGTTCTAGGTGGATGTAATGGTGACACATAGACATTCTATGTTGATCTACATAAATTTGGAGTTAAGTCTATGTACTATGGTTTGTTGTGTTCTAAATGAAAGGGTTCATGCCATGTGGAATAATAGTAGGGCTCTAGGTATATTTAAATATTTGACAGTGTTTTTTCCCATAACTAGTTATGAGCTTCCAAGTTAATGTGATGGTGCCACCTATCTTAGTCTCATAGATCAAGAAGGTATATGAATAAAATAGGATCAATTTTTGAACTATATATTATGAGTAGCCATGATGTTGACACCTGATGATATCTTAGTGATTTTAAAGAATTTGATAAACTAGAGCCTCATAACTTGTATTAATGAGTAGAGAACATGTATCTAAGTCAGAATAAGCCTAAGTCCTAAAAGAAATTTTTATATTTCAAATGGGAAAAATTCACTAGTATACAACATTATTATCTATATTAGTCAATTAAATTTGAAATGTTAAATTGGAGGAAGAATTAAAAATAAAATAAAAGATGATAAATAAAACAATCCTATATCATGCCTAAGCTTTAAATTTTTGTTTTGAAATGCAAAATTAAACCCAAAAAAATTGAGGTTGCATGGATTAATTCAATATTGTAATTTTAAGGTTCATCTACATCATAAAATGAATAGTTATTGATAATAATGATCCCTATTTGAATTTTGAAAATTGGGTGTGTTGGGGTAGAACAAATGATGACTTAGTGGGGAAATACTTTTGAGTATTTAGAAACACAAAATATTGATTAATTCATTATAATAAAACTTTAGATCTTATAAGAAAATAATAAATATACCATATAACTAAAAGAGACTTCAAATTCCTCATGCAACATACTAAAACTTTGTATTTCTAATATCTATGTGTGATTATGTAGAATTAATTTACCCCTTGTTATAAGAGTTTTGATATAGATATAGATATAGATATAAACTATAGGTTTCATTTTGATTTATTAATTTAAAAAAAAATAGTAAGGAAAGCATGGGTATTACTCTATTTTCATCTGAGCATCTATATCCATGAAAGAGACACCTTTAATTCCATTGAAAGCATTACTCTATTTATAGATAGGCATCTATACCCCCAATAGAGTTTACTTGATTCACCCTCTTTCCATAAGTTTATATGATTTGATCAATTGATTTTTTTTGAAACATAGATGGAAGAAGGGTTGGGAACCACCATTGTCTAGGTGTATGTATAATAAAACTTATTTTATTAATATGTCCCTATCATAATACATCCATTTCAATGTTATTATGTATCATCTAATTTTTAGTGTGTAAGAGTGTAATTTATCTTTGAAAATGAAGTATTTCTAAAATTTACTTGAGTATATTAGAGCAACTTTTAAATATCTCATGAAATTATTCAATTCATAGAAAAACTTGATTTTAGTCATAACACACACCTTAATTCAATAGCTCCTAAGTACTACAATAAAAAATATTGGTGAATTCTAATTGTATACCTATTAAGTTATCCACTTTTTTTAAGGAGGTATTTTCATTATTCATTCATAATAAATTGATTAGACTATTCTAAAATTTAAGCAACTAGCCTAGAAAGCAACATAACTAACTATGAAACAAATGCTAAAAAGAGGAAACTAACTTAGGAAAGATTGGAAAGACAATATAGGGAAAAATTGACATAAATAGGAAATCTACTATAGAAATCAAACAATCTAATATAATCCTTCTTCTATGGTCAAATGCACAATCATTCAAAAACATATACAACTAGAGTAACCATGAAATAATATTTCAATTTTTTTTTGTTTATTAGAAAATCAAAGTCATTATCTTGGAGTTCTCTTAAGTGAAAAACATTATATCCTAGAGTCTTAGATAATTGATATGGCACAATTCATAAAGGATATAACTTGCCATTATATCCATTATTTTCATGCCGTATCCCATAAAATCACTAAGTTTTAAATTATGAAATCCTTGATTTTGGATCTTTTATCAAGCCACTATCAAGAATATCTTGGTGTTTGCTGAAGATATGTAATTCTTCTACTCATACATATTCCATCTAGACTATGTAAAGGAACCTAGACTAAATAATTTCATCTTATCCCATACAATATTTTATGAACTAATACGTTGGTAGATTGAGATTAATAAGAAAAATTGGTTGTTATCCATACACTAATAATAAAGGTAATGCTTTTAGGGATTGCTTATGCATTGTTCTATCTGCCCATAGTGTATAATTCAACATTAGGTGCCATTCTCTTGGTGTGTATTGTGATGATGATTTCTTTAAAGCATAAACCAAATTAGTTTTACTGGACTCAGTAACTCCATTCTATTGTGGTTGTTAATTTGAAGAAAACTTGATATTAATCTAATTATTGTAGGCCCACTCAATAAACTATGTAGATAGAAATGATGGAGCATTATCACAAACTAAATAAACTATAGTTTCATATCTATTCAATATGTTTTCTTCCAAAAATTTAATGACATATTAGGTTGTGCCATTATTTGTAGCCATTACCTTTTTCCACTTAGTGCAATAATTAGTATCTCTTAAAATGAACATGTACCCTAATGAATAGTTTGGATTAATTACTCTAATGAAGTTGATAATACATTGAGGGAAAGGGCATCCTTTAATCATAGGATGTAGTGGAATAGTAGCATGTGCTTTTTTTTTCAAATACTTAACATTTATGGCATGTAATGACATGAATATGGGCATCCTTTAAAATGAAAGTTCAATAGTATACCATCCTCATGATCTTGTGAGCTATGGAATTTCTATAAGGATGTCCACTACCTATATTATGTTGTAAATTATCTAGGATGTTTGTAGCTTATTCTCTTGACACACACCTCAAGTAAATTCCCTCATAATTCCTCTTGTAAAACACTCCATTTTTTATCATATAATGGGTTGATTTCATCTTAAGGTATCACTTTTTCTCTCTATTAAACTAAAAGGGACATGTATATGTGAGTAGGTAGTGGATGATGTGGGCATACCAGTCACCACTAGATATATGTGTTTCATTGGTTTGATTGATGTGAATATGTCGATCTATTTTAGTCATGAGATGGATGATTCAATAGCCTCATATCATTTTTTTAATTTATATTTCAAGATTAAACTCTTGTAATTTATCCATCCATTTACCTCTTATCTCTCATAATTCTTTCTAGCCAAGTGTGAGCTTGATATTTGGGTCTAAAACAATAGTGTACGTCTTATTTCATAGAATATAGTGCCTATATTTATTTATTACTTTCATCAAATCATATATTTGACTATTTATCATAAACTATTTCAGTTATACATCTTTTAGATTAGTATTCATGAAGGTAATTGGATGTTCACTATCATCTATCTTTTGTGTGAGTATTGATTTTATAGTGTGCTCTAAAGCAAATGAATACATAAAGAGATCCTTAGAAAAGTTAGGACTAACCAAAACTAGAGCTTAGGAAATGGCTATGTTAATGTCTCGAAATGATTTCTTTATTTCATATTTACATTATATTTTTGTGTCTTTGTTAAACATGGTGTTTAATGGATTGACAATCTCTGCAAATCCATAGATGATTTTTCATACAAAGTTTATATTTACAAATAAATACTCCAATTTTTTTTTAATTATTAAGAGGCATTAGTTTTTAAATGGCATGGATTAATTCTAGGTCAATGGAAATACCATATTTTGTAATAACATGGCCCAATAATTTGGCCTCTATAACTTTGAAAATGCTCTTCACACTCTATATCTTCTACACCTATCAAATACTTTTTGTAAGTGAACCATATGGTCATCTCTATTATTTAAAAACACTATGAGATTATCAATTTAAATGATGATGCATTTGCTAATAAGCCATTGAAATGCAAATTCCATGGCATGTTGGAAGGTTGATCCTACATTAATTAGGCCAAAAGATATAATTTTATTTGCAAAATTTCCCAACTTGGTGGTAAAAGTGGTCTTCATTCGATCATCTAATCCTACTAATACTTGATTTTAGATTGAAAATCCATCCAAAAAAGACATCCTTTCAA
Source organism: Torreya grandis (assembly GCA_037957365.1). Lineage (NCBI taxonomy): Eukaryota > Viridiplantae > Streptophyta > Pinopsida > Cupressales > Taxaceae > Torreya > Torreya grandis. Next base: position 2,190,019 of record JARHVA010002271.1, read on the forward strand.
ACCCATTGACCATCTGGATTACTTCATCTAAGGAGGGAAAAGGATAGTTATCCTTTTTTATGCTCTATTCAGGTTCTTAAAATAAATGCATAGCTTGATTTCTCTATCCATTTTCCTGATAGGCATTAATTTAACAACCCAAGTGGAATGTCTGATTGGGAATAAAATTTTAGAATCCAATAGATTATGAACTTATGTCTAAACTAAGGGATCTAAAATTGGATTCACTAGACTTTGGTGTTACTTGAAAGGATTTCTTAATTTATTTATAGTAATGGTATGTGTAATCACTCTAGGATCAAAGATTTTTTAGGTATTTGTATGTCTAAGTGATCACATATTTATATTATATCAACAAGTTTGTCAATATATATTTTTCACTCTTAGAAAAACTCATGCTAATGTTTACATATTGAGGATGTTCAATAGTTCTAGGATTAACTTTAATAACATTAGAATCATTTATTTTGAAGTAATTATATTTTAATCCTCTAAATCCATGTTAAAATATCTATCTAACAACAACATTCCCACTGGTATTCCATTCTCTTTGAGATTTATGATACCATCATCTCCGAGGTCTTTAGTGTTCATAGGTTCAAAATCCTTTTTTATATTATTTGAGATTTAAAGGATCCAAAAATATTCATAAACTATATGATATTTTGATCATCATGAAACACCTAGAAGTTCTCCATGTTATCTGGGATAGAGTGGTAAGGAACCAACTCCGCAAAAAACCTTTACATTTTATATTCCTAGAGTGGTGTTAAATTGGTAGCTAACGTAGCCAACAAATATGATGAATGATTTTAATCACTTGAGATTGATTTCATTTTAAATATTTTAATGAATCAAATCCTAGGCCTAGTGCTTATAATTTTTTAATTTTTAGAGTTTTCACTAGTATTTATTCCTGATCTAATTGACAAATAGCTCTGAGTCACCAAATATCAATAATTTCTTGACATTGTGTTTTAGCACAATCTATAAGCTTAGAATCAATTCTTTATAGTTAGATTGATTATTGGTGTAAGGTAATTAAAACATGTATGAAATGAGATATTTTATCCTATCTATATCAATCAAAGTTATACCAACATTAAATCTTTCATTAGATCTATCTCCTTCAAAATTAAGAGTTCACAATTTTGAAGGACCTTTGAATTCTCATTCACAAGATTCATGTTTTGTATTAAATGTATAAACACCTACATGTGAAGATGAAAACATGAACCTATTGGAAACACAATGACTGATAGGGTGGGGGTGAATAAATCTTCAAAACTTTGACAACTTTATTTTATCATTCATGAACTATCAAAACAATATAGTGAACTAGCAACATATTAAGAACCATGAGCATGAGATATGATCATAACATATAGAACAATTATTTTAGTGAAAAATACTCAAGGATAATAAAACCCACTGATGATGTAAATGGACTACTATCCTATAAGTCAAATATTAAGATTTAGTAAAACACCAACTTCACTTGGAGCACCAACTTGACTAGGCTCTAACAAGTACCCACTTACAATGAGGCACCAACCCCTAGGATGACTCAGCACCAACTCAGACACTTCAAACATTTGATAAAATTAATAACCATTTGTTTCTCATATAATAAATTATGATATCCTTCTTCAACTCTTCACACACTTTTATCCTTCTCAAATTGGTCTCTAGACTTCTTTGCTTAATTAGGTCTCTTCAAGATAGATTAGGTCATTTGACCTTGATAGTCATCTAAAATACCCCTATTATATATTAATTAAAATATCTATACACCATGATTATTTTCTACCATACCTATTTTATTTCTTCAAAATATAATATCTTTCGCTTCAACTCTCATACTTATTGAATAGCTCATTAGTCCTATTAGGCCTTGTTCTTATACTAGACTCTTGTTCATACACCTACAGGTCATCAATAAAAAATTTACAACTTATATTTTAAATTTAATAGGCCTTATAACATTCCAAAAACATGAATCAAACATTATAATAGGTTGGTCATATCATATAGGACCAAAACCCCCTTTTAGGCCTTAGGGAGACCTAGTTTAATTAGGCCTTCATTAGCACATGTTACCCTTTAAACTCTTCAAAACACTCTCAAACTTTTCAAAAGATAGTAACACATCAATTATCACTCAAATATAACTTATATAACTTCAATTTAGGTCCAACATATAGTTTATGTCTAACCACCACTTGATCCTCTTCTGATAACACTATTCATACTAGTCCTTTGTATACCCAGAAGGTCTATTTTGAATAACTCTTAAGCATAATTTTTCATAAAAACCATGGAAAAAATAACAAATACATAATATAAATGACCTAAATACTTCAAAAATTTTATTATATGAGGTAAAAGGACTCAAACCCTTCTCTACAATTAGCCTAGTTAGAATTGGCAACTAGCCTCAAAACATGGTCATCGAAATAATGACCTAGAACACCTATAGAACCAATTTCAAATACTTAAAATTAATTTAAATGATAATATTATGTAATTTTACTATTATAAAATAGATATATAACATGGTTAGATGGTAATATTGGTCTTTCAGACCAATCTCATAGTCTTATACCTCATTGTCTCATCTGAACAAGATAGGTTAACTTATGAGAAACATTTTCATCATATCTATTAAACTCAAAAAAATATATCAAACATTATCATGTATTATAAGTATTTAAAAAAAATTCCATGTAATTTTATTCATCCCTAATCCATGATAACACATCCCTAATCAACTTCTCACTTCTACTTGATTTTCTCACTATCTACACCATTAGGCATGTTAGTGATTGGTCAACTTGTAAGACTATTTTAGCACTCATAAAATATATAACCTAATTATAAAACATCATGGTAATTAAAAAAAGGTCTGAATCTTTGTCATCCATCCATTTATAAACTTTGACTTGGTCAACTCTGACTGTTACAATAAATCTTAGAAAAACATGGCCTTTCATGTAGGGTCCACTCACTCACCTTGATGACCAATTAGACTTGGAGGTGTTTGATATAGTTTAAAACAACCTCAAATCCCTTTTATATCCATTACAATCTATTATAATCACTTTATAATAATATCTTTCTCATCGGGTCATTGTTAGGGTTTTAGAGAGGGTTAACACTATTTCTAGAGTTAACAATTATTCATAAATCTTAGCCCCTTTTTCAAAAAACCGATGATTATAAATTTCATATAGAACCATTACAAATATACCATGAAAATATTAGGTTCCCATGAATATGTTACACATGCCAATGATCACTTGAAAGTTCTTCTCAGGTTGAGAACCCTTCATTTTATGCACACAAGAGACCTCAAAACACTTTTTCTTGCCTTAACCTTAAAATTTTGATCTAAAAATTGGTAAATATACTTGAATAAACATTAAATACATTTTTTAATTCACAAAAAATCACACTTTATTTTGAAATTGATCCTGATACCCCATCTGGCCACTATCTCTCTCTTTGTTCTCTAGGCCTTTCACCTGTAAGTCACATTAGACCTTGAAAATGACCTTCTAGACACTGTCCAAGCTATCAAAACATCATATAAATGTAATAATACCTATTAAAATTCTAAACCAATACCATAAATCCTTAATATTCCTTAACAATACCTCATGACACCTCATTGGGTCAGGCAGAGTCTTAAAACTAGTCTAGTTGCATGCTAAGTTTGTAGGTCTTACCCATGTAGGCTTACTATGAGACACTAATGAGTGTTAAAATGCCTAATATTAATTATAAAAATACCTCATACATCATATTATTTCTTTGTGCATCCATCTCACTAGGAAACCATGCACCTTCATGTGCAAGACTAGGCATCCTATGCACAGGGCTTCCCAAGTCTCTTGCTAGGTTCAAACACTTGACAACTTTGACAGCTGATATTGAAACAATATTTTATGATTATACACATTTCTAAAATTACTTATATTTTCCTCAACCAATGTAATACCTCTTAAGGATGTAATTAATAAAACATTGTTTAATGACCTCATGAACAACCTTTGACATCAATGATAATTTCAATGCCAACCTCAACAACAAAAATAATGCTCAATAATATCCCCTTTTGTCATTGATGGAAAACAATACTAAAAATAATCATCATTATCTCCCCATGCTATTATTTATCCCTATTTGACTTAAATGACAAAGTGATGTCTACAATTCCTTGGATCACCCTCCTTACAACCAAAATACTCAACATGCAGAACTATGAGTTTATGAGACATAAACTAAACATGCTCCCTATATATCCATGTATAACTTATTGGAGAAAATCACATATTCTTTTAAATAATGATCATGATTATCTCCCCCTAAATAATTGGATTATTCAATGATTTATAAGGGCAATAATTACAACTAATTCCTATCTTAGGTGTTCAAAAGTTACCTTTGGAAGTGGTTTTGTCAAGATGTCCAAAATATGATCTAGTGTAGAAACATGTTCAAGTTTGGCACTTTTCTCACTTACCTATTCTTGTTAAGGTGTGGAGCCTAAAAGCTTCACATATGAGCACATTACCAAAGTTGCAGGTTTACACAGTCACCGACGTCAGTAAGGAGTGACCGACGTCGGTCCAGTGCAGTTGAAGAGATGCTGGCGTCGACAGAGGATCGGCTGACGTCGGTCACAGGCAAGCAGGCAGGAATCAGCGTCAGTTACCTGTGCATCCAAAATTCTATTTCTGAGGATAGAAGCGAGTGTTTGCATGATGAGTTTAAGTCTTAGTCTTAAGTTCATGTTTCTATTATTAGTAAGATTGTTTTTAGAGCCCTTATTCAAGAGGCTTAACTGTTGGTTGTAAGTGCATGCTCAAGTTTCCTAATTCTATATGTAGAATTAGATCTTCTTAGCTTAGTGTGATTATTGTAGTAGTTCATTGTATGTGAATGTTGAAGAACAATACAGAGTTGTATCAATCCAGGTTGTTGTAGTTGATTGTACTTGAGAGAGAGAGCTCTTAAGGGATAGAGATCTAGAGAGAGATCTTGTGCATCTGAGAGAGGTGTGAAAGAAAGAAGTTTCTTCAATTGTATTCCTTTTGTAAAGAGTTTAATACAAGTTTTTAGGGTGGTTTCTTGTATCTCTTATTCTTTGCTATTATCTGATTCTAGTTACTTATCTATCTGATTTAATTCCATGGTTTATTGCTTTCATAAGTGTAATCATATTGTTGGTTGATCCCCAACAAGTGGTATCAGAGCCTTGGTTGTAGGTTTAGAGTTTGATATCCAATAATTGGTATCAAAGCTTAGGTTCATTAACATGCGGTTCAGATCTGTGTAGTGTGTATTGATTACAGGTTGCTCACATGAGTTTCTGCAGGGATTTCTGTTTGAGTGGGAGAAGCAATGGTAGATGAAAGTAAACTGAGAATGGAAAAGTTCAATGGCAAAAACTATCAACATTGGAGAATGCAGATAGAGGACTATCTGTATTAGAAGGATCTATACTTACCATTAGGTGGGATTGCAAAGAAGCCCACAGACATGGAGGATGAAGAATGGAAAGTTCTTGACAGAAAGGCTCTGGGGTCTATAAGACTGAGTCTAGCATCTACTGTGATATCTAATTTATCATAGGCAAAAACAACGGTAGAGTTGATGACTAATCTAGCAAATTTATACGAAAAACCCTTAGCTTCCAATAAGGTATATCTTATGAAGCAGCTATTTAATTTGCATATGTAGGAAGGTGGATCTGTATCTAATCACCTGAATGATTTCCATGGTATTGTAAATCAATTAAGTTCAGTCAAAATTGTATTTGATGATGAAATAAAAGATCTTTTAATATTATGTTCTTTGCCTGAAAGTTGGCATAGCTTAGTAATGGCAGTTAGCAATACTGCATCTGCATCAAATATTTTAAAAGTAGAGGATGTTGTTAGTGTTATCTTGAATGAGGAAATTAGTAGGAAAAGCACAGAAGAGACATCTGGGAATGCTTTAAGTTTTGAGAGCAGGGGAAGGCAAAAAGAGAAGAGCAAGAAAGGGAGATCAAGATATAAGTCTAAGGGGAAAGGCAGATCCAAATCCAAAAATGGCAGAAGGCCACAATGCTGGAATTATGGAAAGATGGGGCACGTAAGCAGAGATTGTTGGTCAAAGCCTAAGGAGGACAATCAACACGAAGGAAAAGAAGAAGCAAAGGTTGCAGGTATTACACAAGATGGTTCAATATTCTCTTTACATAATAATATATAATCTTGGGTGTTAGATTCTGGTGCATCTTTTCATGCTACCCCTAATAGGGAATATTTTTGTGACTATATCCATGGAGATTTTGGAATAGTATATCTAGGGGATGATGAACCCTGTAAAATTATTGGCAAAGGTAAAGTGTAGCTAAAAATGTAGAATGGCAACACATGGGTGTTGAGAGAAGTTATGCATGTTCCTAGCTTGAAGAGAAATTTGATTTTTGTAGGAAAGTTAGGGGATGAGGGTTGTAAAGTAACTCTCACAGTAGAATCTTGGAAGGTGACCAAGGGTGCACTTGTTATGGCCAGAGGTAAGAGAGTAGGTACTCTCTATTTGTGTAATTGTGTTACTAACAATTCTCCTTCTATATTATCTACTTCAGATGTGGATGCAAAATTGTGGCACTCAAGGCTTGGCCACATGAGTGAGAAGGGGATGTCAATTCTTAAGTCTAAAGGTAAGCTTTCAGATTTGAAAAGCATGGATCTAGAATTTTGTGAGCACTGTGTATTTGGAAAATAGAAAAGGGTTAGTTTTCTCAAGACTGGGTCTATAAAGAAGAAGCATAGGTTGCAACTTATTCACACAGACGTGTGGGGACCGGCTCAGGTAGCCTCTATTGGAGGATCACAGTACTATGTTTCATTCATAGATGATGCTACAAGAAAGGTATGGATCTATTGTGTTAAGAAGAAATCTGATGTATTTGAGATTTTTAAGATTTGGAAAGCTATGGTTGAGAATGAAATAGGCAAAAGATTAAAGTGCCTGAGATCTGACAATGGTGGAGAGTTATGCAGTTATAAGTTCAACTGGTATTGTTACATGCATGGAATCCCTAGGTAAAGGACGGTTCCAATGACACCTCAGCAGAATGGTATTGCTAAAAGGATGAATAGAACAATCATGGTGCATGCAAGATGTATGAGATTGCATGCTGGTTTGCCTTTAGAGTTTTGGACAGAAGCTGTTGACACTACAGTGTACCTGATTAACAGAGGACCCTCTACAGCTCTGGATGGTGGAATTCTAGAAGAGGCTTAAATAGGTAAAAAGGTAGATCTCTCTTTTCTCAAAGTTTTTGGTTGTAAAGCCTTTGTGCACATAGATAAGGAAAATAGAAAGAAGCTTGATGCTAAGTTTATGAGGTGCACATTTATTGGCTATTGCTCAGATGATTTTGGTTTTAGATTTTGGAATCTAGGAACTAACAAGATAACTAGGAGCCATGACGTTGTTTTTAATTAAAAAGTGATGTATAGTGATCAGCTGAATCAATCTAGGTAGAGCAATAGTGAATTTGACAAGGTGACGGTCAAAAATGAGCTCACGGGAAAAAGAAATAATCACTTACAGGAAAACACAGAGACCGACATCGGTAGGATAAGAACCGATGTCGAAAGAACAGAAACCGATGTCAGTCATACAGAGACTGATGTTAGTAGGACAGGCACCCGTGTCGGTCAAGAAGAATCGGCGTCGGCCAGTAATAGGTTTGGAGGTGATCGAGGTCGGCCACTATTAGAGAATTTGGGTGGACAACGTGTTGTGAACGAGTCTCAGACACCCATTAGGAGGTCAGAAAGGGTAAGTAAGCCTCCAATTAGATTTTCTCCTTCATTATTCTATTTATTGCTAACTGATGGTGGAGAACCAGAGAGTTTTGAAGAAGCAATACAGGTGGAGTCCAAGAGTCAGTGGGAGTGTGGCATGGTTAAGGAGATGGAGTCCTTAAGAGAGAACCAAACATGGGATTTGGTTGAATTGCCAGCTGGTAAGAGGACACTAAAGAACAGATGGACCTATAGGTTAAAGGAAGGTGAGAATGGACAGATGAGATATAAGGCCAGATTGGTAGTGAAAGGATTTGCACAAAAGCCAGGTATTGATTTTGGTGAGATTTTTTCTCCTGTTGTTAAAATGACTTCTATACGGATTGTACTATCTTTGGTTGCTGTTGAGGATTTGCATCTTGAGCAGCTAGATGTTAAGATAGCATTTCTTCATGGAGATTTGGATAAGGAAATTTATATGGAACAGTCGGAAGAATTTGAGGTCAAAGGTAAGGAGAAGTTAGTGTGTAGATTGAAGAAAAGCTTGTATGGCCTCAAGCAAGCTCCTAGATAGTGGTATTTGAAATTTGACAGGTTTATGACTGAGCATGGCTACAGTAGGTGTTAATCTGACCATTGTGTGTATTTTAAGAGATTGGATAATGGTAGATATATTATTCTATTGTTGTATGTAGATGATATGCTAGTTGCAGGATCACACATGCAGGATATCTCTGAGCTTAAGGTGAAATTAGCTCAAACGTTTATTATGAAGGATTTGGAAGCAGCAAAGAAAATCCTTGGCATGAGCATTAAGAGAGACAAGAAAAATCACAAGTTGATATTGTCTCAAGAGGATTATGTGGACAAGGTGTTGAAACGGTTCAATATGCAGGATGCTAAACCGGTAAGCACACCTTTGGCTGGACATTTTAAGTTGAGTAAAGAACAATGTCCTAATTCACATGATGAGGTAGAGTACATGAGTAAGGTTCCATATTCTTCCGTAGTAGGGAGTTTGATGTATGCAATGGTGTGTACTAGACTGAATATTGCCCAAGCAGTGGGAGTTGTAAGTAAGTATATGGCCAATCCAGGTAAGGAACATTGGAAAGCAGTTCAGTGGATCCTTAGATATCTGAGAGGAACCAATAGTAGGCACTTGTGCTATGGAGGTTCAGATACTTCTCTACATGGTTATGTAGATTCAGATATGGTAGGTGATTTGGATGGCAGGAGGAACACTATAGGATATGTTTTCACTGTAGGTGGAACGGCTGTTAGCTGGATATCTAAGTTGCAAAAGGTTGTTGCCTTGTCAACTACGAAAGAAAAGTATATTGTAGCCATAGAAGCTAGCAAAGAGATGATATGGATGAAAAAGTTCATGGAAGAGCTTGGAAGGGAGCATGGGAGTTTTAGATTGTATAGTGACAGTCAGAGTGTAATCTATTTGGCTAAGAATTCAGCCTTTCATTCAAGAACCAAGCACATACAACTAAGGTACCACTTCATAAGACAGGTATTGGAAGATGGTGATTTGAAGCTGGAGAAGATCCATACAGATAGGAATCCTGCTGATATGTTAACCAAGCCGGTTACAAAGGAGAAGTTGAATCTTCATTCAACTTCTGTTGGTCTTCATGATTGAGTTGAAGATGGAAGAGCTAGAAGATGTTGCTGTACAGGTACTGGTGTAGTTGTTTATCTCCAAGTGGGAGATTGTTAAGGTGTGGAGCCTAAAAGCTTCACATATGAGTGCATTACCAAAGTTGCAAGTTTACATAGTCACTGGCATCGGTCAAGAGCAACCGACATCGGTCTGGTGCAGTTAAAGAGATGCCGGTGTCGGCAGAGGATCGACCGATGTCGGTCACAGGCAAGCAAGCAAGAACCGGCGTTGGTTACCTGTGCATCCAAAATGCTATTTTTGAGGATAGAAGCAAGTGTTTGCATGATGAGTTTAAGTCTTAGTCTTAAGTTGGCATTTCTATTATTAGTAAGATTGTTTTTAGAGCCCTTATTCAAGAGGCTTAACTATTGGTTGTAAGTGCATGCTCAAGTTTCCTAATTCTATATGTAGAATTAGATCTTCTTAGCTTAGTGTGATTATTGTAGTAGTTCATTGTATGTGAATGTTGAAGAATAGTATAGAGTTGTATCTATCTAGGTTGTTGGAGTTGATTTTACTTGAGAGAGAGAGCTCTTAAGGGATAGAGATCTAGAGAGAGATCTTGTGCATCTGAGAGAGGTGTGGAAGAAAGAAGTTTCTTCAATTGTATTCCTTTTGTAAAGAGTTTAATACAAGTTTTTAGGGTGGTTTCTTGTATCTCTTGTTCTTTGCTATTATTTGATTCTAGTTACTTATCTATCTGATTTAATTCTGCGGTTTATTGCTTTCATAAGTGTAATCATATTGTTGGTTGATCCCCAACAATTCTCTTATAAAATGATACCTGATGGGAATGTTTTTGATCCTTGAGTGTATGACAGGGTTATTTGAGATGCTTATAGCACTTATGTTATCATAATAGATAGGTTTAGGACCATCATACTCCACCTTGTAGTCTTTTAGGGTTTGTCTCATCCATAGGACATAAGCGTAACATGAATCTATTATAATGTACTTGACCTCACAATTAGACAAAGATACTAATGGTTTTTTCCTACTTATTCATGAAACTAGACATGCACCTAGGAAGAAGGCTCCTCCACTGGTGCTCTTCCTATCATCTTACTTCCTGCCCAATCTACATTTATGTAATCTATCAAATTGAACTCATTAATTCTTAGATACCACAATCCATACTCCATAGTCCCCTTGAGATACATGAGTATCCCTTTTAATTCTTGTAGATGATTCTCCTTTAGATTTGATTGAAACCTTCCCATAAGACCTACTTCTTACATGATGTTAGGTCTAGAGGTAGTGGTATGTAACAAACTTCCAATCATTGATCTATATGGCATATGATTGACCTTTGAAGACTCATCTTACTTTATAAACTTATATCTTATGATCATGGGTGTATTAAATACTTGAAATCCTCCATATTAAACTTCTTCAACATCTCTCTTATGTACTTATATTATGAGATGAATATACCTATTTCAAATTGAATGATTTGCAACCCAAGAAAGAATGATAATTGTCCTAGCATGGACATGTCAAACTATTTCTCCATCACCTCTAAAAATTCCTTTGTCATGTTCTCATTGTTTCCACCATATATGATGTCATCCACATATAAAAATACTATCATTGGATGGCCATATTCTATCTTGATATATAGATTATTTTTTGTGACTCCTCTTTTGAATCCTTGATTCAACAAATACTTGTCCAACCTAACATACTAACATATAGGAGATTTTTTTAGACCATAGAGAGCCTTTTTTAATTTAAAAACATAGTCTTTATCATTTGATAGTTATAACCCTTTGGGTTTCTCAATATACACTTCTTCCAAATTCCCATCTAAAAAGGTAGATTTAACATCCATCTGATATACCTTGAATCCTGCATAAACTAGAAAAAATCTAATGGCGTCCAATCTTGATATTGGTGCAAAGGTATCCTTAAAGTCTATACCTTAAAATTGTGCATAAACCTTGCATACCAATCTATCCTTGTTCCTAATGACTTATCCATCTTCATTAAACTTATTTCTAAACACCCATTTTGTACCAATGACATTCTTCTCTTTAGGCTTAGGAACTAATTCCCAAGTCTCATTCTTCTCTCTTAGGTATAAATCCTCATTCAAATCACCTATCCAAAATTTATCTTTCCTTGATTCTATAAAAATCTTAGGTTTGATCTTAGATAATAGAGAAAACATTATCTTTATTTAGATTACTCACCATTCTTCTCCTTATTTGTATACATGCATTCTTGTTACCAATGATTTGAGATATAAGATGATCTCTTTGAATCTATCTTTAGGGTAATTTTGAGTCCTATCTCTCTTCAAATTCTTCTTCTTCCATATAAACCTATATAGTGTCCTCTTCATTCTTGAATTCCAAATTATATAAAGTGCTCTTTGACTATGTGTGAGATTTTTTTGTCTCATCAACCTTCACATTGGTACTTTCCACTATCTTTTGTAGTCTCTTGTTATAAAATATATAGGTTGAGCTCATTGATGAGTATCCTAATAATATTCCTTTACCATATTTATAATAAAACTTACCTTATTCTTCGTCATCTCTCTTGATGAAACATTTGATCCCAAACACTCTAAAGTGTTCTAAATTGGTAGGTCTACCCTTCCATAGTTCATAAGGAGTCTTGTTGTCATTAGTGCATATTTATCCTTTATTCAAAATGTAGATAATATTACTTATTGGCTCTCTTCAATTTCTATTAGATAATATAGAATAATTTAACAAAGTTTTATCCATCTATTCAACACCTATTCTTCCTTTCCACTACCCCATTCTGCTAAGGTGTCTTAGCTATTGAGAATTGTCTCCTTATTCTATGAACCTCAAAAAATTCATCAAACTCATTATACCAAAACTCTACTCCTCTATCAGATCTTAGGCCCTTGATCTTCCCATTCTTCTCATTCTCAATAAGAGCCTTGAATGCCTTGAACTTGTCAAGAAATTTTGGTTTCTCTTTCAATAATGTAACCCAAGTCATTCTTGTGTAATCATTAATGTGTAACATAAAGTATCTATCTTCTTGAATGGTTTGAATTATTTTAGGCCCATAAAGATCAGTGTGTATAAACTCCAAGGGTATTTTAGTAGAGTAATCCTTGGACTTGAACCTTCTTATAATATGCTTACCATGTTGACAAGCCTTTGAAAGTATGTTTATAGGTTTTATGATCTTAGGCATGTTCTTCACAGACTTTTTAGTGCTAATATTGACCAGGTTGTCAATGTTTAGGTAACCTAGCCTTCTATGCCACATAAATTTTTCATCTATATTGATAATGAAACATCTCTTCTTGATCTCATTCAATACATATATGTTATTCTCAGTCCTCTTGGCATTGAAAATTAACCTTCCTAATTTGGCTCTCCTTATCTCACACCCTCTGTTATGAAAGGATAGTGTGTGTCCTTGATTTCACATCTGACTCACACTAAGTAGGTTATGTTTCAGAGCTTCCACATAAAAGACATTTTATGTCTTGGTCTTTCCATTATCTAAACTTAAGACACCCTTACCAACTATATTGGTAGTTATGTTATCTCCAAATCTCATTATTCTTAAGACATTATTCTTTAATGATATGAACCTATTTCTATATATTGTCATGTATCTTGAAAAACCATTATCTATATACCATTTTATTCCTTCATCTTGATTATGAAATGTAGTCTGAAATAGCATAGAGTCCTCTTTGGTTTTTTTAGTCATCCTTGGAAAATTTTCCATCTTGATTCTTAAGCTTAATATGACCCATCTTAGCTTGTGTTGTCTTCCATACCAATTTGATCCTTCTTATTCATTATAGGAGATCAATTTATCTTTTTGAATCTTGTGGACCTTATATCTCTATTAGAGAAGAATATTTCAATGTGTTCTATATTGTGACAAATATAGTAAAAAACATTTATAAACTTACCATGATTCAATCATGACTTATCCTTTATAGTATTGGGTTGCCTAATTGATATTTTTAGATTATTAATCTTTAATTTTTCTAAATTCTCATTATCTCTCTCAAAATTACTCGATGTTTCTATGAGATATTCATGCTCAACCTTCAAGGAATATAGATCTATCTTCAACTAGTCATACTCAACTTCCTTTGAATTACACCTTGTGTTGACCTATTATAACTAACTCCTAAGATCATTTATAGTCTTATTTTGATGTTTCAAATCATAAAGGGTACTTATGATCTTAGTGTCATGTTCTATTTCAACTTCTCCTTCTTCACTATCAAAGTAAACTTCTTCATCATACATATTATCTTCTTTCTATTTATCACAAGACATTATTATACTTATTAAGATCACCTTCATGCTATTATACTTGCCTCAAAGGATAGGATCTAATACCAATTTTTTTAATCACAATTATTGAGAGCGGGGGTGAATCAATCTTCAAAACTTTTACAACTTTATTTTATCTTTCATGAACTATCAAAACAATATAGTGAAATAGCAACATATTAAGAACCATGAACATTAGATAAGAGCATAACACATAGAACACTTATTTTAGTTGGAAACCATTAACGGGAATAAAAACCACTGATGATGCAAATGGACTATTATCCTATAAGTCAAAAATCAATATTTAGTGAAGCATCAACTTGACTAGGATTTAATAAGCACCCACTTGAAAGGATGTCCCAACCCCCTAGATGACTCAAAAATAACTCAACCATACAAAATATTTGATAAAATTAATAACAATTTGTTTCTCATATAACATAAGATGATCTCCTTATTTAGCTCTTCACACACTTTTATCCTTCTCAAATTGGTCTCTAGCCTTCTTTGTTTAATTAGGTCTCTTCAAGATATATTAGGTTATTTGACCTTGATAGTCATCTACAATACCCATATTATATATTCATTATTTTATCTCTTCACCTTTATTATGGTCTATATACCTCTTTTAGTGATTCAAAATACTATATATTTTTCTTCAACTCTCATACTTACTGACTAGCTCATTAGGCTTTATTTTTATACTAGGCTCTTGCTATTACACCTCTTGGTCAGACATACACAATTGAACACTTATATTTTAAATTTAATAGGAATTATAACATTAAAATAAACATTAATCAAACATTACAATGGGTTAGTCATAGCATAGAGGACCAAAACCCCCTTTTAGACCTTCAGGAGACCTAATTGAATTAGGCCTTCATTAGCACATATTACCCTTTAAACTCTTTATAACAATATAAAACTTTTAAAATGGTAGAAACATATATAATATAACTCAACTATACCTTATATAAATTCAATTTTGGTCCAAAACACTATTTAGGTCTAACCACTACTTGATACTCTTCTCAAAACACTGTTCATACGAGTCCTGTGCATACCCAAAAAGTTTATCTTGAACAATTGAAGCATAAGCTGAAATTTTCCAAAAAAAACTTGGAAAAAAATAAAACATAAATAAGATACATTACCTTAATAACTTAACCAAGTTACTTATACTTCATTATAAAAGTAAAAATGACTCAAACTCTTCTCTTCAAGTAACCCATTCAAAACTACCAACTAGCCTCAAAACACAATCATGGAAACAATGAATTAAAACACATATAAAACCACTTTTATATAATTCCAATGAATTTATATGATCCTATTATGTCATTATAATATTTTTATATAGATATATAATATGGTCACATGGAAATATTAGTCTTGCAGACCAATATCATAGTCTTATAACCTTATTATCTCATTTGAACAAAATAGGTCAACTTATGAGCAACATTTTTATCATATCCACTGAAATCCAAAACATATATCTAACATGAACATGTATTAAATGTATTTATAAAACTATCCATGTAATTGGATTCATCCCTAATCCATTATAACACATCCCTAATCAACTTCTCACTTTTGTCTAGTTTTCTCATTATGTGTACCATTAGGCCTATTATTAACTAGTCAACTTGTCAGATCAGTTTAACACTCATAAGGGATATAACTTACTAAAAAACTACCATGTAAATTAAAAAAAATTCTCAATATTTTTCCTCCATCTATTTAATAACTTTGACTTGGTTAATTCTAATTGCTACAAAAAATCTCTAAGAAATAAGGCTTTCTAGTAGGGTCCACTCACCTTACTAACCAATCACACTTTAAGGTGCCTTAGAGAGATAAAAACAACTTCCAATCACTTTTATATACATTCTAATCCATTATGATCACTTTATAACAATATATTTCTCATAAGGTCATTGTTAGGTTTTTAGAGAAGGTTAACATTGTTTCTAGTGTTAACAATTGTTCATAAATCTTAGCCCCTTATTCCAAAAACTAATTCTTGGAACTTTGAGATAGTACCCTTACCCATCTACCATAAATAGATTAAGTTTCTATTGTCACAAAATATTTCAACCTAGAATAGGGTGTTCAATTCTCTTCTATATTTGGGCAATGTGGAAATAATTCTAGTTATGTGGGTGTACATTTAGGTAGAATTTGACCTCAAGGTTTAAGGGCTAGCTCCATGAATGTGCCTTGAAGTTCTTATCACCTAAACTAGTTGTTTTTGGGGAAAAGACCTAGAAGTTTTCATGAAAATAAACTAATATAATTGGGTGATACACCATAAGTATCTCCACATGAATATCATACTTCTTTCACTAAGAGACAAGACATACAACACTAGTTTAAATGTCCTAAAATGCTCTAACTTTAGTATTTCAATATGAAGGTGATATTCATGAAGACTATCCAAGGTAAGTGAAACCATAGATTAGTTTTAGATACTACGGGATAATTGTAAACTTGAGAATAGATCTATATACTTAGAAATACTTCACATGACCTACTAGAGTGAAGTCACTTACATCAAACATGGAAGTATTGAGAGAAAGCAAGGATAAATAGATATCTCTTAACTATTCACTATACATCTCTTCACATACTTTGATAAGATGAGATATTAACTCTAAATAGATTATATTTATTGTTCTAAGGAAAATTACAATGTCAAAACCAATAGGGCTTCACCATACATGGTGTGGTATTACCTTACCAGAGCCAAAATGGCTACTACTTATAGAATTAGAGAGAGAGGAGAAGAGAATGAAGTCTAAAAGGCATTAAGACATGTGTCATGATGATAAAATGAGTTAAACATGAAAGAGAGATGAATATAGAATATAAAATTCAATGTATAATTGGATAAATGTCTCTTAAAACATGAAACTCTTGAATTGTGGCATAGAATTCCTCAATTGCCTACTTAGAAAACAACCTTCATCAATTGGCCTTATTGGAATTTACACAATAGACTAGGGACAAATGTGATGATTTTAATGAGGGTAAGGGTTTGTAAAAATGATCCACCATTCATTAGTTTCATCCCTAATCATTAGGATTATTTTTCACATGAGTTATCACTAACTTTATTCCGAATAAATCCTCTTTTACTCACCCCTCACACTTGGCACTAGATTTGTCTTTAATTTTCCATTCCAATCCATATAAAGGAGTGAATAACATCTTTTAGGACCCTTCATGGCCTTAGATTCCTCAAGAAGGATTTGAAAGGCCTTCCACTTGAAATTATCATCCCTCTCACTAGCTTATTTACTATATCATTCTAGACTAGCTAAAGTGAGAGTACTTGAAATGCACATGAGGGGTTAGCCCAAGTCTCAATCCTTATCCTAATGTGACTTGCATCCTTTGACTCTCCCTAGAACCTAAAAAACACCAAAAATAGTCAATAAAAGCTCTTTCCCCCTATTTGTACAAGTAGGGAACACCTCAAATGGATATAAATTAGTCTTAGAGAGTTGTTTGCAAGGTTCAACCACTTTCATGCTAATTTCATGCCTTCTATATGCTTCATCTCCTTCATTTTCCTAGTCTCAACTTTGTCAAGGGTTTAAAAGGGCTTAGAGTTAGTTTTCCCTCTAAGTATTATTCATATAGGTTTGACATCTAATTAGAAAAAAAATCACAAAAACCTTCTTAAATACCCTCTATAACATATCTAAAACTCTTAGAGTACTAGGAAAATTATCCCAATAGGTGTGAGTTCTCAAACTTGCATACTCGAACTCCTTTCTTCATTTTGTGTAGGCCTAAATTAGCTTTGAGACAAAATGAAGTTTCCTTATGGTTTCCCCTATATAAAAATATCTTGTAAACACCTTATACCTTCATTTAAACATTTCCTTATGAAATATAATTCTCACCTAAAGATAGAATTCATAGTGGACCCCCAAATTTTAATAGGTCTAATCTAGGCCTGAAGGTCTTAATTGTATCCTTTGTAGGTTTGAACCATCCTGTCATGTTTATCAAATATGTTCCTAGTTTTTATTGTTATTTCATGTCCCATTAAACTTAACACACCCTCATATAATTTTGAATCAATCCTCAACTCACCTTTTTAGCATTTATCCACCAAGTCTATAGGGTTTGTGTATTTTGGAGTGCCTTCTGTTTGAGATAAAATAGAGGGAATCTCCTCTATTAGCCCAAATAAAATTAAGGAATGATGGGAGTATTGAATTTATGAGGACCCTATATGTAATATTTCAAATCTTGATTTCATTCTTATCGATTTTAATTATACAAAACCCTAAGGGAAGATTTGTGAAAGTATTAACTGTGTAGATTTCATGTATGTGTGTGTATTGTGGGTTGTCCTTGGGATGTTTATTGATATATTATCTTGTTTTAATAATTTCATATGATATAAAACACCTTAAATTATCTATAAATCATGCCATTATTTCTTTGTTCCTTCATAAATCCTTCATTGTATACCTTATACTTGTCTTGACAGAGAAATGATTGTGTTTTACTTGAAAGAGGCACCTATAGGTGCATATCTACATGTTTGAAACTTGACACAATGCCTAAAATATTTATTGAAGTTATAAAATATAAATTTTCATCCATTTTAATATATACCTATCACATTAATACTATACAACTCCAAGAACACCACATTTCTAGCTTAATGCTTACCATAGTCAACTACATCTGATTGAACAAGGGTCATATAGGTGTTGATGGGGTATAAAATATTGAAAGTTAGACATTATTAATGACATATATAAAACCAATGTTCCATATCAACTTAAATAGAAACAATTACCATGGGGATGTGCTTTTACATTTCCATATTAGGGTGTAAGGTCATGAAAGTACAATTTCTTATAGAGAACACTAAAGGTTAGCAGTGAATAAAAGCTTGACTTGGGAGCCTAAAAACACTATGTTATTATGGTCACACATCCATTTAATTTTTAATGTATATTACCCTAGGATAGTGACACAACATGGGTAAATTTATATCCATAAATAATACATGTTATAGTGTTATATGTTATCATCAAAAGGCCTCAGGGCTCTATTTTATGTTTTAGGGAAACTTGTCTCTGACTTCAATCACCATATAAGGATACAAATTTTTAGGCCTGCTTGAAAAATGGAATTTCAAACATGGATTTAGTTATAATTTAATCACTATAATACCTTTATTAATTATAAAACCCCATAATGATATCTATTCTTGTTCACTCTTTGTGGAAACCTATAGTTGACACTTGTAGGTGTGACATAGACAATGAAGGTATATTTCAAATAATGCATGTTGTATAGACATTTGATTAATTATACTCAATTTTAACATCCTAAAATTTATATTTTAAACCTTAAGGTACTATATACCAATTAAATATGCCTTTTCCAATATGATTATCTTCCTGTAGGGTACCCAAAGGTGAATGTAATAATAGACAAGAGTATTGGGAATGAAGTATAGATTATGTGCATGTAGTATGACCTTAACACCAATATTATAAATTTTTAAGGTCTCATATGGATCCTTAAATCATATTAAAATTTCAAAAAAGGTCAAAATTATTCTTTCCATTGTGACTATTCTACTATGAGGCACCTATAGATACACTTGCAATGTTGTAGATCTGGCAGTGAAGGTGAAACATGGGTAATGTGCATGGTAAATGAAATTTTTATCAGTATTATACATATATAAAGTATTAAAATAGATCATTAATCCTTGTAATACCATAAATAATTCAAATACCTCATATCGACATGTTTAAACTCCTGTAGATGCTCATTTCAATGGGCTGACTGTGTATGTATATTGAATTAACTATCACAGTCCTTCTTAGAATTTGAGAGGTATAGTTTGTTTGTTCATTAATTATTATAAATAAATTTTAAACATCTTGAAACCTTCACTAAACCTCCATGATCATGTTATACAAGATTTATACACATGATTCAACATGACTACAAGTGAAAGCTTACAAGGAGTTGACTGTGTGACCCATGTGACTATATGTTTGAATAATGAATGAAATTGTAATACCAATCATGGAAAAAGGTGAATAATATGAATTTATAAACATGAAGGGAATAATTTTGCATTAATTAGATATCCTTGAAGAGAACAAACCTTCTGTAAGCAGTGAAAGCTAACTGTAACATCCATTTGTGACATCTTCTTGCAATCTATACTAATTAGCTCATGAAATCATCTTAAAATATGAAAAAAAATCATGGAAAACATGAGAGGATGGTTTTAAAATTCTCTATAAGAAATATTAATAACTTTATTTTATGGACCTATTTAAATAGAGGCAAAACCTACATGGTGTGGGAAATAATAATAATAAGAAACATATTGTCAACTTGTTAAGGATGGTTCATAAAGTAGAGGAAGATAGTTAATAAAATACAAACATTAATGTGAATATAATTTATTTTACTATGAAATGCAAAGGCATTTGACTTATAACTTATTCTACTAGCTTTACTAAGCATAAATGTGTTGACTAGTTTTACATGTCTAGAAGGGTGATGAAGGATTTGAATGGTTTTGGACCATTTTTAGAACTTAAAAAGATGACAAAAGGTTTATATTAATGTATGGAAGTTTAATATCCATCCTACAAGCTTATCCAATGTGACTCTCTCTCCCATAGTTAGTATACCCTTTAAAACTCCCTCTTTTAAACTTGTTTTCTTGATTTTTAGTTAGAACCTACAATATTCTCTTAGTAATGGAAATAATGATAAGGAATATGATAGGAACTAACATGAGGGACATTGAGGTTGAGTTTAGAACACTTGTCTTGATTGGAAAACTATACCACTTGTATTTAATTCTCTAAAATGACCCTTAAGTGACTCAAAATGACATAAGGACTAAAAGGGACCATGACCAAGGATAAAAATACCTAAAATCAAATTAAATTAATCATGACACACTATATGACATGTTACTATACCCATATGTCAAGTTTTGGACTATAGGGGGGTTGACCTATTTTGACTTGTGGTCAAAATAGTCTACATTCTTGGTGATTTTTAGGGGTGGTATGTTTGTTATACCTAAGACCAGTAGCCTTTTCCTATCCATTAGGATATGGAGTCACCTATGCATAGATATGAAATTGAAATTTCCTTGAAACAAGACCAAGCAATAGAAATAAAAAACAAGAAAAAACACATAAGATAAGAAACTAAGCAAACACACACTTGTGCTTCATGAGCACTTATAGAACCCACAAAAAAAACTAAACCAACTGACTCAAACTTAAAATATCCTAAAATAAATACTTCTTATTAGATAAAAGGAGAATTTTGAAAACCCTATTGTTTCATATAATGAAGGATTTAATGATACATGTAGCCTTTTGGCCCTTGTCATTGATGCTTCCATCTTCTCCATGGTGTTTAACAATTTCATTGGCATGATGTTCAATGAAAACCAAGCAACACCAAATAGGCTAGATATGTAAATGAAATTCTCTTGTATCTCAACAACCTCAAATGTCTCATAGGGTTCCTCAACTATGACCTTTAAAGGTGGTTTAACAAGGCATACCTTCTTGGTTTTCATGATGCTCTCAATAAGATTATGTCTCCTTTCAACTATAAGTTCTTCAAGCTCATCAAGGAGATCCACATAGTCCACCTAATTTTGGTCATTGTCCTCCATGGAAAACTTTTTCTCCACCTTGTCATGTACTTGGCCCTCAACTTGGAAAATCTCTTCAATCTCTTGAAAGAGTTCCATTTGTTGCTGCCAATCATCCTTATCCTTAGTGTTTTATAAGACCACCACATCTTAAACCTTCTCTTATTTATGGATGAAGTCTTCAATTTGATATTATTTATGATCCAATGCATTCAAGGGTGGTTCAAAATCAGGATGAGGTATTAAGTCACCTTTAAGAACAATAACTTCTACCTTGGTCTCATGGGACTCTTTTAGGAATGCAAATTCTTGAGAAGTGACTTGACCTTTGCGTTCATTATTGATATCTCCCCCAACTTCATGCTTGAGATGATCATCCATAACCTCATGATTAGAGACGAAGTTTTCTTCAAACACCTCTCTCTTCAAGTCTTGGCCAAATTCCTCATGGACAACTACAAGAGAATCTTCAGCATGTTTCTCTTCATTCAATAAGGTATAATTTTCCTTGTGTCCAACAAGGGGAGTCCCTATGTTGATTTATTCCTCATAGTCACTAATGAAATCTTCTTGATCATCTATGATTTGAGATCTTTCTTATTCATTGGCTTCCCTCAAAATGGGTTCTTTCTCAAGATGGGATGAGGCAGGAGGTTGATGAATTGGATATGGAGTGTTAGGTGAAGGAGAGGGATTGTGAATGGTTTTATGAAAGAGTATTAGACTAGTAATATCATGGGGAAGTGACCCTTTAGGTTGAATATAAGTAAAATAACTTACATCAATAGAAGTTTCACCTTCCCAATAGCTTCCTTAAGACTCTTCAATAGCAACATGTTAATTTTTAAGTTCCTTGTCTTCCCACATATTTAGCCTACTTATCAAGCATTGAACACACTTCTTTTCCAAGTTCATATACTCTTTTATCTCCCATTGAGTTATTTCTATCTCTTCAATCATCTCCAAAACTTGTATAGAAATTGAGACCACACCTTTTAGTCATTCCATGAGGTGATTAGGGAGCGCATCATTCTCATCATCCCATGTTCTCATATCATCTTCATGAACTAATAGTTGTATTATGAGTCAAAATAAATATTTTATGTAATGTATGATTAATTGAGGAGGAGGGTAATGATAGGGGTACAGACCAACTCTATTTTTTTATAATTTAATTTGTAATAATTCACATCTTGTCTCTTGGTATCTTGATTTAGACTCATAGGAATCCTCTTGAGGTTGACAGGGAGGTTAATGATAGGGATATTTAACATAGATATTTATATAAAACTCATATGTTAAATTATAGGTAATTACTAATCAAAATATTCAATAAAAGATACCTGGGCTACTTACAACAATAATTTTTCATTCAGAGTTATCATTGGTGTTATCTTACTTGCTTCTAAAATATGATTAGAGGAAATGGTACCACTCCCTTGGACCTTGGTCCCACTGAGAATGATATAAATGTTGTCACCAAATATTTCACCCTATAAGAGGGTGTTAAATCCTCTTCTATATTTGGGTATCATGAGAATACTTCTAGATATGTGGGTGTAGCTATAGGTAGAAGTAGACATCTAGGTTTAAAGACTAGATACTTGAATATGTCTTAAAGTGCTTATAACCTAAACTAGTTTCTTATGGGGAAAAGAGTTATAAGTATGCATGAAAATAAAATCATATAAGGTGGTGATAAATTAGAATGATTTCCACATGACTATCATACTTCTTTCACTAAGAGACCAGGCATACAACACTAGTTTTAAAGTCCTAAAATTCTCTAACATTAGTATTTCAATATGAAGGTGATGTGCATGAATAATATCCAAGGTAAGTGAAACCATAAATCAGTTGAAGATACTAAGGGCACACTGTACACTTGAGAACATATAGATACACTTAATAATACTTCACATGACCTAGTAAAGTGAAGTCATATCAAACATGGAAGGATTGAGAGAAAGCAAGGATAGATAAATATCTCTTAACTATTCACTATAAATATCTTCACACACTTTGAAAATATGAGATATGAAATCAAAATAGATTGAATTTACTTTTCTAAGGAAAATTACAATGTCAAAACTAGTAGGGATTCACCATACATGGTGTGTTATTAGCTTACAAGATCCAAAATGGATACTAGTTATAGAATTAGAGAGAGAGGATAAGAGAATGAAGTCTAAGAGTCACTAGGACATATGTCATGCTAAGAAAAAGAGTTAAACATGTAGGATAGATGAATATGTAATAGACCATGCAAGGTCTACTTGGATAAATGTCTTTCAAAACATGAAACACCTAAAATGTGTCATAGAAGTCCTCAATTACTTGCTCAAAAAAATGCCTTCATTATTTAGACTTATTGGAATGATCATAGTATATTATGGATATATGTGATTATTTTATTAAGGAGAAGGAATTTTAGGCATTCTCCACCATGCATTGATTACATACTTAATCATTAGGATTCTTTTACATATGATTTGTCATTGCCTATAGTCCAAATAACTCTTCTTTCACTCACCCTTCACACTTGACACTTGATTTGTATTTATATTTCCATTCCAATACATATATAGGATTTAATGACATATATTGTGACCCTTCATGGATTTATATTCCTCAAGCATGATTTAAAAGGCCTTCCACTTGAATTTCTTATCCTTCTCACTAGCTTATTTACTATGTCATTATGGACTGGCTAAAGTGAGATTACTTGAAAAAGAACTCAGGATATTTTATGCTTCAATAAATGTAAATTATGGGTTATCCCAAGTTTTAATCCTCTCTTAATGTAAATTTCATCTTTTGACTCTCCATATAACTTACAAAACACCAAAAATAATCAATAAAAATTCTTTTTCCCCTATCCATACAAGTAGGGAACACCTCAAATGGATGGGAAGTAACCCTAGAGAGTTTTTTTCAATGTAAAACCACTTTAATTCTAATTCCATTCCTATTATATGCTTCTTCTCCTTCGTTTTCCTAATTAGGTCTTTGGAAGGGGTTTGAGAGGGTTTAAAGTGAGTTTACCCTCTAAGGATTATTCATCTAGGTTTGACGTATAATTATCAAAAATATTTCACAATAACCTTCTTAGATACCATATATAAGATATATAAAACTCTTATACTCCCATTCAAATTCTCCCAGTAGGTGTGAGCTCTCAAAATTGCATACTCGAGTTCCATTCTTTATTTTGTGTAAACCTAAATTGACTTTGAGCCAAAATGAAGTTTCCCTATGGTTTATCTTGCATAAAAATATATTAAACACACCTTATACCTCCATTAAAACATGTATTAATTAATTATAATTATCACCTAAGGATAGAAGTTATAGTGGACCCCCAAATGGCAATAGGTCTAGTTTAGGCCTAAAGGTCTTGATTATATCTTTTGTAGGTTTGAACCACCCTATCATGTTTCTCACCTCTGTGCCTAGTTTTTATTATTTTTCACATGCCCCATTAAACTTAACACATCCTCCTAAAATTTTTAATCAATCCTAAACTCACCTTATTATCATTTATCCACCAAGTCTATAGGGTTTGTGCATTTTGGAGTGTCCTTTGTCTGAGATAGAACATAGGGAATATACTATATTATCATGGATAAAATTAAGGAATGATGGAATTATTCAAGTTATGAGGACCCTATTTATAATATTTAAAGTATTTATTTCATCCTTTTCCCTTTTAATTCTCCAAAAACCTGAAGGCATACTTCTAAAATTACTAATTTTATAGATTTCATGAATGTGTGTGGACTGTGGATTGTCCTTGTGACCTTTATTGATCCATTCTCTTGTTTTGATAATTTAATATGATATAAAAAACCTTAATTAATATTTTAATCATGTTAATAATTTTTTTTCCTTGCTAATTCCTTTTTTATATACCTTACACTTGTCTTGACAGAGGTAACAATCATGTTTTGCTTGAAAGATACACCTATATGTGCATATCTACATGTTTAGAATTTGACACAATGACTAAAATATTTCTTGGATTTATAAAATATAATTTTTCATCCATTTTAATCTATTACCAACACATTCATACTATACAAAACCAAGAACACTACATTTCTAGCTCACTGTTTACCATAATCAATTATAATTGATTGAATAGGATTCCTGTAGGTGTTGATGAGAAATAACATCTTTAAAGTTAGAACTTATTGATGACATATATACCAGAAATATGACATATCAAATTAAATTTAAACATGTACCATAGGGAGGTGATTTTTCATTTCCATCTTTGGGTTTAAGGTCATGAAATTTTAACTTCTTGTATAGAACACTGAAGGTTAGTAGTGAATAAAAGTTTGACTTGGGAGCCTCCAAACACTATGTTCCTCTAGTCAAAAATACCTTTTATTTTGCATGGATTTCACCATAGGATAGGGATACAACATGGATTTATTTAGATCCATCAATACTCCATGTTACAGTGTTATATGTTATCATCAAAATGTTGCAGGCCTTTATCTCGTGTTTTAGGGAAACTTGTCCCTGAGTT
Organism: Torreya grandis; assembly: GCA_037957365.1. Lineage (NCBI taxonomy): Eukaryota > Viridiplantae > Streptophyta > Pinopsida > Cupressales > Taxaceae > Torreya > Torreya grandis. The sequence goes on from JARHVA010002271.1 coordinate 2,216,018, forward strand.
TTGTCACCATCTAAGGATACAAAATTTTAGGTATATTTTCCAAAATAGCATTTAAAACATGGATAAAATGATATTTTCATCATTCCAAGACCTTAAGGAAGGTTAAAACAAACCCCATAATGATATCTAATATTGTTTAGTATCTATGGAAATTTATAGGTGACACTTGCAGGTGTGACACAGATAGTGAACGTATATTTCAAATAATGCATAGTGTATGGAAATTTGATAAATTTTATTCCTTTTTAACATTTTCAAATGTATATTTTAAACCTTGAGGGAATAGAGACTAATCAAATATGCCTTTTCCAATATGATCATATCCCTTTAGGATACCCAAAATTGAATATAATAGTATACAAGAGTATTGGGAAGGAAGTATAGATTATGTGCCTGTAGTATGACCTTACCACCAATTTTATACAATTTAAAGGTCTCATATGGATTCTTAAATCCTATGAAAACTTCCAATAAGGTCAAAATTATTCTTTCCAACATGATTATTCTACTATGAGGCACTTGTAGATATACTTGTAATGTTACAGCCCTAATAGTGAAGGTGAAACATGGGTGATATGCATGATAAATGGCCTTGTGATCAGTCTTAGACCTATGTCAAGTCTTCAAATGGATCCTTCATCCTTTTAATTGTTGGCCAAATTGTTCCTACATACCAAATTTTTCCTAATCTAGAATAAGAAGATGATCAGGGTCCTGATTGAAGGGTGATCCAATGGTGGAAAGAGCAGACAGATTTCAAGATAAGATCACTTGTCATTTGTAATATTTTGAAACACTTTAAGCAAGCTTAAAGTGTGAATTTGGTGATCTTAGAAAACTAGACCATCATCACACATCATGTAGAAATGTACTGGTTAATTCACTTATGCATTTAATAAGTATGCTCAGGAAACCTCTCAAGCTCAAAGGATCATGTGGACATCAATTTATTAACTCCTAGATAATCCTCTACAAAAAAAATTCTTGATGTCTTTTCTATCTCAAGATATGAATCTTCAAAGTTAGACTTGCAAAGTGAAATGGGCATGTGGATGTCAAGTTAAAGTTGTGGAAAATAACCATTTAAATTCAAATGTTCTAAGGTTGAATGTAGAAATGACAAGTGTCAATATTATGGGAGATCAAGTCATGATCCAATAATGTATGTAGACTAACATAGTCAATATGTCCTAAAGATCTAATGGTACATGTTTTATCTTGCATAAAAGATCAACTATGAGCATGAAGTCATAAAGTTAGCATAAATGTGTCAATGATAAGTGCCAAGATCTTAGGTACTTGAATAGAGATCTAACAGTGTGTGGAAATTGACAAAGCCAGTGGGTCCAAGTAGATCAAAAGTGCATGATCCATCATATAAAGTAGAGGGATGATGAGTGATAGGTCAACAAGTCAATGAATCTTAAAGAGCAAATGTGTGGGTGAATAGTGTCTTAATCACATTAAATTAGCACTAGATGTATGGCTTGCATTCATTTTTATAGAGCAAGATCAATGGTACATATAGGGTCAAATAGTTAATATGATCCTAATAAAAAATGAAGAGTTTTTAGGTGGCACATTTTTTACAACTAGATAAAGATCAAAGGCCAATATCAAAATTCAAAGCCAAATATAGTCAAATTCAAACTAGAGAAAATGTTTCAAAGGCATGTTATAGAGGCAGACATGTCAGTTTCAAAATATTCATTACCAAAACTAGGTGCATGGATAAGTCATTGGAAAGGTGGTACTGAAGCTGATTATGACCCTTTTTACATGCAAAAATAAACTAATAGGGATCAATCGACATCAAGATAAGATCATAACAGATTAATCTAGTTGTTGTAACTAATTTGATAATGAAATTCATCCTCTAAATAAGTTGATCCCACCATTATAAACATAAGGAGCATCAATGTAGGATATAAATAGATTAAAAGGGACTGATACAATTTTTGTTTCCATTTTCTAGAAGTAGTGTTAGACATTATGATCTTTTCTAGCTTAATTAATGTTGTGTGATGGGAAATCTTGGTCATTATGCTCCCTTCTACATCCTTCTATACATGATCTTTATATCTCTCATCCTTTTCTACTATAAATATAGGTTTTTAATCCTTGAAAAGGATTCCTCTCTTTGGCATGAGTAGACTCTACCAATATTTTTACTATAACACTTATTTGATGCAATAAAAGACTAAATTCTTCCATTTGCATATTGAATTGAAGCGTGTCTCATGAATTCATTGATGTGTTTAAGTGAATGTATGTTTTCCTTGAATCTATCTAAGTTTTCTCACATTCATGAAGCGTTTTGGTATTTCTCATAGGTCACTCTAAGTGCATATATAGTCTATTGGTTAGTCTAGAAGTGGACAACTACCCTCCCATGCTAGGTTGATATCTAGTCAATGCCTTATTGTGAAATACTTATGTAAAATCCAATCAAAAATTGAATGAAGTGATGCTTAGAAATCATGAAAGTGTCTTATAGTGTGTCTTATGCAAGTATAAGGATCAAAACACTTGGTGCATCACCTCCATTTTATATTCTTTCATAGATTATTGTTAATATCTCTCCCCTTTTACTAGCAAGAATCTATTTTATATTTAGCATGGGTGATAGACCCAAAATTAATTCAACCTTCTCCATATGTCTAACCCAATATTAGGTAACCCAAAACCTAAGTTCATTACCATGTTGGACTAGGTTTGAGAAAGAGGACCTTAACAATACCCTTCTTAGCTAGGTTATAGCTTAGGATGCTAATAGTTCTGGCATGCCTAGTGGGACCAGATAGCTTAGAGGAACTAAAATTTAGAACTAAGGAGAAGCATCTAAAGTAGAAAAGGAGATCCATCATCATCAAGAGATAAATATATTTAAAGTTATAGAGTTCAAAACACCATCTATACAACATTCTCATGCCAAAGGTTACGACAAGGTTAGATAATAAAGGTATTCCCATTGAATTCATTGAGCTACCTTCTATTTCATATAAGAGAGAAAGATTTAATAGGACAAGACCTTATCCCCAAAATCAATATTCATTTCCTAGACATCCTATTATTTTAAGCAATGAAATCCCCACACCCAAATGGCCATCAAGAATCAATTATTCATCCTTTTCAATAAAGGTAGTCCACTAAATTTGGCTCATTTTGATGGCATTCCTATGTTTTCCCTTAAGAGTATCACATTCTCCTCAGGAGAGGGTCAAACAACTTCTATTGATCACACCCAAGATGTTACCAACCTTTGTTCTGTTAATAATGTTGTTCAAGATAATGTGGATATTAGACTACTTGTTGTTTCCTTCAAAAGAAAAGCATTATAGTGGTATAGAAATATTCCATTGTTACCCAGAATGAGTTAGGTGTAAATTTAGTTAGACAATTTGAGGATAAATATAAAATCTATCTTTAGTTGAACAACTAACTAACATAAAGAGAGCTCCTCATGAGTTCATGTTTGATTTCAACCTCAAATTCTAAAAAACATAGACCAAAATACTTGCATTGATTAGACTATCCCTTGAATATGCATTCTTATATTATTTAAGAGCCCTAAATTCTGATACTAGTGTGATGATATAATTTATGTGTGGTAATACCTTATCAGATGCTATGAAATTACAATAAGAGTAAAAAATAGTTTGATACAAGCTGGTAAGCTTGTTCTAAGGCCTCCAATTCCTATATTCCTAGAGTTATAATCTATCCCACCCCCTCAAGTTTCTTAGTTTCCATCATTATTCCCTATTCCACCTCCTCAAGATCAAGTTGTAACCCCTTCTAGTTAAGCTAGTGATCTTGTTGGGTTGAAAGGTTTGATTCAATATTTTGGAAATAAAATAGTACAACTCAAGAGGTAATAGTATCAAACTAATAGGCCCTATCAACAATAGAATTAGAATAATTATCAAGCATCCAAAGATCAAAGGCCTCCTTATCAAGGTTTCAAAGAAAATAGACCACCTTACCAATCACAAGGAGCCATAACCCAATCTAAACCATATGCATCTCTTGACCCTAATGTACCAATAAGTTCAAGAGATATTATTCCCACACCTCCTCAAAATAATTTGATGCATGACTCAAATTGGTAGCCATCTCACCTTAATGAGATTTAAAACCAAGCTTTGGTATCACAAAACATTACTATGCCACAAATGATATAAGAAGAGTTTTCTCTTCATGGAGGTCAATATCAAGAGACAATTTTGGTAGCCTAAGGAGAGGATCAGAAATTTTAAGGGAATCCTGATGCCATTAATGTAAAATGGTAAATGTATGACTATGTTGCTTTCAATCATGGTGGTCGGACTAATAATTCAAATGGTCAAGTTACAGATATAATTAGAGCAAAAATAAGAGCCTTTGATGAGGTTCAAGATGTGACTAATTCTTCAAGTAATCCTAATTTTTTTTCTAAAATTACCAAATATTAACTTCCTACTCCTACAACACATAAAAATCAAATTGTAGAGGCTAGGAAGGTTCCTCAAACACCTCATTTTTGTGAACAACTAATGATTCAAAAGGTGTAGCCAAAGGTCAATGTAACTTCATTTAGCATAGTGGATCAAATGAATAAATACAACATCAACATTATCATGTGGGATTTCCTTGATATTCTAGGACATAAATATATGCTCATCCAATAGTTCTCAGCTCTCAAGGTGTCTATAGAATTAGTTAAAAAATAAGGAGTTATCCTAACTAATTCAGACTAAGCAATGAAGCATCAATTATATAAGGTAAAAAAATGTAAAAAGAGGATACAATTGAGGAAAATTCAAGTAAAAATCTTCCCTTCTACCTCTCTTTGATAATTGGTGACTATTTAGTTCATAACTATATGGTGGATAGTGGAGCCAGTAGCATTGCCATGCCCAAGCACATTATAGACAAGCTTGGTATTATATATGAAATAAATAGTAAAGGATTATTGTAATTATATGGGTTACCAAAAATATTTTATGGATAATTAAATATCTAAAGTTGACACTACATGTTTATCCCAATGTTACCATTCAACAAGATGTAGTTATGGTGGACATGCCTCCCTATTTTGCCATATGTCTTTCAAGGGACTTCACCTCAAATATTAGAGGATACTTATCATCTAATTTTACATATTTTATGTTTATAAGTATTTATGGCACTAAATACATTTTTAACCCATTGCACGTTTCCATTTGGAACCATATATGCTAAGTGTTATGAACACCAATTGCCTCATCTCAAATGAGGTGATAAAAGATAGCATAGAGAAAACTAAATCACCTTTAGATGGGATCCTATATTTTTTCCTTGATGATTATACCTATATCTCACATGAATATGATCCTTATAAGCTAATTTAAGAAGGACTTGGTGTTTATTGCTTGCATGATAAAGATTCATCAATTCTGGCCTTGATAAAGGATGATGAGTTAAGTGATGATCTTTAGAAATTAAACTTTGATGGGTAAAGGAATAATCATGGTGAAAATTTTATAATTATGTTGATTTATATAGAAAATAAGAGGTACTTATCAAATATTAAGTTTCAAATTGGTTATTCAAACAATGCTACAAAATATGAGGCACTAGTTCATAGTTTGTCATGGGCTAGGAAGATGAAAGTCAATGCCTTACAAGTTTTTGGTGATAGTTAACTTGTAGTTCACAAAGTGAGAAGTCTTAATGTATGAAAAAAACCATTGCCTAAATATTATAAGCATAGGGTATGGGGCTTGAAGAGTTTTAGACCTTCAACATTCAACTAATACCAAGCGATTAGAATAAACATGCATACATGTTGGTTTCCATTGGGGCCCAATTTAGTATCCCAACTGATGTAAGAAATGAAAATTTCCAATCACACATTAAGGTGATTATAAGGCCTTATATCCTAGATAATAATTACAATTGGCAAGTGTTTGAATATGACAATTAGAATGTCATATTATTTTAAGACGAAGTTGAGTTTTCCTTAAGAAATCAGTCAAAGTACTTGTAGTAGTATGGTGATTATATTGTGCTATTGAAAACAAATAATTTTCCCAAAGGATTGGTCATAATTGAGATCATATTCAATGGTGATGATGATCTGAGGAAGAAAAATTCATATTTTTCAATAAAGGAAGAACAATATGCCAATGTGGAAGTTGCACCTAGTAAATACCTAAAGTTGGGTAAGGTATGCACTTTATTAGAAAAGAAATCTTTCATTATGTTATGTGCAAGTTTTGTTGATGTATTTGCATGGAAATATAGTGATATCAAGTTATTTAACCCAAGTCTAGCTCAACATACCATTGAGATAGAAGGTGAAACTAAGCCAATAAGATAAAGACAAAGGCTTATTAATCTTAAGCTTGAGCCTTTGATGAGAGTTGAGCTTCATATGTTCATTGTGTTAGCTATTATATTTCCAATCAAGTAGTCAACTTGGGTGGCAAACCTTGTTCTAGTACAAAAAAATAATGGTGAAATTATATTGTGTGTTGAATTCTATGACCTAAATAAGGCCTCCCTTAAAGACCCCTATCCATTTCCACCTATGGAACAAATTTTACAATTGGTTTCAGGTTTAGAAAGGTTCTCCTTATTGGATGGCCATAGTGGTTACAACCAGATTTTGGTCAAGGAAGAATACCAATTCAAGATAGCCTTCACCACAAAATGGGGGAAATTTTCATATAGAAATATTCCCTTTAGTTTATCCAATGCTGGAGAAAATTTTTAGATAGCCATGGATATGGAATTCTAAGGCCTTCTTAACAAATCTATGTTGCTCTATTTGGATGATATAATAGTGTTTTCAAAGAATGTAAGTGAGCACATGGTTCACCTTGAGAAAGTGTTTGAAAGGTTTAGATAATTTAGGGTGTCCCTGAATCCCAATAAGTGCATCTTGTCAGTTCATGAAGGTAAGCTCCTTAGACATATAGTTTCAAAGCATGGTTTAAGCATAAATTGTAAAAGAACAGCTTAAATGCTTTCACTTTCCTTGCCCAAGCACAAAAGATATTTGGAAAGTTTCTTGGGGGAGAACAATTTTATCAGAAGATACATCTCAATTTTTTCCATTTTAGCTAAGCCACTTATACTCATGCTAAAGAATAATTAGAGCCTCAACTAGTCCAAGGAAGGAGTAAGGACTGTTGAAGAAATTAAGAAATCCATGGCTAGTGCTCCTACACTTATGAATCACAATTTAATAAATGATTTTGTTCTGTAACCCTAACCACCAATAGTCACTATGTGAATTTGTTTGACCAAAAACAACAACTTGACCTAACCTAAAAAATTCTTTAATTATTTAGCATTCACCTAAATTTTATTTTGTTAAAACTCTAGCATTCATTTCAAAAGTATTTCTTTATTTAGATCTATTAATTTTATTTTATGCAACCATTTATTTTCAACATTAACTTATATCAAAAGGTGGATTGACAGCCTCCTAGATAGCTTACACTTCTTGGATCTAGCTTGCTAGGAAATCCACCCATTTACCTAGCTAACCAACTCTTTTATAGTTATATCTTATTGTAGGTCAATCTTCCCAAGACAAAAAAGAGTACCTATAATCATCTAGATTATAGAGTGCACACCATATCCAAGTTCTACCAGCCTCTACCCCTCTTTTAGTTTTCCCTTCTTCTATAAATAGATAAAAAGAAAAATTTGAGTAAAATAGAGGGCATTATTCAATAAGGACCATGACCTAAAATATCAAGAGAGGTAGGTATTATTGGCCAAGATTATTTGGTGATTGACATGCATGGGTTAGGAAATGCAAACAATGTGTTATGTTTGTGTTGATGCTTATAAATTAACCACAGGTGATCTTAATGTTTAAAGAACACTTCTCATTTTAAAATTTGGAAAATTCAAGGTATGAATTATAGGTTTTAGCAATCTAGTTGCCTATGGTGAAATAGAAGCTGAGCAAGATAAACTGTTCCACAATATTTTTATAATTTGGTGGTTGGGAGCCCCCTTGGACTTTTATTCATGAATTGCTAAGAATATATGCTAATACTTAGTGAATTATGCTCCTGATTTAAACTACAGACTAATATAAGTGGATATTTATGATGAAGCTATAACAAAAGTGATCTTGGGGTAAAAAGGAGTAAAGAGAAGGGTAAGGTAGAAAAGAAATGGGTGATTACCAATTTTAACCTTAAACATTATGCCAAAGTATTAATTTCAACTGAGTATACATTTAAACTAATTTATAACTTAAAATATCCTAAGCTCAAATTCCACTATATATCAGGCCAATTTCAAAGGATAATGTGAAGAATCACAAGTAGAACCAGTTCTGCTTTAAATATTTACTAATAATATCAAATAACACATACACATCTGAAAATAGAGTAAAATAAAAATGAAGGAGAACCAAAAGTCTTTTAGCTAATTTAGCATGTTTCACAAATTAGAAACCCTATGATTATAACAATACAACTTAGAATTATAAGACACCATTCAAATTCAAGACCTTAACTATAAATTTATAGAAAATCTAAAATCATAATTAACAAATCAAACATAGACATCCTTGCATAATTCCCTTCATTATATTAATTGCTTCAAATTGTAAAAAGTTACTCATAAATCTCTCCCTTTTACAAATGGTAATACATGCCTTTATAGGAAGATTAGGTAGTATACCAGTCAATAACAAGATACAAGTGTACAAATATAAGGATAGTTATCCTTACAAGTTCTAAAATATAAGTGTTTTTCACAATCATATTGACCTAGAGGTAAATATACTAAAAAAATAGCATATTCCTTTACGATGAAATATTCTATTTCAAAATGTTACAAAATTATACAAAATAGAATATTGTCTAATTGGCTAGTGGGGCCTATGATTGTCATTGTTGGAGGATACTCATGGCTTTCCCATGTTGATCATTAATTAGCTCTACATGCACAATAGGCTTCATGATCTTTTTCTCCTCTTGATTCACCAAGTCATCAAATTCTTTGTTGTTCCTATCCATGACCTCTTTAATTATCCTATCTTTATTTATCCTTTCAATTGCATTTAATATCATGTCCAAAATTTTACTATTATCAGCTCCAAATTTTCCTTGGATTTTTCCTTTGATTTCTTAGGTTACCAAAGTATCCCTATGTTTGAATTTTGCATCGCTTATGATCCTATGGGCATTGGGTTGTGCAAGCTCTATAAGCATGGTCCCAATAAGTTGTTCAATTCTTGTAATTAGTTCATTATCCCCTTTTATGACCCTTTCCACACCATTGTGCCATGCACTTAAACTTTGAACCTTTTCAATCACAATCCCTATAATTATACTCAAATGTCCCAAACTAATGGTATTGAAGTTTAGGATCTATTTCTTTGCTTGAATGCTAAGGAGTTGGGATATTTTATCTTCTAAGGCCTATCATTAGGTGACTAAACTCTTGGCTAGTACACACCACCCTTATAATACACTTCTTCTTAGTTTCATTGACTTAAGTGCCTCAAACATGTCATAAAATGACTCATCAAGCATTTTGGTCATTACATCTGGCACTAGTAGAATTGCCTATATTTTAAAGTTTTCTTTCTCCTTTTGTAAATTTTGGATCCTTTTATTTAAATATTGGACTCCAGCTTTAGCTTATGATGACAAGGCCTTAATTAGACTTTCCACATCTTCTTCATGAATGGTATCCTCACCTAGTTGTTATCCTCCCATAGGGGATAATCCTACAAATGGCTCCACCTTCTAAAAGGTGAATTCTTTTATCCCTAACATAGCTTTCTTGGTTGTTATTCTCTCTAACCTAGCTATTTTAGGGTCAAAATAGATGGTAGTAATTGGCTCCTTGAATTATAGAGGTTTTGGGACCTCCACACCTGAGTTACTAGATGCACCTAGAGCATCTATCTTCTCACCTTTTGGTCCTTTAATAGCCATAATTCTCCTTTCTTCCTGATCCTTCACTATAGCCTTATCCAAGGCTTCATATCATATTATATTTCAAAATTAATAACCCTCATCATGGTCCAAGAATGAGAAATAGAGGGGATATTTTATAGCTTTCCATAAATGAACTAGTTAGGAATGACTGGTCCATGAATTGGGAACTCATCACTGAATATATTGACTTTACTAGTGGGATGAGTGAAGGTGAATATGGGTCTCTTCTTTGATCCCATAGTGACCAGTGCTAGCTCTAACTTATTCTTCTCATGGGATGTTATTAGGATAAGCTCTTTTCATGCATCTCATTGAGAATCCCCTTCCTTATCAGAGTCATAGGCTTCTACAAGTTCCTAGAAGGCACCCTCAAGTGTCTCATCTATATCTAAGGATATCATGTCCAAGTATTCAATAGGAGAAGGTGGCCTTTGGGGAAGTGTCAAAGGTAGGGTCCCTTCCCCACATTTATATTCTATCCTTACTTCTCCAAATTTATCTTTTCCTTTACCTTATTCACCTTGAATTTGCTCAACTTGTTGTTGGAGCTATGGCTATGGTTACTCTACCTGAGGCTACTCATGTGTTATTCTAGATGTCCCAGGTAGTAAGTGATATTGCAAAAGATGCATTTGTTATGTGTCCCAAGATGGCTTGTTATCCTTGATTAACTTGGGTTCAATTTTCATGTTGTGGCCTTGGACCCTGGTTAATACTTCCTAATAGTTCTTAGCCTTAATATATATGGTGTCATGGACACCAAGTTGATGTACATATTCTAGCTTTAGAATATTCTTATCCCTTATATGATCACCTACTACATTCTTTAGATCCCACATTTGGAGTTCATCTAAATGGAAGCCAAATGAATCCCTATGTGTGGACATTATTTCTACCTATTTCAAGTCTTTTATTATGGTTTTCCAAATATTCAAGGGGAAAGGGTGGAGTAAAACCTTCCTCTTCTCTTTCAAGTCCTATCAATGCCATGGATGAGTTGGGAGGTAATTCTTTACTCTGCAAGCTTATTTAGAACATATATTAGTAACCTATAAAGTTGGGACATGATTCCTTATATCTTGATAATTTTACAATCTGGGTAATACCATACATCCCCTATCATTTCAACATACCTCTTGATGAGGGGGTGGACCCAAGGCATGGGAAAACCTGTGATGGCCTCCACTATAGCTGGATAAATGCAATCACAAATAAACTACATGTGATTCCTGTACTTGAAGATGTGCAGTTTCAAATAGTAATGTGAAATGGTTGTCTTTCCCTCTAGGGACCAATTCCTAATCCTATGGAAGTTGATTGAGGTAAGAAGGGTGTCAAGTAGCTATGACATCATAAATAATTGCTTTGAGGTCTTTCTTTTTATGGTGTTGAATTGTTTGGCTATGAAAATACTTATTAAGTCTCCAATTAGAGAGGTAAGTTTCTCCTCAACTATGAAGTGCACATATGGGACCCAAATCTTATTCACATAGGTAGTTGAAGGGGAACCAAAGGATTAGTTCAATAGGTTCATTATTACCCTAATTCTCTCTCTAAATTTTGTGATAGGGATCTTTCCATCAAGGTTTGTAAATATATGAGGTCCTTGGTGTAGTCAGGGTCTAAGGATGGAGTCCAAGTTCTGGTTATTGGTCAACTCTTTGATTTTTGAAAGGTCCACATGGGGATGAGGGAGCTTGTAGTACTTATAAAAAGTAACAAGGGAAATGTAGGCTATCCGATTTGATTTTCCTCCCTAATGATCCATTCATTGTCTATTATATAATTAACAAATATGGGGGCAAGGATGTCAATACAATGTAATACCTTTGGTTTTCACATGGCATGATAAAGGCTAGCCATTTGGAATATAACTAGGTCACAGTGTCACCTACTTGTGGTGGAATTCCTCTATTCCTATTGTGAAATGGGTTACAATTCTTCTATCATGAAGAAGAACTTAGACCAATTCGTAATGCCCTAGATGTTCAATTCTATGAGGTTAAATTTTATATACTTAAAGATACTACCCTCATTATCTATTGTCAAATAGAGCTTAGTCTCTTCCTTTAATTATTTTTTGATAGCTACCATGGTATCTATCTTTGATAATTGTTCCCACTAGATTAGAGATGATCTCTATGAAATTTCTCTTGCACCCAAAAAATAGAATTAAGTTTTCCTTTGATGAAATTGTAACAAATAGAGTTCATTTGGGTCACTTTTATTCAAAGTTTAGGGTTTTAGAGAATTAATGGTATAATATATATAGGATTTGGCTTATAATTGCCTTTTATTTGATTTGGACCTTTGCCTTTATACCTTTATGTTTTCAAGCCCATAAGATCTCAAATTTTGTCTTTTTTTCCTTGTGTGGTACCTATGTGGAATTGGTCTAGACCTTTCACAACATTTTTCATAAATTCCTTTCAAACACTAGTTGTTGGCCTTTAAAAATGCATTTTTTTACTTCACTCTATTGGATTAAGTACCATGATAAAGAAATTATTGTTTGTAATCTAGGCTTTTATCTTTTAATTGGTTCTTTGGTCTTAAGACTTGTAGTTGTGACACTTGGCATGTCCATTTATCTTCTTCATGTCTCGTATCTTTGGCAAATCACTCATCTAATGAGTATCATCCATGTGGCAAGCTCATGGGCCTTTGAAAATTCATTGGTACCTTCACACTGTCAGATCAACTCTTAACTACAAAGTGTGACTCATTGATTACCTTATCGATTATGCCTTGAATGATCTCATGCCATGCATCAAACTTTTAGTTTATTAGGGTCCTTTTTAAAAATTATTTAAGGGCCACACACCATTGGATTAAATCCATCAATGGGGTGTGAATTTCTAATTAAAAAAAATGATTGAATGTTAAGTTAGTACATTATTAAAGTCATGATTTAGGCTTAAGTTCCTTAGGCTAAGGTTTTTTTCATGTTTATTAAGCGCAAAATAAAACTTAGGCTAAGGAATTTATGCCTAAGTTTACTAATTTATAACAAAGCGGTGAGGGTTTAAATAGCCTAGGCTACCACATATGAAAACCTTTGGTTAGCTTATATTTTGTGTGATAAGGACTTCCCTTTTAAAATAAGACTTATCATAAGCTAATAGTTTTAAGGTTCATGATTTTTAAACAAAATGTCATGGATACCCTTCCATATAAATTTATACTAATTATATTTAGATCATAAGATAGTTTCCATATTTTTTAGGTTGAAGACTCATACTTTTTAGTATCGTTTGAGTATTTTGTTTAGATTGTAAAGCCATTTTTGAGTTATTCAAATAGGATTTTGAAATTCCATTTGACCCTGAGTAAGATATTTCATTAGATTAAAATTTATAGTCTAACAAATTTCAAATACACCCTCAAAATCATCAATTTATGGTCACGTGGACATTGAGTTTAAGTCAGTGAACTTTCATTTTAATGGGCTTAAAGTTGACATTTGTGCAAGCATCAAATTCATCTTTTTAGATGTTTGAGTGACTTTCGTGTAAACATTAATTTTAAGTTCATTAAAATATTTAGGACCAAATTCAAGGATGCCACTTGGTATTTTCATAGGGCTTCCCAAGGTCTCAGTGTTAACTCACTTCGTTGGATCAAATGTTATGATAAATTGATAATGATAAGATCTTGATCTGGGGGCTTATTTTTTATTAGCTATCATGTCAGGTGGGCCCCTTTTGATTTTTAATCCTTAAACACAATGGCATCATGTATCCATATTTTGGGCCTCCTATATCTTTTTGAATTTTCAATTATGCTTTGCTTCATTCGATTAGGTTCTAGTGAGTAAGCGTGGACCGTCAGATCACCAAAGATGTATGTTATTTAAGTCAAATGTTGTGATAAATCATAGGTAGTTCAATCCTACAAGATGTAAGGAATTTAAATTAGGATAATATAGATATAAAAGACTTAGGCTTAAGGCATTAAGCCTAAGGTTATGATTGTATTAACAAATATGTTAGGGCCTTAGTATTAAAACCTTAGGCAAAGTTAGGAAATATTAAAAAGACCCTACAAGATGAATATTAGTTAAATACATGGGGGAACCTTAAATAGGTAAAATATAAAAGGGGATCAAGCCTTTGGTCTAAGTCATGTAAAAAAACATGACTAAGCCTTAGAATGTGAGTTTTATACTAGGGCCCGAAATGAATTTTAAAATGGTTTCCACCAATTTGGTTCCCACCATTATTCAAATTTGAATTGAGGGTTTCCTAGGGTTTCCGAGTATAGAATTCTCAAGAACACACACTATGGAACCTATAACTAAAATCCAAATGAATCTCATTAGCATTGTTAGTCCAAATTAAAGAAAAACAAAACCACATAAGCCTTCCTTTTAATGAAGTGAATGACCTTAAAATTCTATAAAAGACCTTGCCATGCTGAAATTTCCATGTTTTATTCTTAGGGTTTCTCAAGGTTCATAATTCAAAAAACTAGGGGTATGTTGGTCCTAATAAATGGTGACTCATGGGGGAAACATGACAATATGTTATAACCTAGGGACTCTGATCTGAGAAATAATTAAGTCATACACTTCATTTGATCAATATCATCATCTAGACTAGGTCATAGTTGAAATAAAACTTGCACTTGTGGTTTTAAGGTCAAATACCAAGACATATCCAAACTATGTGCATGCTTTGATTCTAGTTACTATTTTTCATGGGGTTCAATAAATAACTTCTAGGTTTTGTGTCACTTACAATAACTTATAGCATGTTAAGATGCTCATAGGAGAGCATGCTTTTAACTTAGGAAAGGCTTGGGCATTTCTTTGATACCAGCTAGGTGTCTATATCCTTGATAGAGATACCTTTGGTTACACTCAAGGCCTTATTCCTATGCTATTCATGCATCCATATCCATAGTGGAGATTAATAGAATCACCTTTACCTGAAAGTTTTAGATTTTAAATTGTATCTTTCTTTTTTTTCTTTTCTTTTTAATTTTTTTATGCTTTTAGCAAGGTTGGGAACTAGGATAGCCAGGTTTTAGGATTTGGTCAATTATTTAATCTTTGGAAAATCACCTATGATTACAACTTGTATCATATGCAAGGATGTTGATTAAGTGCTAGTTTGAGGTATACCCTGATAATTAGAGTTTTCATCCCACAAGTGCCAGTCTTCTTAAAACCAGTTTGAGGTCAAGGTAATGGTTAAGGTCTCATGAAATGATTGGACTTTTCATTGGTCTTTAATTGTTTATCTATGATATTAAATTATGATTTATGTTTTATAACCATGGTAATCCTATTCATGGGTTCCATACCTACATTTCTAAATTGGGGGCATGTTTTGAAGCAAACTTCATAACTTCTAAGCTCAAGATTGTCCCTAGGGAGTTATTGGAATCAAGGAAAAAAGTAATAGTATAAAAAAACACATTTAAAAAAGTAGAAAAGAAATAAAATAAAGGAAAAAATGTGCATGCCTATGTACAAATAAAGGTTGAGAAGGAAAGAACATAGAAATAAACTAACTAGCCTACCTACACTAATCTAATCATCTTATAGTTTACTCCATAAAGACCCCAAGAGGAGCAATAAAGAAGTAGTGTTTGAGATAATACCCATTGGTGGATAATGAAAAATCTTATCCTTGTATATCTTTAAGCTTAAATGTGTTTTTTACCAATGTATCTACAATATGGTATGGGCCAATCCATAAGGGTGTGAATTTACCATGTTTGCCTTAAGGATCAGATGCTTTGTCTTAAAGGAGAACCAAGTTTCCTTGTCTAAACACCTTGATCTTGGACCTTTTTATGAAACCATATCTTGAATGTGGTTTGATTATCTACTAAAATAAGAAAAGTCTTTCTCCCTTGCATCTTTCATCTAAATTATATCTAGTAATCTTGAGTTGGCTAGTTATTGTCTCCTCTATGTATTCTTGCATAAATCTATATGTGGGTAGTTTGAGAGTGATAGGAAAGATATGATATTTTATGTACACCAATAAAAATGGAAAGAATTTTATATCATACTTTATTCTTATCCTATCATCCCAAAGTGCAAATTTAAGGAGCTTGTGCTAAGTCCTAGGCTTATCTTCAACATACTTCTTGATTGCTTTAAGCAGGTTTTTGTTTGTGGATTCAGAGACTCCATTTCCTTGGGGATAATGTTTGGAGTCAAAATTAAGTGTAACACCATTCTCATAAGACCATTAAATCATCCCTATATATATGAAGGTAGGTTCATTATCACACACTAGAGAGACTAGAGTTCCAAACCTAGTACAATTTTTTTCCTCCAAGAAGTTTGTCACTTCTTCAATCCTACATTGTTTGGTGGCTACAAATTTATTCCACCTTGTACAATAGTATGTGGTAGTAAGGACATACTTTTGACCTTATTGGGGTTTATTATGCCCACAAAGTCTAACCCCCATTGAGAAAATAGTTTGTCAGTCATGACTAGCTATAGAGGCATTACTACTTTTGGCTCCTTAGAGCTCAAAATATGACATGAGTGACATTCCCTCCATTTTTGTGAGCATCCTTTAAAACATTTTCACAATAATAGCCAAATCTAAGAATTTTTTGGGCTATGGCTCTCCCAGATGGATGTCCATTGCCTAACTTTTCATGGAAGTTACTCATGATTTGGGTGGCTTCTTTTTATGAGAAACATCTCAAGTAAAGTCCAAAATTCCTTTTATACAAGATCTCATTCTTGATACGATAGTGGTTTTCCTTAAAACTTAATTCCCTCTTTTACTCCCTAAATAGGCCATTAGGACAAGTACCATTAATTAAAAAATGTATGATTAATTCATACCACTTACTAGCTTGAAAGTTTTGTTGATCCACTTGCATAATACTTAGCCTAGGGTTAGTATTATCAATCATCTAGATCAAACCTTGGCATCTTACCAATTTTTTTTAATTTTATCTCCAAGTCATATTCCTACAAAATTGACATCCACTTACCTCTACATTCTCCCAATTCTTTCTAACTTAACATAAGTTTGGTGGTAGGGTCAGGTAAGATGGCATGTAACTTATTTATAAGGATGTAATGTTTGAATTTATTAATTGCCTTAACTAATGCATATACTTGTTTATCCATCAAAGAATAATTCAACTTAGAATTTTTAAAATTAGTGATCATAAAATTAATTGGGTGGTCACACCCTTCAATGTTTTGAGTTAACACCTCATCCATAGTGTGGTCAGATGCAAAGGAATAGAGGTAGAAGTCCCTTGAGAAATTAGGACTCATAAAGACTGGAGCTTGACTGATGGCCTTCTTGATATCATTGAATGCCATGTGACTTTGGATCCTTCTTCAGTATGTCATTCATTGGTTTTATAATTTCTACAAAACCATAAATAAACTTACAAAATTTATTTTACCAAAGAATGACTTTAGTTCTTCTTTACTATTTGGAGGTTTTGTTATAGATGTGGCCTCCACTCTTTTAGGATCTATAGATATCCCATATATGGTTATAACATGACCCAATAATTTTCCTTTTGTCATATAAAAGATACTCTTCTTAGGTTTCAAATAAATGCCATACCTTCTGCATCTTTCAAAAACTTGATGTAAATGCATGAAGTGATCTTCCCTATTTTTAGAAAAATATATTATATCATCCATATAAATAATGATGCATTTACCTATCAATTCCTAGAAGGCATGGTCCATATCTCTTTGAAAGGTGGCTCCTACACTGATTAGACCAAAAGGAATCCTCTTGTAAGTAGAGGTCCCACACTTTATGGTGAAAGCTATCTTTATCATATCATCTCTATCAACCAACACTTGGTTTTAACCTAAAAAGCCATCTAGAAAATACATCATAACTAACCTAAAACAACTTGAATCACTTGGTCTAGGGAAGGAAGGTGTTAATTATCCTTTTTTTATGCTTTGTTTAAGTTCTTGAAGTCAATACAAAGTCTAATCTCATAATTCTTAATCCTGACTAGCACCAAATTTTCCACCTAAGTATAATGTCTAATGGGAAAGATGATCTTAGTATCTAATAATATTTTGACCTCCTTAAAGATCATGGGTTCTAAGATAGGGTTTACAGGCCTCTATCTCTACTTGAATGGTTTACAGCTTTCTTTAAGGGGTATAGTATGTGTGATGAGCCTTGGATCAAATATATTTAAGTCATCATAGGATCATGTTATAACATCCCTGTATTGGGAAAAGAGCTCTTTGGATTTCAATTTTTGTGAAATCCTTTCCAATATTTTCCAACTAGGGTTGATCATGGAGACCAAGATCAAAAAAATTATAATCTTTCCCACTTACTTTGGGAACCTTGGAAATCTTAGTTAGTTTGTCTTGATCAAACAATCTTTCTAAATAAATCATCCCCTTTGGGATCTTGTTGTCATTTAGCTTAATGACTTTACCATTAAAATTGTCTTCCTTAGATGTAATTTCATCACTCTCATCAATGATATGAGCATCAAATGCCTCAAAATTGGTCATGAAATCTAATATTTATTGATCATCATTAAAGACTTGGAAATGGTTAACATTATCAGGCAATGAAGGACACAAGATTAGTGTTGACCAATTTTCGCCCAATAGGAAAAAATTTCGGTCCCCTTCTACCTCTTGTTGTTCTAGGCCATTTATTTTTTTTATTTTGTGTAGGTCTAGTAAAATCTACAGACTCAATAGTTTCCTACAGACTTCACAAATTTCTACGGACTCAACAGGTTAGTCTTTTGGCGCAAGGAGGATCAGTTCAGAGAGTGTTAGGGTAAACAAGGCTTTTGGGACATTTGTCTAAAGAAGATTTACAAAGAAGGTTGGCAGCACCAAATAATTGAACCATCACTTCAATTTCAAGATCTGGTTCAATTGTCAAGTTCATCGACGTATAGCATTGAACTGCTGAACCAGTTCAATGTTTTGGTTCAAAGGCTTCGGTTCAAAGGCCTAGTTTCAGTGCTTCGACAAAGTTCAAATGGTTCAGTGGATTTTAGTTCAACAAAGAGTTCATTACTCAGTATAAAACACCTCAATTCAACAATCATTTGAACCATTGAACCATTGAACCAACATTTGGTTCAATGGCTTGGTTCAATGAGTTTGGTTCAACAGCAAGCGGTTCAACATTCTGGTTTAATTGGCTCAGTGTGCAGTGCTAAACCATTGATCCATTAAACCAATTTTGGTTCAATGGGTTGGTTCAATGAGGCACCCCAAAGATAAAGGGGAAGTGCCTTTGCAAAGGGTAAGAAAAAGGGCTGAAACAAAGCCCTGGGGAAAGTCAAAGCACCAATTCCTGTAGACTTTTTGTCCGTAGGAAAAAGGTGGACAACACAAAGGAAAGTTTACCTGTGAAAAGAGAAAAAAGGGAAAAGCCTAAAGGAATTTGCTGAAGCGATGATGTCCCAAAAGCCATCAAATTTAAGGAAGTAAATTAGCTGTTGGTTTTCAAAGTGATGACGGTTGTGTGAATGTCAAATTTAACACAGTGAAATAGCCATTTGCTTTCAAACTAAAAGGGGGCGAACCATGGAAAAGGCACAAAAATGTAGTGACCCACCAGAAGATCACCCCTGAGGGCTAAAGGAGCCAAAAGAGACAAGATAGGGAAAAGACAAAGTGTTAGGTGTAGGAGCAGACAGATAGTCTAAGTGACGAAGGGAGGCATCGATTCAAGAAATTACTCCAGTAGGTGAAATAGTGTCTACAAATTGACTATTAAAAGACATGAACAACCAACCATGTGACCCATTTTCTTCATTTCATATTTAAGAGCAAACAAAATTGCGTAGGTGCCTTCAAGGAGCAGTCTCGATTAATGAGGAAATAATGCGGCCATGTCAAGAAATGCCTGAAGTCAGAGCCAGGGCCAACACAAAATTTATGTTTAAGCATCTTGCTCTTCCTAATGCTCGTAAGACACATGGGTCACTTGTAAAAAGGGGTGCCAAAAGGCCTCCTTTCTTCTCCTATATATTGAGGACTTTTCATTTTGATAAATATCTTCCACATTTGTAAGGTGTAGCCCTGGCAAAATTTCACCTAAATCAATAATGCATTTTTTACCTCTATCTTGGTTAGATATCTTTGTGTATGTCTGTGTCTTAGTTTGTGTTTAGTCATTGAATCTTGATGCTTTCACAAGTTTGACACCAACATATCTGGTGTCTATAAGGTTCCATCTATGTAGTGATAAGGAGAGTTCTATTTGGAAGTACAGAAATAGAAAAATTACCTTATAGTGTGCCTTTCACAACACCTTTGGTGAATCTCTATTTTTTATATTTTCATTAAAGCCTCCCTATCAAGCTCTTGTAGCCTAGTCACTTCTACTAGTTTGAAGCTTATGTATGTGTTTGTCTGATTTTAAGTGTGATGGTGAGAAGGTCAAATTTATTTTGGTGCATCACCTCCTTTAGAGTAGTTTGTTTTCATGCATCTTTCTCCCTTTTCATCCCCCTCATTATATATATATATATATATATATATGTGTGTGTGTGTGTGTGTGTGTGTGTGTGTGTATGTGTGTGTGTGTGTGTGTGTGTGTGTGTGTGTGTGTGTGTGTGTTAGCACTTACTGCAACAAATTAGATGCATCAAAGGGAGACTCTCCCCTCTAGCTTCACTAGTCCCACAAGTGAGAGGGGAGTTTCCATAGTTGCGCGAAGAAGGTAGGAGCTCGGCCTCCTGGCAAGTGTGCAATTTTCTGCGTCAACAATTTTGGCATGCCCGGTGGGACCTAGTCTTACACTCAGTAAGGTTTCAAGATTGATGCTGGTCCTATTATAACAAATCAAATATTTTTAGCATCTGGAAAATCCACTGGTAAGAGCTTTAGTTTTCCAATCAAGGACCAATTTTAACTTCTTATGCCTAAAGTCACCACACGATCTGCTTCTAAGGGTGTCTCATTCAATTTTGTTGAGTTGCCTTTGAACTCAGAAAAAAGACTGAGGTTTGAGAAGACCTATCCTTATTCAACAAACCACCCTCCCAAACCTATTGTAAGGGACACATATGTAGTAGATCCATAGTTACATCCCATCCCAGCTATGGCATTGCCCTTTATGACTTTCTGTAGTCAGAGCCCCTTGAATCTCCCATAATATGACCCATTTCTAGGAGCAGCCCTCAAAAATGTGCCTTCTTTCGATGGAGAGGGGCTCATTACAATCATCAAGCACATTAATAATATTGCTAACCTCTATAATATTCACAATGTCATAGAGGAAAATATAGTAATCAAATTGTTGGCATTGTCTCTCAAGGGAAAAACTCTTGACTGGTACGAGACTTTGCCTATAAATTCAATCCATTCTTAGAATGAATTGGGTACTCAGTTGATAAACCATTTTAGGGAAAAGAGTGATGACCTCTTGCTTGCTGAGTAGCTGACGACCATAAAAATAGCCCCACATGAATATATGCAAGATTTCAATACACAGTTTCAAAAGACTTGGGATAGAATCCCCATTTTGGTAAGACTGACTACTAGTTATGCTTTCCTATATTATTTAAGAG
This sequence comes from Torreya grandis, assembly GCA_037957365.1. Taxonomy (NCBI): domain Eukaryota; kingdom Viridiplantae; phylum Streptophyta; class Pinopsida; order Cupressales; family Taxaceae; genus Torreya; species Torreya grandis. The sequence continues at coordinate 2,237,482 of JARHVA010002271.1, forward strand.
CATTAAAAAGTGATATTGCTATGATGATACAATCCATGGGAGGGAATATACTACCCACTACTTATGACATAGCCATAATAGCTAAAAATTACATAGTACAGGTTGGGAAAATAGCCCCTAGACCCCACATGTCACTTTTCCCAAAAATGCTACCTCTAATTCAAGCCATTGCTCCCACATCAGCTCCTCTACTTAGCATAGAGAAACTAGCTGCTATTCCATCCAATGAGCTTCATGAAGTTAAGAGTCTATTGCAGAGCATGTCAAATGAACTTGTAGCTCTTAAAAGGTAATAAGCTCAAAGCAACAGACTGAATTAGGGATACCAACATTATGGTCAAGCCCCTAGACCCCCTTTCCAAAACTAAAATCAAGGACAGGGTCAGCTTACTCAGATCAGACCATTTCAAGGCTGAAACCCAGGCCCCCCTTCATCATCTAAGGTCATGGTGCCCATTTAGAACAACCTAGTATATGAACAACCAAGTTGTTTGACTATGGGATATGGTCAAGAATAGGTTGTTTATACAAATGAGATGATGGGTTATTTCTAGAATGCAGACAATTAGGTAGCCACTCATTCCCAAGTCTTCGAGGCTCTAATGCAACCCAACACAAGCAACAGTCAGAGTCAACCCGACTCTACTCTTATGAACCACCTAGAAGGTGAGTTCTATGTAATCAATTATGTGGGTGTTGTAGATAATCAGGCTGAATGTGTTGTAGCCAACATAAGATTCAAGAAGAGATCAATGGGAGAATCCCAAGCTACTACCCAATTGACAGCTGCACCGTCTCCATCACACTCAAATCAAAAGGCCCCAAATTTTAGACCATCATTTGTACCTTTAGCTCCTCAGCCTGCACCTCAGGTTGGAATTAGCCCCAAAGAAAGCTTGAAGGGAGGCAATCCTCAAGTCAATGTGGTGGACCAGATGAAGAAGATGCATATGAACATCTCCTTATGGGATTCATTATCTCTACTAGGGCAAAAGGACATACTACAAAGGGAATTTCATGAGCTGGATCGATAAGCTATCCCAATAAGAGCTGATAATGTCTTGATGATGAATGGACAACCTTCCACCTAAGGTCAGGTAAAGAAGGAAGAGAAAATTCTCCCTTTATATGTGTCCTTGGTCATAAGATATTTCTTGGTGCACAACTGCATCATTAACAGTGGGGCTAGTACCTCAGTGATGCTTAAGTGCATAGCTAACAAGATGGGACTAAAATATGAAGAGATGAATAAGGGAGTCCTATAGCTAGATGGGACACCTACAAAAATAGTTAGAATAATGAAGGGTTTAAGCTTGACATTACTGCTTGCCCAACCTTCTCAATTCCCCATGATATAGTAGTAGTAGATGTTCCTCCTTATTTTGAAATTTGCTTATCCAGGGACTTCACATCAAAGATAGGTGGCTATCTAGCAATGAATTGGTCCTACCTGGTTTTTAGAACTAAGTATGGGACCAAGGTAAAGATTGAATCTGAGCCACTCTACAAGGACCATCTAAAACCATATTCACTCAAGGCAGTGAACGTTAGTTACACCATTATCAACCTAGAAGAGTCCCAGATAGACCAATCTCCATCCTCTACTCTTGAAGGAGTTGTAGACCTACTCTTGGATGAGTGGGGAAGTGATAAATTTGAGCATGATCCTTACAATTTCATAGAGGAGGTAGGCCTTGTAGTCTCCTGCATGCACAAAGAGGGTACCTTCATACCAAATGTAATGAAGGCAAGCCAAGAAGACCTAGGTCTATGGCAGTTATACTTTGATGGTTCTAGAAGTAGGTTGGGAGCTGGTGGTGGAGCGATGTTAGTCTCTTTTTCAAAGGAGAGATACTTTTTAGCTTTTTGTTTCTAATTTTCTTGCACAAGAAATGTTGCAGAATATGAGTCCCTTATCCATGGTCTAGAATGGGAAAGAAAAAGAGGGATCAAGGAGTTGCAAGTTTTGGGAGATAGTGAGATGATTGTAAATTAGGTGAAAGGCCAGAATCTGACCAAAAATTCCTTGCTAAAGTCCTACAAGCATAGGGTTTGGGACTTGGTGGAATATTTCCTCACTTTCAATATCACCTCCATTTCCAGAGAATAGAACAAACAAGCGGATAGGCTAGCAACAATTGGTGCTCAGTTCAATGTTTCCATGGAGATAAACTGAGACTATGGTTCATGCTACTTGAAGGTGGTAGTCTAGCCCTCTATTCTTGACAACATTACAAACTGGCAGGGTTTCAAAAATGACCAGCAAATAGCTTTCTTCCTATAAGAGGAATCTAAGTTCATAACAAAGAACCAGGCAAAGTTGTAATAGCAATATGGCAACCAGATTGTTCAATTGAATAACAATAAGGTCCCTAAAGGTTTGGTTACTCTTGAGAGAATTTTCAATAGAGATGACCAATTGAGAAGCGACAAGGCATGCATCACGACTAAGGAGGAGAATTATGAAAAGGTTGAGATATTCAAATATAAGCTGCTTGCGCTTGGAAAAGTCTGTATGATTTAAGAAAGGTAGACTTTCATTTTGTTTTGTTAGGAGTTTGTTGATGTTTTTGCATGGGATTATAGTGATTTTAAGGGTTTCAACCCAAGACTTGCCTAGCACACCATCAAATTAGAAGAAGGCGCCAGGCTAGTCACACAAAAGTAGAGACCTATCAACCTGACGATTGAGCCTCTCATGTAGAGGGAACTGGCCAAATTGATTGAGTCCAAGATTATATTTCCAATCAAACATTCCTCCTAGCTAGCCAATCTTGTTCTTGTTTGAAAGAAGAATGGGGAGATCAGGTTATGTGTCAACTTTAGAGACCTTAATAAAGTCTCTTTAAAAGACCATTATCCCCTCCCAAGCATGGAGTAGATCCTTCAGAAGGTAATAGGCAGTGATCATTTCTCCCTCTTGGATGGATATTCAAGATATAATTAGATTCTGGTGTAAGGTTGTGACCAACACAAAACAACCTTCACTACTAAATGGGGAATGTTTGCCTACAAGAAGATGCCATTCAGGCTATCTAATACTGGTGCTACCTTTCAACGAGCCATGGACATGGCTTTTTGAGGCTTGATAAACAAAAATGTGTTGGTATACCTAAATGATGTGATGGTATTCTCCAAGGAAGCGAGCCAACACATGAAACACCTCAGGCAAATTTTTGAGAGGTGTAGGGAGTTTGGCATCTCCCTTAAATCAAGGAAATGTGTGTTTATTATTCATGAGGGGAAACTCCTTGGCCACATTATGTCTAAAGAGGGCTTATCTATTGACCCTGAGAGAGTTCATTCTATCCTGGAGATGTCCCTACCTAAGCACAAGAAAGGCCTATAGAGTTTCTTTGGCAGGATAAATTTCATTCAGAGTTTCATTCCAAATTTCACAGAGTTAGTCAAGCCACTAACCTCTATGCTGAATAAGGGTGAGGAGTTCAAGTGGATAACACAAAGGAATGATAGCTTTGAAGCCATCAAGTAGGCCATAACCTAAGCTCCTACTTTGATCAGCCCTGACTTCAACAAAGACTTCAACCTCTACACTTTTAGCAATGAAGAGGTGATCTCCGCCATGCATACCCAAGCAAATGGTGATGACCTCAAGAAACCACTTGATTTTTTTAGCCAAGGGTTAGAGGATTTTAAATTTAGATACATGTATGTAGAGAACCAATTCCTGGTAGTAGTGCAAAGCCTGAAGAAATTTAGGCATATGTTGTCTAACAGCAGGATTCACCTCATGGTTCCACATCCTGGCGTCAAAGATTTCTTGACCAATCGAGACCTAAATGAGAAGAGAGCAAGGTGGATCACCAAGCTAGTGAGGGGAAGAGGCCTATGTGAACACCTTGCCATGGACTTCAAGCAGAAAGGGGAAGGTAGCTTACTAATTCATGATGTAGCCACAATAGAAGAACCAGCTGTCATGAAGGATTGGACATCAGACCTGAGGCATTTTTTTCTCATTGGTGAGTGTTCATAGGGTCTTGATGGGACCAAAATAAGGTTATTTAGGCTCCAGTCTCTCCCTTATGTCCTTTTTTATGGAGTATTTTTTAGGAAGGATCTCTTAGGGGTCCTAAGATTCATAGACCCAAAACACGCTAACAAGGTGTTGTCTGAGTTCCATGATGGGCCAGCAAGCGGCCATTTTTTTCCTAGAGCTACTACAGCAAGGATAATGAGAGCTAGCTATTTTTGGCCTACTCTTTTTAGGGACACCCATGCCTGGGTAAGAAAGTGCCAGAAGTGTGCCCTTTTTAATGGGAAACAACAGTTGGTTGTCATGCCTCTACAACCCATTCAGGTAAAACAGTCATTCATGCAGTGGGGCCTGGACTTCATAGGGATGATTAATCCTCCCTCTAGTGTTAGACATAGGTGGGTCCTAACTGCCATGGATTATTTTACAAGGTGGGTGGAGGCTGTTTCTCTGAAGGAGGCAAATGAAAGTGTGGTCCTAGAGTTTTATGAAGACTTGGTGACAAGATTTGGGGTCCCAGCCACCATAATCTTAAATACTGCCTTAGCTTTTCTGGGAACCAAAACAAGTGAATGGGCACTAAGGTATGGTATATATCTCAGCACTTCATCCAATTATTACCCATAGGGGAATGTGCTGGCTGAGTCCACCAACAAAAACTTGATCAGGATCATCAAGAGGACCATGGAAGAAAATCAGAGGACTTGGCATGCCAAGCTAAAAATAGCTCTATGGGCTGATTGAATCACTCCAAAGAGAGCAATCATAAATTCTCCATATATGCTCATATATGGAAGGGAATCTAGGCTTCCCATCTCACTTGAATTGCCAGCATTGGACCTCGCTCACCAATTGTAATTAGAAGAAGTATCATGGAGGTTAGGCTGTGCAAGCTGATGGAGCTCCAAGAGACAAGGAATCAGGCTATGGCTTCTATGACCAATCACCAATAGTAAACAAAGAGACACTTCAACAAGAAATCTTCATCAAAAGATTTCTTTGAAGGCAACATTGTCTTGAAATGGGATGAAGACCGAGCAAAGCCTAGAAAGCATGCAAAATTTGACACCCTATGGAGTGGCCCATACATAATCACTTAGTGTAAGTAGCATAATGCATTCTAACTCTCTAGGTTGGATGGTGAATAATTTCATATCCCATTTAATGGGATATATCTTAAGCATTTCCACTAACCCCCCTTTTTATCATGTATATATTTCCCTTGTATTTCCTGCTTTCCCTAAGTGCTTTCTGCACATGTTAGTAGTTTTCTTAGCCTTGTGTATCTTTTCATTTCCTTGGAGGTAAATTTGTGTGATTGGTTCTAGATTTATCAAAGCTATTACTGGTCTTTAAGTTACCATCTGACTCCGTGCCCAATGGACTACAAGGCAACTAGTCTCTAAGCATAGCAGGCATGCTTCCCCTGGGAGTCACCAATTTGTTGACCAATTTTTTCCCAACAGGCAAAATTTTTGGTCCCCTTCTACCTCTTTCTATTCTAGGCCATTTATTTTTTTGATTTTGTGTAGGTCCAATAAAATCTACAGACTCAGCAGTTTCCTACAGACTTCACAAATTTCTACGGACTCAGCAGGTTAGTCTTTTGGTGTAAGAAGGATTAGTTCAGAGAGTGCTGGGGTGAACAAGGATTTTCGGACATTTGTCTGAAGAATATTCACAAAGAAGGTTGGTGGCACCAAATGATCAAACCATCGCTTCAATTTCAAGCTTTGGTTCAATCGTCAAGTTCATCGGCGTACAACGTTGAACTACTGAACTAGTTCAATGTTTTGGTTCAAAGGCCTAGTTTCAATGCTTTGGCAAAGTTCAAACAGTTCAGTAGATTTTAGTTCAACAAAGAGTTTATCACTTAGTTCAAAACACCTTGATTCAATAATCATTTGAACCATTAAACCATTTAACCAACATTCAGTTTAATGGCTTGGTTGAACAGCGAGCGGTTCAACATTCTGGTTCAATTGGCTCAACACGTAACATTGAACCATTAAACCATTGAACCAATTTTGGTTCAATGGGTTGGTTCAATGAGGTGCCCCAAAGATAAAGGGGAAGCACCCTTGTGGAGGGTAGGAAAAAGGGCCGAAACAAAGACCCAGGGAAAGTCAAAGCACCAATTCTCGCAGACTTTTTGTCTGCGGGAAAAAGGTGGACAACACAAAGAAAAGTTTACCCATGGAAAGAGCAAAAAGGGAAAATCCTAAAGGAATTTGTTGAAGCGATGACGTCCTAAAAGCCATCAAATTTAAGGAAGTGAATTAGCCATTGGTTTTCAAAGCGATGATGGCCACGTGAACATCGAATTTAACACAGTGAAATATCCATTTGCTTTCAAACTAAAAGGGGCCCAACCATGGAAAAGGCCTAAAAATGTAGCGACCCACCAGAAAAAGGGGGCCAACCATGGAAAAGGCCTAAAAATGTAGTGACCCACTAGAAGATCACCCTTGAGGGCTGAAGGAGCCATAAGAGACAAGATAGGGAAAAGACAAAGTGCTAGGTGCAGGAGCAGATAGATAGTCTAAGTGGCAAAGGGAGGCATCGATTTAGGAAATTACTCTAGTAGGTAAAATAGTGTCTACAAATTGACCATTAAAAGACGTGAATGGCCAACCATGTGACCCATTTTATTCATTTCAAATTTATGAGCAGACAAAACTATGTAGGTGCCTTCAAGGAGTAGTCTCGGTTAATGAGGAAACAATGCAACCATGTCAAGAAATGCTTGAAGTCAGAGCCAAGGCCGACACAACATTTATGTTTAAGTAGTCTACTCTTCCGAATGCTCGTAAGGCACATGGGTCACTTTTAAAAAGGGGTGCCAAAAGGCCTCCTTTATTCTCCTATATATTGAGGAGTTGCCATTTTGAGAAATATCTTCCACATTTGTAAGGCATAGCCCTAGAAAAATTTCACTTGAATTAATAAACACATTTTTACCTCTATCTTGGTTAGATATCTCTGTGTATGTATGAGTGTTAGTTTGTGTTTAGTCATTGTTTCTTGATGCTGTCATAGGTTTGACACCAACATATCTAGTGTCTATAAGGTGTCATCTCTGCAGTTGATAAGGAGAGTTCTATTTGGAAGTGCAGAAATAGAAGAATTACCTTACAATGTGCCTTTCACATCACCTTTGGTGAATCTTTGTTTTCTGTATTTTCATTAAAGCCTCCCTGTCAAGCTCTTATGTTAGCACTTATTGGAACAAATTAGATGCATCAAAGGGAGCTAGCCCTTATCTAGAGACTCTCCTCTCTAGCTTCGTCAGCCCCACAGGTGAGAGGGGAGTTTCCATAGTTGTGCAAAGAAGGTAGGAGCTCGACCTCCTGCCAAGGCTGAAATCTTCTGCATCAACAATTAGCTCAATGCTAAAATTAGGGGAATCTTGATTGGGCATGAGGTTGGATATAGTAGATGCAAACTCATTATCATCTTGGTTTTCTCCCCTTGGGATAGAAGTGATGCTAAAGGTATCAAAGGATCTAATCAAATTCCACACTCTGAACTTATACCTTTTTAGGTATGAAATATTACATTGGTATTTTCTTCTTCCTTGGTTGCCCACTAGTTCTAAATACCCATACACTAGTAGTTCTTTGACCTTGTTCTTTATAGAAAATTATAATCCTAGGATAAGGGCTTCATACTCAACAATATTTTTGGTACAAAGGAATTGGAGTCTATAATAATCATGGTACTTTCTATTAGTGGGGTCAATTAAAACAATACCAACACCTAATCTAAAATTAAACCTAACACCATCAAAATGCAACTTCTATAGTCCAAGAACAACATGAGCACCCTCCGGATCACATACCTTATTAGTCTCTAGGGTGAAAAACCCTAAGTCTAAGTCTATTATGTTGACCCTCTCATTCACAACATTTTACTTAGTTATCATATGTTTCATTCTTGGCTCTCTCTCTCTCCCTCTCAACCTTGATTTGATTGGGGACTCCCTTCCAAGGTAGCCATAGATGTAAAAAAATTATGGACATGTAACCATTCAAAGCCTTGGTCCATTTCTTGCTCAATAACATTCCATAAACATCAGGTATATCAACAAGTTGAATATAAATTAATTTTTGCACTCTAGGCTTAGAAGCTAGTTGCATGTGAACATTTAAAAGTTCCCCAATTACCCTAACTCTAGATTTTTCCAACTAAGTTACCACTCTATCAGACTTACTAGGGGTTAGGCCTAGTTTTTTTCATATACCTACATTCATGATATTATTATATGCTCCTAAATCTAATAATCAATTATGTAATTTCTTACCAAACATCCTGATAGTGAGTAAGAAAGGAGGAGTTTCAACTTTGGCCTTGTGCATAGTCACATTGGCATGATCAGTCTATATAGGACTATTTGACTTCAATGATTATAATAGGTCCCTTTGATCTATAATTTATGTAATTTCATGTAAAGTATTATTATCCTTTATCCTTTTCATGTCTTTAACTATGTTATAACCGATCTTAGAAGAGCTAAGAATTTTAATGTTGGGTTTAGAAGTACTCCCTTTAGGTGGCTTAGTATTATTGCTTGAAGAAGGGTCTAGAAGAGTCCCAAAATTATTTAGAGGTGTTGAGGTAGTCAAAGGCTACCTCTTCTTCCTATTCCTTAAGGGATAGGTCTTCTTCAAGAACTATTGAAAGGCTTGGATCTCCTTAGGGATCTCATCAAGTTCATTTTCCTCTTAAAAGGGGAAATCAAAGGTGTCTACCATGAAGGCTTGATCAGATGACTTGGGTCTAGAGGTGATTTCACCACTGCACTTATTAGGGACTACCTCAAATTTATCCAAATTCTCTTGTAAATCCTCAAATGCTTTGAAAAACTTTATACAATCAATTTCCCCATGATTGGTTTTGCAATGTACCCTGCAATAGTTAGGCAATGTAATATCAGTGAGGCTAATTTCTAGTCTTATTTTTAGAAGATGGCTCATTATTCCTATTATTATGAAAACTATAATTTTTAAATATGTTAGTTGGCCTATTATACCTTTGAAATGATAGGTTCCTACCTAAACTTTCAATAGTATTTCCAACTTGTTTTTGCAATTGAAGAAAATCAAAGCTTAACTTTTGGACCATTTTTTGGATATATTCATTCTCATTTTTAAGAGTTTTAGAATTATGTACCTAGTTATTATTAGTATATGTTACCAAAGGCATTTGATAATTTGTATTAAATCCATTAGTAGGATGGTTTATGAATCCTAAATTTTGATTGGGAGCTACATGACTCAATGGAAACTGAATTAAGTTTGGGAGCTAGTTTAATGATGAGATATTTTGATTGTTATTTGGGAACAAGTTCATCACAGGCATTTAGGGGTTGATGTTTGGCATAGAATATGCCATTTAACCTTGGGGTTGAATTTAATCATTGATGGTTACTACTTCATTATAGGCTCTAGCTAATGAAGTTATGGTTGAAATGGATCTCTTCAAAAACATAGAGGTCATGGGATCCACTACATTTTTGTAAATTCCTAAATCTAAGACATCATCAGAATTATAAGTGTTTATGGTATTGCTAAACATTTTCTAAAATATAGCATTGAAGGACCTAATATGCTTACTTACATCTCTTCTAATAGTGGTGAACTAATGATAGATAACACAAGGACCAATAATCTTACCAAATTGATCAATGAACACATTATTGAAATCATCCTAGCTTGTGATGTAATTATTATGCAAGTTCAAAAACCATTCATAAGCAATATATTTAAATGTAAAGGGGAATAACTTGTAAGCTACATCCTCATGCACAACATTAAGCAATCTTAAGTTATCCTTAAAAGATGTTACATGTTCCTCAACAATTACTATACCCATTGGACTAAACATAGGTAAGTACTTTTTAGGGTTCTATGGGAAGTCATGTACCACACCCGGTACATTGATGGAAGACTCTCCTAGCCAAGCCATACTTGGGTGAAAATTGAAGGCACAAATACCTTGAATAGATGAAGTTGGAAAATATTTGGACCTCCTACGTCTACCTTTGTCATGTCTAGCCTTTTTGTGAACCTCAAGTTCAAGTAAAGGCTCCCTATTTTTTGAGTGTGATCTTTTTCTAATCCTAGGTAATTCTAGCTTGAGATTTGAATATTCTACCTAAAATATGATGTATCAAGTTAAATTTTATAAAGGACAAGAGTAAAACCTATACATTGAGCTTATTTTATAGAGGTGATATGAAAAACAACAAAGTATGTTGATCTTTGAATGAATTAGCTCAAATATGTGTTTAATTATGTGAATATGATCTATATTTATAAGTCTTAATTTAAAGGAACCCAAATCTATGAATGATATTCCAACCTTTGATAAAAATGAGCCATTATAATTTTAGATACTATGGATATTTAAAGCTTAAGCTGTATTTACCAAAAATATGCATCAACACCTCAAAGAACCTCAATCTTTGTCTAAGGAAGCAAACATATGATTTGTAGAAAAAAAGTATCAATTATCTTTATAATTTTAAGCAAATATTTCACTCAAAAGCACAAAGATACACTAATCCTAGCTTAAATGGATTAAAATCAACAAATATTTGAAGAATTCAAATAGAAATGCCCTCCTAGTGCTAGTGGAGCTTCTTCCTATTGATGCTTCTAAATGATCCACATGTACTCTTAGTGTTTAAAAAACACTTCTCATTTTAGAATTTGGAAAATTCAAGGCATGAGTTGTAGGTTTCAGCAATCTAGTTGCCTATGGTGAAATAGAAGTAGAGCAAGACAAACTATTCCATAATATTTATATACTTTGGTGGTTGGGAGCCATCTTAGTCCATTCTTCATGGATTGCTAATAATCTATGCTAATACTTAGTGAATTATGCTCTAGATTTTAAATATAGACTAATATAAGTGAATATTTATGATGTAGATAAAACTAAAGTGATCTTGGGGTAAAAAAGAGCAAAGAGAAGGGTAAGGAAGAAAATAAAAGGGTGATTACCAATTTTAGCCCTAAAAATTATGATAAAGTATCAATCTCAATTAAGTATGCATTCAAACCAATATATAATTTAAAACAACCTAAGCTCAAATTCTACTATATATTAGGCAAATTTCAAAGGATAATGTGAATAATTTTAAGTAGTCCTAGTTCTTATTTAAAGATTTATTAATATTATCAAATAGCACATGCACATTTGAAAATAGAGTAAAATAAAAATGAAGGAGAATAAAAAATCTTTCAACTAATCTAGCATGTTGCAAAAATTGGAAACCATATGATTACAAGGATAAAATTTAGAATTCTAAGACACCATTCAAATTCAAGACCTTAACTAGAAATTGAGAGAAAAGCTAAAATCAAAATTAACACATCAAACATAGACATATTTGCAAAATTTTATTGATTATATTAATTACTTCAAATTGTATAAAGTTTCTCAAAAATCTCTCCCTTTTACAAATGGTAATGCATGCCTTTATAGGAAGATTAGGTAGTATGCCATTCAATAACAATATACAAGTGTACAAAGATAATGAGAGCTACCCTTACAAGTTCTAAAATACATGTGATTTTCACAATCATACCAACTTAGAGATAAATATGCTAACAAACTAGCATATGCCTTTACAATGAAATATTCTATTTCAACATGTTATGAAATTCTACATAATAGAATATTGTCTAATTGGCTAATGGGGCCTCTGATTGTCGTTGTTAGAGGATTCTCATGGCTTTCTCATTTTTCTCATTAATTAGATATATATCCACAATAGGCTTAATTATTTGCTCCTCTTGATCCACCAAGTCATCAAATTCTTTGTCATTCTTATCTATGGCCTCTGTAATGCTCCTAACTTCATTTATCCTTTCAACTGCATTTAATATCATGTCCAACATTTTATTGTCATTAGCCCCATATTTTCCTTTGTGTTTTATTTTGATTTTTTTGGGTTACCAAAGTAGCCCTATTTTTGGATTCCCCATCACTTATGATCCCAAGGGTATTGGGTTGTGTAAGCTCTATAATCATGATCCCAAGAAGTTGTTTAATTCTTGAAATTAGTTCCTTATCCTCTTTTAGGACCCTTTTCACACCATTGTGCCATGCACTTAAACTTTGAACCTTTTCAATCACAATACCTAAAATTGTACTCAGGAATGACTGGTCCATGAATTGCAAACTCATCATTGAATAGATTGACTTCGCTAGTGGGATGAGTGAAGGTTAATTTGGGTCTCTTATTTAATTCCACAAGGACTATTGCTAGCTCTACCTTCCTCTTCTCATGTTATGCTTTTGGGATAATCTCTTTTCCTTTATCTTATTTGGTCTTCCCTTACTTATCAGAGTCATAGGAATCTACAAGTTCCTTGAGGTCACCCTCAAGTGTTTCCTCTAGATCTAAGGCTATAATGTTTAGGTATTCAATAGGAGAAGGTGGCCTTTGTAGAAGTGTCAAAGGTAGGGGCCCTTCCCTAGGTTTTTCTTCTAGCCTTCTCCAACTTTCTCCTTTCTTCTCCCTTGTTCACCTTAAACTTGCTCAACCTATTTTTTGGTTTATGGTTGTGGTTACTCTACTTGAGGCTATTCATGGGCTATTATAGATGGCTTAGGTGGTAAGTGATATTGTAAAGTATGAATTTTCTATGTTTCCCCAGATGGCTTGTTATCCTTTATTAACCTATGTTCAAGCTTAATGTTATGGCCTTGGACCCTAGCCAATACTTCTTTATAGTTATTAGCCCTAATATATATATGGTGTCATGGACACTAAGTTAATTTACATATTCTAGATTTGGAATATTCTTTTCCCTTAAATGATCACCTACTACATTCTTTTGATCCCACATCTGGAGTTCATATAGCTGGAAGCCAAATGAATCCATGTGTGTGAACATGATTTCCACATATTTCCAATATTTTATTATGGTTTTACCAATATTCAAGGGGAATGGGTGGAGTTGACCCTTTTTCTTATCTTTTCAAGTCATATCAATGCCATGGATGATTTGGGAGGTAATTTCTTACTCTAAAAGCTTATTTGGAACATATACTAGTAGCTTGTAAGGTTGGGACATGATTCCTTTTGTCTTGATAATTGTACAATCAGGGTAATACCATACATCCCTTATCATTTCAACATACCTCTTGATGAGGGGGTAGAACCAAGGTATGGGAACACTTATGATGGCCTCCACTATATCTAGATAAACACAGTCACAAATGAACTGCATGTGATTCTTGTACTTGAAGATGTGCAGTTTGGAATAGTAATGTGAAATGGTTATCTTTCCCTCTAGGGACCAATCCCTAATCTTAGGGAAGGTGATTGAGGCAAGAAGGGTGTCAAGTAGGTATTACTTCATAAATAATTTCTTTTAGGTCTTTCTTTTGATGGCATTAAATTATTTGGCTAAGAAAACACTGATTAAGTCTCCAATTAGAGGGGTAAGTTTCTCCTCTACCATGAAGTGCACATATGGGACCCAAATCTTATTCACATAAGTAGTTAAAGGGACACCAAAGGCTCAATTAAATAGGGTCATTATTACCCTAATTCCCTCTTTGAATGGGGTGATAGGGATCTTGCCCTTAAGGTTTCTAAATATATGAGGTCCTTGGTGTAGCCATGGTCTGAGGATGGAGTCCAAGTCATGATTATTGGTCTACTCTTTGATTTTGGAAAGGTACACATGGGGGAGAGGAAGCTTGTAGTAATTCTCAAAAGTAATAGGGGAAATGCAGGCTACCCCTTTTGATTTCCCATCCCTAATGATCCATTCATTATCTATTCTATAATCAACAAATATGGGGGCAAGGATGTCAATATAATGTAATACCTCTAGTTTTTTTTATGGCATGATGAAGGCCAGCCATTTGGATTGTAACTAGGTCACAGTGTCACCTATTTGTGGTGGCATTCCTCTATTTCTCCTATGAAATGGGTTGTAATTATTTTATCATGAAGAACTTGGACCAATTCCTAATGCCTTAGATGTTCAATGTTGTGATGTATAATTCAGTTCCTTGAAAATTTGGCTCTCATTGTTTTTTTTCAAATGGAGCTTAGTCTCTTCCTTCAATTACTATCTACTAGCTATCATGGTCTCTATCTTTGCTAATTGTTCACACTAGATTATAGATGATCTCTGTGAAAGCTCTCTTACACCTAAAAAACATAATTAAGTTTTCCTTTGATCAAATTATATAAAACTGAGTTTGTTTGGATTGATTTTATGCAAGATTTAGGTTTTTGGAGCTGTAATGGTATAATATATCTATGATTTAGCTTATACATGCCTTATATTTGATGTATACCTTTACCTCTATAGATTCATGTTTTTGAGCCCACAAGATCTTAAATTTTGTCTTTTTTTTATTGCATGGTTCCTATGTGGCATTGGTCTAGATATTTCATGACATTTTTCATAAATACCTTTCAAACACTAGCTGTTGGCATCTAAAAATGCCTTTTTTTACTTCGTTCCATTGGATTAAGTGTCACGATAAAATGATAACCATTGATTGTAATCCAAACCTTTGACTTTTAATTGGTTCCTTGGTCTTAAGTCTTATGGTCATGAGAATTGGCATGTTCACGTATCTTCTTCATGATTAGTATCTTTGGTCAGTCATTCATTAAATGAGTATTAGCCATGTGGCAAGCTTATGATCCTTTGAAAAGTCATTGGTGTTTTTTCACCAATGGATCAACTTTTAACTACAAAGTGTGAGCCATTGATTGCCTTGTCATATATGCCTTAAATGATCTTATGCCATGAATTAAACTTATAGGCTCTCAAGGTCATTTTGAAAAATTCTTTAAGGGCCATGTTCCATTAAATCAAATCCAACTATGGTGCACGAACCGTTGATCTACATAAATACCCAAACGTCAAGTTAGTACATTATTAAAGTCATGATTTAGGCTTAAGTTCATTAGATTAAGGTTTGTTTCATGTTCATTAAGCATGAAATAAACCATAGGCTAACGAATTTATTCATAAGTTTCCTAATTCATAACAAAGGGGTGAGGGTCTAAATAGTCCAGGTCACCACATATGAAAATTTTTGGTTAGCTTATATTCCGTGTGATAAGGACTTCCCTTTTAAAATAAGACTTAGCATAAGTTCATAGTTTAAGGTTCATGATTTTTAAACAAAATGCCATGGAGACCCTTTTGTACAAATTTAGACTAAATATATTTAGATCAGAAGACCATTTCCATATTTTTCAAGTTGAAGACTCCCATTTTTAGCATATTTTGAGCATTTTGTTTAGATTGTAAAGCCATTTCCAAGTTATTAAAATAGGATTTTGAAATGCCATTTGACCCTGAGTAAGATATTTCATTGGATTAAAATTGATCCTCTCATGAATTCCAAGTACACCCTTATGGGTGTCAATTGATGGTTGCATGGACATCGAGTTTAAGCCAGTGAACTTTCATTTTGAAGGGCTTAAATTTAATGTTCGCATGGGCATAAAATTCATATTTTCAGATGTTTGAATGATTTTCATGTGAATGTCAATTTTAAGTTCATTAAAATCTTTAAGACCAAATTCAAGGATGCCACTTGGAATTTCTGTGGAGCTTCTTAGGGTCTTGATGTTAATTCGCTCTATTGGATCAAATGTTATGAAAAAATGAAAAAATGACATCCATAAACCCTCCTTCAATATCAAGTCATAAATGGATAATAACTACCATCGATTACTTCACTATATGGATAT
Source organism: Torreya grandis (assembly GCA_037957365.1). Taxonomy (NCBI): domain Eukaryota; kingdom Viridiplantae; phylum Streptophyta; class Pinopsida; order Cupressales; family Taxaceae; genus Torreya; species Torreya grandis. Next base: position 2,253,222 of record JARHVA010002271.1, read on the forward strand.
AAGCACTGGTATTAAAGGAAGCAAATGAGACCAATTTTCTAGATGTATATGAAGGTCTACTCACTAGGTTTGGATTCCCTTAAACTATTATTTATGATAATGATATGGCATTTATAGGGATTAAGATCCATCTATGGTTTATTCAACATAGTGTTTTTCTTGACACTTTATAAAATTACTATCCACAAGCAAATGACATTATTGAGTCCATTAATAAGAACTTGTTGAAGATCATAAGAATAAAAATTAAAGATAATAAGAGGTTATGGCATCTAAAATTGAGGTTAGATATGTGGGTTGATAGGATCACCTAAAAAAATTCAATATCCAACTCTCCCTACAAATTGGTATATGGTAAAGAAGTAAGTATGCCTATTTCTATTGAATTTCCTTCCCTAAAACCGATACATCAACTTGAGTTGTTTGATAATGAACCTATGGAGATTAGATATGCTGAGCTTATGGAGCTAGAAGAGATAAGACATTAGTACATGCTAGCCATGGAAATCCATCAAGGAAAATTTAAGAGAGCCTTTGACAAAAGAGCTTCTTCATGTAGTTTAAAAGAAGGAGATTTGATCCTTAAATGGGGTGGAGACAAAACTAATCAAGGAAGACATACAATGTTTGACTCTTTTTGGAGTGGTTGATATATAATATCTAGTTGAAAATCCCACAATTCCTTCTAACTTGAAAGGATGGATGGTGAGGAACTTCCTATCCTAGTTAATAATATACATCTGAAACATTGTTATTAAGGAAGCTCAGTTCCTTGTACATAGTTTGTTTTGATTTCATTCAAGTGTTATCATATTACATTAGTTTGTTTACTTTTGATTTGTTTAGTTAGCTTCCTTATTTCATTTTTTTCCTTCCTTATTTTGGTATAACTCATTATCTTTATAATTTAAAAGGTTTCTTGAAGTCATGGATTAGATTCATCATTATCAAGGATGCTTCCTAGCTGAGTCACCAAAGATGTTAGCCAAATTTGGCCTACATACCAAATTTTTTCCAATAACAAATAAGCTAAGAAGGGTCCTAATTGGAGAGTGATCCAATGGTGGAAAGAGTAGATAAATTTATAGAGAAGATAACTTATCATTTGTAATCTTAAAGTGTGAATTTGGTGATCTTAGACAACCAAACCATCATTGCATATCATACAAAAATAGACTGGCCAATTTACTTGTGTATTTTATAAGTATACTCAGGAAACTTCTCAAGTGAAAAAGATAATGTGGACATGAATTTAATCATGCCTATATCATCCTATACAAATTTTATGTCTTGATGTATTTTATGTCTCAATATATAAAGCTTATAAGTAGGACTTGAAGAGTGAAATGTGTACAGGGACATCAAGTTAATGTTGCGGTAAATAACCACTTAAATTCAAGTGTTCCAAGTTTAAATGCAGAGCTAAAAGTGTCAATATCATGTGAGATTATGTCAATATATAATGTTACATGTCGAATAAAAAAGTTAGTGGGTCCTTAATATATAATGGTGCATATTTGATGATGTATCAAAGATCAACGGTGAGCATCAAGTCAGACAGTCATCATAAACATGTCAATGCCAAGTGTCAAGGTTTGGGTACCTAAATAGAGATCTAATGGTACACGATGATTGATAATTCTAATGGGCCTAAGTATATAAATATTTCATGATCTATTGCATAAAAAATATCAATGATGAGTGAGAGGTAAACAACTCAGTGAATCTTGAAGAGAAAATGCATGGGCAATAAGTGTCTTAAGCATGTTAAATTGGCAGAAGATCTATGGCTTATGTTCATTTGTAAAGAGTAAGATCAATAGTGCATGTAGGGTCAAATATTCAATAATATCATAAGAATAAATGAAGAGCTATCACATAGCACATTTTTAGTAATGTAGATCAAGATCAAGAACCAATATCAAAATTCAAAGCCAAATATGGTCAGAGAAAACATTTTAAATGGATGCCATGGAGGTAGACACATAAAATTTAAATTATTCATCACCAAACTTAGGTGCATGGATAAGCCATTTACAAGGTGGTCTTGAAGTTGATTATTCCCCTTTTTAAATGCTAAATTGAACCAATAAGGAGCAATCAATGTCAGGACAAGATCACAATAGATTGATGTAGTTGTTGCAACTAATTTAACACTAAATTCATCTTTAAAATGACTTTATCCCACAATTATAACTATAAGGAGAATCAATTCATGCCAAAAATATATTTAAATGGATTGATATAGTTTTTTTATCCATTTTCTATAAGTAGTCTTAGACATTATGATCTATTCTAATTGAATCAATGCTGAATGATGGGAAATCTGGTAATTATGCTCACTTCTTCATCCTTTATGAATTATCCTCATCTCTCTCATCCCATTATACTATAAATATAAGATTATAAGCCTTGAAAATGATCCCTCTCTTTGGCATGACTAGAATATACTAATATTTGTACTGTAACACCTATTTGATGAAATAAAGATTGAATTTCTATATTTATGTGTCTCATGAATTCATTTATGTGGTTAAGTGAATGTATGTTTTACTTACCTCTATCTAAGTTTTATCACCTTCATTATTGTTTTGGTAGTTCTCAAAGGTCACTCTCAATGTATATATAGTCTATTGGTCAATCTGGAAGTGGACAACTACCCTCCCATGCTAGGTTGATAACTAGTCAATGACTTATTTTGAAATACTTAAGTAGAAGCTAATCAAAGAGTGAATGAAGTTATGTTTAATAGTATTGAAAGTGTCATATAGTGTGTCTTTTTCAAGTATAAATATTAACACATTTGGTGTATCACATCCCTTTTATATGCTTTCACATATTATTGCTAATCTATCTCCCCTTTTCCCAGCAAGAAGCTAGTTTAGCTTTAGAATAGGTGATAGACCCAAAGGAACTCAACATTATCTAGAGGTATAACCCAAGATTAAGAAACCCATAGCCTAGGTTAATTCCCATGTTGGAATAGGTTTGATCAAGAGGACCTAAATAATCCCCTTCTCAGCTAGGGTGCAACCTAGGACACCAATAGTAATACTTTAAACAAGTCAAATACCTCATATTAACATGTTTAAATTCCTGTAGATGCTCATTTCAATGATATAAATATGTATATATATGGCATTAACTATTGGAGTCATTCTTAACATTTGATAAGTTTGGTTTATTTTTTCATGCTTCTAAAGACATGTTCAACACCTTGAAACCTTCACTACACTTCCATGTGCATGCTATACAAGGTTCATACACATGATTTAACATGATTATAGGTTAAAAACTATAAGAAGTTGACTATGTGACCCACATGACTAAATGTTTGATCAATTCATGAACTTTTAATACCAATCATGGCATAAGGTGATTAATATGACATGAGAAACATGAATTTCATCATTTCACATTCACAAGAGACCCTTGCAGAGAACCAAACCTTCTACAAGTAGCAAAACCTAACTGCAACCTTTATTTATGACATGTTCTTACAATATAAACTAATTATCTCATGAGATAATCTTAAAAAATGGAAATAAACATGAGAAACATGAGAGGATGGAGTCAACATCCTATGGAATCAATCTCAATAACTGGATTGTATGGACTTGTCCACATAAAGGTAAAACCTACAAGGAGTGGGAAATAACAAGCATAAAAGTACATTCAACTTGTTAAATATGGTTCAGAAAGTATAAGAATCCAATCCTTGAAATATAAACATGAATTTTAAGCTAACTAATTTTACTATCACCTCCCAAATTAGTATGACCTAGAACTTCTATTGGCTTTACAAAACATGAACTTATTAACTAGTTTTACATGTCTAGAAGGGCAATAAAGGAGCTAACTATTTTTAGACCATTTTTATCACTTAAAAAGGTGATAAAAAATTTATATAATTCTATATAATTTGAAGAGACATCAAAAAATATTCTCTCATGTGCCACTCTCTCCCATAGGCCATATACCCTTTGAAACTCCCTCTTTTGCACTTATTTTCTTGATTTTTAGTTAGCACTTGTAATATTATATTAGTAATAACATTAATAAGATGAAATATGATAGGTACTAACATTGGGGTCGTTAAGTATGATTTTATAACACTTGTATTTCTTAGAAAACTATACCACTTGCATTTAATGCTCTAAAATGACCCCTAAGTGACTCAAAATGACATAAGGACTACAAGGGACCATGACCAAGGCTAAAAAGACATTAAATCACATTAAATTAAGCATGACACATTATATTAATTTTTAATATACCCCTATGTCAATTTTTTTACTATAGGGGGCTTGACCTATTTTGACTTGTGGTTAAAATAGTCAACATTCTTAGCAATTTCTAGGGGTGGTATGCTTTTTATGTCCAAGACCATTAGCCTTTTCCTATCCATTGGGATATGGAGTCACATATACATATATATGACACTTAAATTTACTTGAAAAAATACCAAATAATATAAAATAAACAAGAAACAACACACAAGATAGGAAACTAAGAAAATACATACTTGTGCTTCATGAGCACTTATGGAACACATGCACACAAAACCAAACTAACTAATTCAAACACAAACTAACCTAAAATAATAAATTACTCCATGATAAAAGGGGAAGTTTGGAAACCCTCTTACTTCATATACTTAAGGATTTAATGAGGGATGCATCCTTTTAACCCTTGGCATTGATGCCTCCATATTCTTCATGGTGTTTGTCAACTTCATTGGCATGATGTTCAATGAAAACCAAACATCTCCAACAAGGGTAGATATGGAAATGAAATATTCTTGAAGATAAACAACCTCAACTCTTTCATAGGTCTCCTCAACTATGAATTACAAAGGTGGTTCAACAAGGCATACCTTCTTGGTTTCCATGATGCTCTCAATAAGATTAGGTCTCCTTTCAGTGGTGAGTTCTTCAATATCATCAAGGAGCTCCTCATATTCCACCTAATCTTGGTCATTCTCTTCCATGGAAAAATATTTCTCCACCTTGTCATGTACTTGGCCCTCAACTTAGCAAAGCTCTTCAAGTTCTTGAAAGAGTTCTATTTGTTATTGCCAATCATCCTTATCCTCATTATTTTCTAAGATCACCACCTCTTTAGCCTTCTCTTCTTGATGTGTGAAGTCATCAGGTTGATATTATTTACACTTCAATTCATCTGAGGGTGTTTAAAAATTAGGATAAGGTATTAAGTCACCATTAAGAACAACAACTTTCACCTTGGTCTCATAAGACTCTTCTAGGACTACAACTTCTTGAGGAATGACTTGAGTTCAAATTCATTCTTGATAGCACACTCAGCTTCATGCTTGAACCATAATCTCATGATCATATATGAAGTCTTATTCAAACACCTCTCTCTTCAATTCTTAGCCACATTCTTCATGGACAACTGCAAAAGAATCTTTAGTATCTTTCTCTTCATTCAAAAAGGTAGAATTATCCTTGTGATCACCAAGGGGAGTCCCTATGGTTATTCATTCCTCAATTCACTCATGACATCTTCTTGATCAGCTATGAATTGAATTCTTTCATCTTTATTGGCTTCCCTCAAAATGGGCTCTTTCTCAAGAATGGGTGAGGTGGGAGGATGATGACTTAGAGATGGAGTGTTAGGTGAAGGAAAGGGCTTGTGAATGGTTTTAGGAAAGAGGATTGCACTAATAATATCATGGGGAAGTGACCCTTTGGGATAATTAGAAGAAAAACCATTTACGTAAATAGAAGTTGCACTTTTCCAATAGCTTCCTTGAGACTCTTCAATAGTATCATGTTCATTTTTAGGGTCCTTTTCTTCCCATATCTTTATCCTAATTATTGAGCATTGAGCACACTTCTTTGCCAAGTCCATCTACTCTTTGATATCCCATTGAGTTCCTTATATATCTTCAAATGTCTCCAAAACTTACATATAACTTGGGACCTCACCTTTTAACCATTTCATGAGGTGATTAGGGAGCACATCATACTCATCATCCCATGTTCTCATATCACCTTCAGTAACTAATAGTTGTGGTATGAGCCCAAAACAATATTTGATGTCAGATGGGATTGATGGAGGAGGAGGAGGGTAATGATGGGGGTATAGACCCAATATAACTTATTGTAATTGAGTCTCTAAGTATTCATAGCTTTCCTCTTTGTATCTTGATTTAGACTCATAGGTATCATCTTGAGGTTGATAGGGAGGTTCATGATAGGGGTATTCACCATAGTTATTCATAGCAACCTCTTTTGTTAAATGAGATGTAAGTAATAATCAAAACCTTCAAGAAAATATAAAGATACATGGGTTGATTACAACCAAAAGTTTTCATTCTGAGTCACCATTGGGGATAACTTGATTTCTTCTAAAATTTGATTATAGGAAAAACACACCAATAATATTTCCACTCTTTTAGACCTTGGTCCCATTAGGCATGCCAAAACTATTATCACCAAAAATTTCACCCTAGAAGAAGGTGTTCAAGCCTTTTATAGATTTGGGAAACCTAGGAATACTTCCAAGTATGTGGGTGTACCTATAGGTAAAATTAGACCTCTAGGTTTAAGGGATAGGTTCTTGAATATACCTTGAATTACTTATCACCTAAACTAGTTACTTGTGTGGAAAAGAGTTAGAAGTTTTCATGAAAAGAAACTAATATAAGGGTGTGATACATCAGAAGGATTTACACATGACTATAATAATTATTCACTAAGATACAAGGAATACAACACTATTTTTAAAGTCTTAGAATGCTCTAACATTAGTATTTAAATATGAAGGTGATGTGCATGAAGACTATCCAAGGTAAGTGAAACCATAGATCAACTGTAGATACCAAGGTCTTATTGTACACATGAGAACACATATATACACTTAACAACACTTCACATGACCTATTAGATTAAATTCACTTTCATGAAACATGGAAGGATTAAAAGAAAGCAAGGATAGATAATAATCTCTTAAATATTCACTATACATCTCTCCACACACTTTGACAAGATGAGATATGAACTCAAACCAGATTGCATTTATTGTTATAAGGTAAACTACAATATCAAAACTAGTAGGGATTGACCATACATGGTGTGTTATTATCTTATAAGAGCTAAAATGTCTACTATGTATAGAATTTGAGAGAGAGGAGAAGAGAATGAAGTCCAAGAGTCATTAAGACATGTGTCATGCCGATAAAAGGAGTTACACATGAAGGAAAGAGGAATATGGAATATACATGTAAATTATACTTGTAAAAATGTCTCTCAAAACATGATACTCCTAAAATGTGGTGTAGAATTCCTTAATTTCTTTCTCAAAAAACTACCTTCATCATTTAGCCTTTTTGGAATGTCCAAAATAGACTAGGGATAAATGTGATGATCGCACTTAGGGTGTAGTCATATAAAATGTGAAGATTGGTAACTTGAGTGTGGCTTATGACACCCAACCCATAGGTCCCTCTTACTTGTACTCATGACACTCATAGGCATCTTTTCACTGATTCCTAGTCATTTGTAGCCTTCTAGATAGTGGTTCCACCTCCTTCAGGCATCATTTCCAATGATGATTCCAACCCCCTAGGTCTTGTTCCTTTATAGATATAGCACCCAAATTGGAATATATCACTAGACCCTAGGGTGTCTATTTTTTATCCTCCTATCTAAGTGCATTTTTAACACCAATGGTCATCTCTTTCCAATTATTATCCTGTTTCTAGTCAGCCTAACACAAATGTATTTGACTCATGACCAAAAGATCCCTATAAAGCCCATTCAAAGACCATTTAGAAGGGGTTGGAAAATATTAAAAAGCAAGCAAGAATACAAGAAATAATACTATTATCACTTTAAATTTAACCCTTTGAAGAGATGACAATTCTCTCCTCATTCAACTGGCACAATGGAACCATCTCAGGGTTGTGGGTGACCCAAATTAAGGTGGATCTATAGACTAGGGCAAGTTCCCTTGATGTACCACTATAAATCAAACCTACTACTAAATTTTTGTGGGTGAAAAGGAAGAAGGATAACTAAAAAAAATATAATATATGGGAGGTGATACACCAAATATGTGGTCTACTCACACCACTTACAATGTACTTGAAACGAAAGACAAGCCTACACATACACTTCATCTAATTGAACACTCCTACATTAATGTTTCAAGCATGGGGTCTTGAAGAGAGACTAGGTTAGGTTGACAAAGAAAATAGGCATTATATAAAAACTAATGAATAAGATACTCACTACACCTAAAATCCACATTACACACTTCTTGTTGACTTGTAAAAGAGAGCTTTCAAACTACACAAGGTATTAGGAAGGATAACATGTCAAGGTAAGAAAGATACACTTATACAAGACCAAAAATGATAACATGTATTTAATGATATCATGAATGAGTTAAAATATCAATATTTATTAGTTCAAGTCAAAACTTTAGTAAGGCTTTACCATACTCAGGTTGAGAGATCCCTACAACAACCAAAAAGGATAGAATATATAGTAATTATGAGAGAAGAGAGAGAAAGTGAAGCTCAAGAGTCACTAAGACACTTGTCAAGAAAGGAGAATGAGTTAAAATAGCATGGAATTAATAATGATTTATGTATTCAAAGGAAAACAAGGACAAATGCCCCTCAAACTTGTCTTACTCCTCCATATGTGGCGTAGATGCTCTTTACTTGCACATGAAATTGCCCTCATGATTTACCTTAAAAAAACTACCTCATCACTAATTAGGGTTAGGTCTAATTATTTATATAATGGGAAAGGGTTACTAAAAATTCCCTAAATGCATTTAAATGGTCCCTAATAATCCACATTTTTTTCCCATGAGCAATCATCTCTAATAGTTACAAATGGCTCATTCTCATACACCTCTCACACTTGGAATTAAAAATCCTTCCAATTATATAATATGATCCATGAAAAAAGAGGAATTACACCTTTAAATAGGTTCTAATTCATTATGTTCATGAATCAAGCCTCAAAAGGCTTCTCAATTGAAGTTTTCACCATTTTCACCAAGTGTTCACTATCTGCCCACTAGACTGGCTGAGATGAAGAAGATATAAAACACACTTCGGAGACTAAATAGATCAATATAAGAGAATGGGGACTTGAAAAAAGTCCTAATATTTATTCTAAAGGTGATTTCATCTTTTGATATCTCTCCATATCTACAAAACACACAAATTTGTCAAGAAAATCCCTATTGTACACCTCAGTCCCATGGGGTAGATCCCTAGAGAGTCCTATATAGATCAAATTAAATTTGATGGTCACTTTACCCCATTTTGATACTCCTTTTTCTTCATCTTCCCAATTAGATCCTTAGAGAGGGTTTGTGAGGGTTTAAAGAAAATTTAGGTCTTAGCCTTTGTTCATAAAGACTAGACATTGGATTTCTAAAACAATGCCACTTATGGATTCTATAGGACCCTATATAACATCCTTGAACACCTTGAGGCTCCATGCAAATCCTTAAAGGAATTTTAAGCATTTAAACATGACTAGTTGAGCTCTTTTAGCAGTCTGCATAGGCTTGTGTGCACTTTAATCAAAGAAATGGATTCTTGGTGGACTTCTCTACAAAGTAAAGGATATATCATACCTTTAATAGTCTCACAAGCATGTTTTAATGGGTTTTGGTATATATTTAAAACCAAAAATTGAAGTTGACCTCTCTTAGGTGTTAGGCCTAGTATTAAATCCATAGCATATCTATAAATTTTGGTGGTTGGAACCCCCCAATTGATATTACATGCATAATATCATCCCAAACACCTCTTATGACATCCATAAATCATGATCAAACAAGTTAGAGTCACTCACCAAGGTTGTATATGGAAATGACCTCCTTGCCTAGCAATAGACTTTACCATCCTTCATGGTACTAAATGTAACCCTTTTTTCCTATAATACCTTGTTTAGTTTCAAACCTTATAGCAAGGTTATCCATGTTTTATATGCATTCCCTATATTCAACAATCATCTTGAAGGGTCTCTGCTTGTTCTGGTTCACTCTATCTCCTCCTTTTCTCAAAATTATCTTATAATGAGCTTAGGGAAGTGCCCCCTATCTGAGATAAAAAAAGGGAGCTTACCCTATTTACCTCACAAAAAAACTATTGTAGAGGTTCATATAGGTAATAAGGGTGATATTTATAAATTTTTAACCTCTAGTGATGAGTCTATACCTTTAAACTTTCATAATTTCCAAGGAAAACCTTTTCAAGAGAGTTTGTGTAGGGTATGAAATCATGGACTATGTAAGTGTGATTTAAGCTCCTTATCTGCTCAAGATGCATCATGATATCTTCATGATGTTATTTTAATAAATATTAATATGTGATACTATTCAATAATCTCTCCAAATTTGATATGTTCCTCACATTTTTACAACTCTAAGACTGACCTTCCAATCCTTGACTGTGACTATATTGACCTTCAAAGTCACATTTGTAGGTGTACATTGCATGATTTGAGGCCTAAATATAGTTTTCAAAGACTTAATTTTAAATATTATATGGTAATCCATCCATATAACAAGTTTCCCATTATGTTTATGCCCTTTTATGAACCCTTCATGCTCTAGAATCATAAGCCTATTTCTAACATGGTTGTGTTGTTCTTCTTGGAGACCCTATTTTTAGGTTGAATTGGGGTTGATAATGGTTTAAAAGACATCCTTGCTTCTCTTGAAACATGAAAAAATTAACCACTTGGAAATTTATTGTACCTTGTAGTGCATTTACAAACTTATGGGGTTTGAAATTGAGTTACCTTGTACCATGATTGAGACTCATGCCTTTAGGCTTGAATGTAGGTTTCATTTCTCCTAATAGGCTTGGTAATGGTATTGAACACTCTCCCTAGTGCTCTCAACTTACAAGATTACTTTATATTACCTTATATTTCTCTTGAAAGTGTTGAAACACTATCAAACACACATTCACAGTTCACTATCAATGTACCTTGTTGTAGGTGGGCATTTTGATGTTGTATGAATAGGGATTAAGTAAAGTGAGCCAAACTTGATGTAACTTCCTCCTGGAGTGGTCTTTAGATTATCTATAATGCCCTAGGTCATATGAGACTATTTAACCATTTGAATTAGTTTTCAATGCAACTTTGAAAGGTAACAACACTTGGTGCTCAAGGTATGTAGATGTCACTACATACTTTTAGTATTTTCAAAGGTACTTTTGGATCTTTCAATCACCCCTTTATATTAGTATTCCACTCTCCAAACTTTGCATGCTCATTATCCATGCCAAGGAATATAAGGCTAATGAAAAAGAAGCAACCAAAGGTAAATATGAAATTTATATAAAATCAATCTAAAAGAGCGAGGAGCTCTATTTTGAATAAAAAGAGAACTTATCATCTTTGAAGATATCCTTCATTATTCACTTGGAAATTTAACCTTATCAACAATTATACCATGCTATTCCAAAATATCAAGGAAAAGGAAGAGTTTTTTATGTGCTTCAGGGTCACTAAATGATCTCCATACTTTTTTACTCAAGCCACCTATAGGTGGATGCTTGGTATACCATAGTGAGTTGTAGTATGAAAAATATGGAGACCTCTCTTAAACATGACTTTTGATGCTTCCATATAACATCCTAATGATTTTTTATCAAAAACAAGAGGTTTAAATTCATATTCATCTTTCCATACACCATTATGGCATCAACAAGGGTCCTATAGGGGTAAATTTTGAGTCATAAAGTAGTGAGAGTAATCAACAAACAAGAACAAGCCTAAAAAATGTTTTATTAAGCATTTGATAAAATTCATGATAATATTATGATGAAGAAACCTATGGAGAGGCTCTAAGAAACACACTAAATAACCAACAATGTCAAACCAAAAAAAATATTCTAAAATAAACTCAAATAGGGACCCCTCATAAATGTAAGACCATAAAACGTGGCTTGAATTCTTAGCAATGTTTCACAAAGTAGGATCCATGAAACTCAAACTTATTAAAATTAATTTTAATTATAGTAATGCCCCTCTCAACCCCCAAGATAACTACCTCCAACTCCAACTGTATGGATTGTACCAAGCATTTTAAGTTGACCTTTCTTGGCTTGTGAAGGAAAGAAAGAAGGAGCAAAAGTAAAATTTGATCTTTATAAACTTTTATCTAAACACCAAAAATGGTTAAGATTTTAATGAGCTCAAGAGACAATTTTCCCATGTTTTCACTTGAAGGTGCACTTACCAAGTCCGTATAAGTGTTATTAAGAGCCTATTTTTAGGGAGTTTTTCCTATTTTTATGCATGAAACTACTTATTCTATGCCTATAACCATTTAATAACATGTTATTACCTCATCCACATTAAAATATTCCCTAGTGATAAATATGCTTCATTAGAAAATCTGTACAAGTAATTTAATGAGCCAAAAATGTGACCAAATGGCATTTCTTGCATATAAAACATAGCAAAAGGAAAATTTATGACTTAGGAAAGCCTTATAAAATTTAAATGATCAAATTAGGACATTTTAAAGATAATTTTAACCTTTGACCATGTTTTAATATAGTTGACCAAAGTTTACTTTGGTTGACTAGATAAATACAAGAAAGCTAGGCTTAAACCAAGGCTAGAGCAGGGATGGGTGAGACGTTTAGACACACATGAGACACTATAGTTTTAAATAAGTATGGTTTGACCAAATTTGACTCAAAGTCACATTTGGTCAATACTTTTGGTAATTCCTAGGGGTAACATGCTTGCTTATGTTAAGGACCAGTATCCTTATCACATCCATTGGGAAAAGGGAGTCAAATGCACTCTAAAATAGTAGGATTAGACCTTGACCTAAATAAAAAGATAGATAATTGATTTAAAAACATATAAAGGATAAACAACACACATCAAGACCAAGCAAAGACACAAAGCAAAGGCACACTTATGCTACTAAGCACTTAGGGAACACAAGACACAATAGAAATCAAACTAATTATGTACATCTAACCAAACATACCTCCCTTATTAGATCAAAAGGAAATTATCTTGAATCTCCTTCTTCATGAGATGAATGAGTATGCCAAGCATATTTTATTTTGGATGTAGTATTAGATGACTCATGCTTCTTTCTTGTTCCTTGGGTTGGCATGTCCTTTGATGGAGTCATATCAAACAAGTCTCTAAGGTAGATGAACTTTTTTTGACCTTGAACAGGTACCTCATACTACTGCCCTTTTGTTTCATCATGACAAATTTGCATCTCCATTAATGGAATAGCTCCTTTAATGTCCATGTCTTCTTGAAAGGTCTCATAGTATTTTTATTTTGTTACAACCTCTTCAAACCCTTAAAGAAGTCTTGCATCATGGCATTCTAGGAATTTTTCTTGTTCAAACTCTTTCTTCATGTTTGTAGTAGCATCTTCACATGTGGTTCTAGAATCAATCTTCAAACCAATTTCAAAATACTTATATTCATCATGGATTACTCCATCATGATTTGGACTCTCTTGATGGTGATACCTCTCAACACCTACTTGCTCCTCAACATCTTTATTTCTTTTTAGAAGTATTTCCTTCTCACTATATAATCTTTGAACATTTTCATATAAGTATGCCACATGTATTCTTCTTGAAACATATCATCTTGCTAAACATTTCTTGTAGTCAACTCCAAAGGCATTGTAGGCCCCTTGAGGCTTTCAAATTCATTGAAACTTTCTTAAAATATCTACCAAAAGTCATCATCCTCTTTTTGATTATCATCATGAAAGGGAAAAATAAAAGAAACATCTTCTTCTTCTTCTTTGGAATCCAAAATAACTTCTTCCAATAATACTTCTTCACTACAAGTAAGGTTCCCTTCCCCATCATCACAATCCAATGTTTCCTCACAAGAATTCATATCTTCCTCATCATCAACCCAATCTAAAACTTCCATCTCCTTATCCCTCTTAGTGATGCCAATACTAGGCATATCAAAACCAATAACTTTATCCTAAGAAGGTTTCTAAGGAGCAATGTATTCCTCACGATTATAAGGGTAGAAGAGGTCAATTGAAGGAGGTGGAAGGATGGTTTTAATCAATTTATTATATTCAAGCTTCTCTTGGATAGATGAGAGCTCCTATATTTTGAGTTCCAACTCCTCAACTCTTTTGGCAAGGTTTTCTTGAAATAGCTTCTCATGGGGGAAATAAGGTCTTCATTAGGAAAGGAAGTAAAAAAAGATTGAGATAAAGGATAAAAGGCTTCTTGAGGAGGGGTGGGAGGGATTTGAACAGGTTTATATTTCTCCTCACTTATAACTTCTCCACTTGGACATTATTTTTCCTTATTTCCATAAGCTACCACTATCTCTTTCCATCTTGGGAAGCTAGGATTAGAGGATTCCTCATGAGGTTGAGATACAAATGGAGGGGTAAATTTTAGGATTAGGAAACTTGGGTTTTCCTTAGGCTTATCATCTTGTCTCCTACCTAATAAAGTAGGCTTAATAACCTTATTTTATACTTCCATGATGGATTATGTCAAATGTTGGCTTGTCAACTCAATATCCTTGTTAAGATGAGCCTCCAACATCGACTTTCTTCTCTCAAAATCTTCTCTAATCAGGTTGTGAGATGGATCAACTTGCTCAACAATGGTTTCCTCCTTCCTTTGGCTTATTTATTGGATGGACCTATACAAAGGGAAAATTTGGGGATTACATGAAGTACTTGGGGCATTTTGAAGCATTCATGGATTGGTATTTTGAAAAGGCATAGTTGACACATTTGAAGGCTAATGTGGGGTGTATTGGAGACGTTAAGGCTGAGATATTTCATGATATTTCAACCTTTATTCTATGTGGAAAATCAAAACACAAACATCAATAATTTCACCCATAAGACCTTGCTAATTATATTTTTCAATGGGCATCAATTTTCTCTTGACTAGCTCTAAAACATCCCTCACACTCTTAACACAATCACTAGGGATGACTTGACCACAACCATTTCTAGTATCAAGGTATGGCATATAGTCTTTATAGCTAATGAGAGTCTTCATGAAACTTGCAATATATTGATTTGGAGAGGAACTATGTGAAACCTAACATTGGGAGAGTTGATTACAAGATTTTTACAAATAGTATCAAGGTTGATAAGACTGATAAGGATCATGAAAAGATTGGCCAAGAACTTTTTCATATTGATATGGAATTGGCAATGATGGATATGTCTCACCAACTTATGTATGAACAAAATCAAACTCAATATTAGCCATGAGTCATTTATGATAAGTGTATATCACAACGAAAAAAGTTCAATTAGAGTACCTAGAATACTTAAAAAATATATTTGTGCTTAGAGTCACCATTGGTGCTTAGTGAAATTGCCTCCAAAGGTTTATATCTTGAGGAGAATACCAAAACTCCTTAATGAATGAACTATTCATCCCCACCAGGCATGCCAATAACTATTGTCACTTGAACTTGCACCCCTTGAGGAGATGATAATTCTATCCTCTTTCAAGAGGCATGATGGAACCACTTCAAGGCTATGGGTGACCCAAATTTGAAGTGGATCTATAGATTAGGGCTAGTTCCCTTGATGTACGACTATAGATCAAACATAATACTAACTTTTGGGGGGTGAAAAGGTTAAAGGATAACTGAAAACAAATCTAATCTATGGAAGGTGATACACCAAATAGTTGGTCTATTCACACCACTTATAATTCACTTGGAACCAAAAATAAGGCTACACATACACTTCATCCAATTGAACACTCCTCTTCTATATCAATGTTTCAAGCATGGGGTCTTGAAGAGAGCCTAGGTTAGGAAGACTTATACAATAGGACTTTTATAAACACTAAAAAATTAGCTACTCACTACACCTAAAATCCACATTAGACACTTCTTACTAACCTGCAAAAGAGAGATTTCAAACTACATAAGGCATTATGAAGGATAACAAGTCAAGGTAAACAAAATACACTTGTACAAAACCAACAAGCATAACATGCACTTAATGAGATCATGAATGAGGTAAAATAACATTTTTTATTAGTTTAAGGAAAAAATTGAGATGGGCTTCACCATACTCAGGTGGAGAGATCCCTATAACAACCAAAAAGGCTAGAATATATAGCAAGTGTGAGAGAAGAGAGAGAGAAGATGAAGTTCAAGAGTCACTAATATAGTTTTCAATCAAGGATAATTAGTTATAATATCATGTAATCAAGAATTAGATAGGTCTTATAAGGAAAAAAACTAAAAATGTCCCTCAAACTTGTCTAACTCCATATGTGGCATAGATTCTCTTTGCTTACACACAAAAATACCCTCATGATTTACCTTCACAAAATTACCTCATCACTGAATAAGTTCAGGTTTGATGGTTGATATAAGGGTAGGGGTTACTAAAAATCCCCTACATGCATTGGACTGGGCCTAATCATCCACATTCTTCTGTCCATGAGCAATCATCTCCAATAGCTACAAATGATTCATTCTCATGCACCTATCACACTTGGCATTAAAAATACTTCCAATTATAAAATAAGATCCATGAAAAAGGAGGAATTCCACCTATAAAGAGTATCCAAGTCATCAAGTTCATCAATCAAACCTTAAAAGGCTTCCTAATTGGAGTTTTCACCATTTTCACTAAGTGTTCACTATTTGCCCACTAGACTGGTTGAGATGAAGAAGATAGAATACACACTTAAGAGAATATATATCTCAATATATGATAATGGGAACTTGGAACAAGTCCTAATATTTCTCCTAAATTTGATTACATCTTTTGATACCTCTCCATACCTATAAAACACATAAATTTGTTAAGAAAAGCCCTGTTGTACATAATTTGTATAGGTAGGTTACACCTTAGTTACATAGGGTAGGTCCCTGGAGATTCCTCTATGTCTTAAAGTCAATTTCATGGTCACTTTACCCCATTCTTAGGGTTCATTTTATTCATCTTCCCAATTGGGTCCTTCGAGAGGGTTTGTGAGGGTATAGAGCAATTTTAGGTCTGAGCCTTTGTTCATAAAGACTAGATGTTGGAGTTTAGAAAAAATGCCACTTATGGCTTCTAGAGGACCCTATATATAAAATCCTTGAACATCTTGAGTCTCCATTAAAATCCTTAAAGGAGTTCTAAGTGTTTAAACATGACCATTTAAGCTCCTTTAGTAGTCTACATAGGCTTATGTGCATTTTAAGTCAAGAAATGGATTCTTGGTGGACTTCTCTACAAATTGAACACTCTATCATACCTGTAATAGTCTCACAAGCATGTTTCAATTGGTTTTGGTATATATTTCAAGACAAAAATTAAATTTGACCTCTCTTAGGTGATAGGCTTGGTATTAACTCTATAGCTTGTCTGTAACTTTTGGTGGTTTGGACCCCCCAATTAAGATTATTTGCACAATATCAACACAAACACATATTATGATATTCTTAAAGCATGATCAAACAAGCTACAGTGGCTCACCAAGGTTGTATATGGAAATGACTTCCTTATCTAGCAATAGACTTTAACATCCTTCATGGTGCTGACTGTAACCCTCATTGCCTAGACTACCCTATTTAGTTTCAGACCTTCTAAAAAGATTATACATGTTGTGTTATGAATGATCCAAATTCACCAATCATATTGAAGGGTCTCTACTTGTTCTAGTCCAATATATCTCCTCCTTTTCTCAAAACTATCTTCTAATGAACCTAGGGAAGTGTCCCCTGTCTGAGATAAAATAGAGGCACTTAATCTATTTGCCTAAAAAAACTATTGGAGAGGCTCATACAAGTAGTGAGGGTGATCTGTATAAATTTTCAACCTCTATTGATGAGTCTAGACCTTTAAACTTTCTTAATTTCCAAGGAATACCTTTTCAAGATAGTCTATGTAGGGTATTAGACCATAGACTGTGTAAGTGTGGTTTAAGATCCTTGTCTACTTAAGATGTATCATGATATATTCATGAGGTTTTTGTAAAAAAATATTAATATGTGCTACTATTCAATAGTCTCTCCAAATTTCATATGTTCCTCACATTCTTACAACTCTAAGACTAACCATCCAATCCTTGACTGTGACTGTATTGACCTCCATAGTCATGTATATTGCATGATTTGAGGCCTAAATCTAGTGTTAAATACTTAACTTTAAATCTTATATTGTGATCCATCCATCATACAAGTTTACCATTATGCTTATGCCCTTTGATGCACCCTTCATGCTCTAGTATCATAAGAATGTTTCCAACATGGCTATGTTATTATTCTTGGAGACCCTGTTTGTAGGTTCCATTGGACTTGATAAAGGTTTAAAAGACATCCTTTAATATCTTAAAACATGAAAACATTAGACACTTAAATTTATTGTACCTTATAGGGTATTTACAAACTTCTAGGGTTCAAAACTAAGTTACCTTGTACCATGACTGAGACTCCTACCTTTAGGCCTACTTGTAAGTTGCATTGCTCCTAATAGGCTTGGTCATGGTATTAAACACTCTCCCTAGCACTCTAAAATTCCAAAATTACTTTATCTTACCATATATTCTTATTTAAAGTGCTAAAACACTATCAAACATACATTTATATCTCATTGTCAACCTACCTTACAATAGGTGGGCATTTTGATGTTGTATGGATAGGGAGTGAGTAAAGTGAGCCAAACTTGATGTGACATCCTCTTAAATTGGTCTTTATATTATTCATACTAACCTAGGTCATATTATACTATTCAACCATGTGAAGTGGTTTTCAATACAACTTTTAAAGGTAACAACACTTGGTGCTCAAGGACTATAGATCTCATTGCATGCTTTTAGTGTTTTCAAAGGTAATTTTAGATCTTTCAATCACCCCTTTATATTAGTCTTCCATTCTCCAAACTTTGCATGCTCATTATCCATGTCAAGGAATATAAGGCTAATAAACAAGAATAATCCAAAGGTAAATATGAAATTTCTAAAAAATCAATCTAAAAGAGCTAGGAGCTCTATTTTGGCAAAAAAGATATCAAGGTTCTGAGTCTCAGTCTTATCATCTTTGAAGATATCCTTCATTCTTCACTTGGTAATTTACCCTTATAAACAAGTCTACCATGTTATTTCATAATATTGAGGCAAAGAAAGAGTGGTCATTAAATGATCTTCATACTCTCTACTCAGACAACTTGTAGGTGGATGCCTGATATTCGATAATGAGCTATAATATGAACAATATGGAGACCTATCCTAAACATGAGTTTTGATGCTTCCATCTAACATATTAATGTATTTCTTAAAAAACTAAGAGGTTGAAATGCACATTCATATTTTCATACACCATTATGACATTAGCAAGGGTCTTGTAGGGGGAAATTTTGAGTCATAAGGTAGTGAGAGTAATCAACAAACAAGAAAAAACCAAGAAGAGGATTTATTAAGCATTTGATAAAAATCATGTTAAGATTGTTATGAATAAAACTATGGATAGGCTTTAATAAAGATTAAATAACCAACAATGTCAAAATAAAACAAAATATTTTGAAACAAGTTCAAATACGGACCCCTCATGAATATAGGAGCATAAAAATCTACCTAGATTCTTAGCAATGGTTCATAAAGTAGGAGCCATGAAACTCAAACTTATTGCCATGAATTTGAATTAGACTAAGGCCCATCTCAACCCCTAAGAGCACTCCTTGTAACTCTAATTGTATGAACTGTACAAAGCATTTGAAGTCGACCTTTCTTGTCTTGTGAAGGCAAGAAAGAAGGAACATAAGTAAAATATGATCTTTCTAAACTTTTATCTACACACCAAGCATGGTGAAGACTTTAAGGAGCTCAAGAGACACTTTACCCACATTTTCACCTAAAGATTCACTTACCAAGTCCGTACAAGTGCTATTAAGAGCCTATTTTTGGGGATTTTTTCCTATTTTTATGCATGAAACTACTTATTTTATACCTCTACTAGTTCCTAGCATGTTATAACCTCAACCACTTTTAAATATTCCTTGGTGGCAAATATACTTGTAAAATCCATACAAGTCATTTAATGAGCCAAAAATGTGACCAAATGGCATTTTTTGCATATAAAACATAAAAAAGGAAAAATTTGTGACGTAGGATCACCTTATAACATTTAAATGACCACATTAGGACATTTTAAAGATATTTTTAGCCTTTGACAATGTTTGACTAGAGTTGGCTTTGGTTGAATAGAAAAGTACAAGGAAGTTAGGCTTAAACCAAAGCTAAAATAGGGATGGGTGAGATGTTTAAACACACATGAGGACCTATTAGACATACAAAAACATTTTAAAAAGTTTAAATATTTAGGGGTTGACCCAATTTAACAAAAGTCAAATTTTGTCAACAACTACTCAAGCTTATTTTCCTATTCTTTGCATACAACCATCTAATATAGTTACAAGCACATCCAAATATTTACACAATTCCCTGGCCACCTCAATCACACCCAATTTTATTATTTTACATCTTCATACACATAATTTCATAAATCACATCAAGTGGGAGAACCACATATGACTTGATCCCTCTTTAGAGTATTGGTATGTAGGCAATGTGCCCACATAAGGGGTGTGGATACACATTTAGTGCATCTTACACATACTAACCCCCCTATTATTTCTCAAAGTTATTCAAAAAATAATGGAGTATAGGGTTTTAAGACTAAATCAGATATACAGGGAGTTTCATAGGCATCTAGCAGTCAAAATTTCACAAGCAAGGTCACATAGATACAACGAACAAAACCCAGAAAGTTTAGGTCTCCTAAACAATAGTGTAAAAAGAGGCCTATAGCACTAGACCATTGGGTGTCCTATTTTTTCACTCTTATCCTTTCAAAAAATGAAGGATAGATCTTGATTTGTGATAGTGTCCCAATCTTGCATAGGGAATTCTAGATTCTATCTCAGTTGTATCAATCCATTTCCAGATAAGTCTTATTTTCTCTACCTTATTACTATTTTTAGAAAGGTTAAAAACATAGTTAAATTATACAAATTATTATCTTAATTATTACATTATTATTTACTTATTTAATTTAGCTCAGACCCTTAACTAAATTAGGAATAGGACTCTAATATTCTCAAAATACTTAAACGATTTGGTGAACCCGACTTACTTCATTTACGCATAAAAACCCTAGAAACCCTATGGTAAATTTCCTACTATTTTTTCCTATATTTTTTAAATTTTTTTACCTAAATAATAAAATAAAAAATAAGCATTAAATTTTAATTTTTTTTAGTAATTTTAAAATAATTTTCTTTCAAACCCTTGTTTCCCATACTAGGTCCAGGTATTTTCCTAGTATTTTTCCTATATTAAACTAATTTTTTACTTACATATTTAAATTAAAAAATTGCATCAAATTTTAAAATTCCTTAGTAATTTTAAAACTAATTTCATTCAAAACCCTAGTTGCATATACTAGGTCCCATTGCTTTTGAGGTATCACCTTACATCTAAATTCAGATTGTACATAAAAACAAAAATGGATCTCACTTATTTACAAATTTTCCTTGCATTTCTCAAAAATAATGAGACCGTACTTGGTCCTATCATGTACATGAATGATGAAGTTTACCACATGTTAACACAAAGCTTCATTCTTTGCCTTTCATGCTTACTTTTCATACTATTGTATGATATTAAGAAAACCATTATTAAACATAATAAGATAGTTCTCCTTCAAAGAAATGATTACTTATCCTTAATAAAAGGTTTCATTACTTGATTTATATCTCTCATATGGAAATAATTTTAATTTTATCATGCTAAACACATTATAAATGTCATAAGCACATATTAAATGTTTTTATGCATTCTTACACAAATTTATGCTCTCTATCTCTTGATTTATATCTCTTATATAGAAATTTTTTCAAGTTTATCATGCTAAAAACATTAGAAATGTCATATTAGACATCAAAACTTTTTATACATTCTTGTACAAATTCATGCTCTCTATCCCTTGCTAGTTATATCTCATGTGGAATGTTTTTTATAACATATCATTGTACAACTCATTACTACCATTAGTGTCTACCTATGTGCATATAACTCATTGACTACTTTTGAGTATTTCCCTATCACTACTAGACACAAGAAAACACTAGCGGTTATATCTATCCCTCCTACCTTCAAACTTGGTACATATAGCTCTTATCTCACACCTACTAGCAACTCTATGCCTACAATAGATCATGTGGTACATGTTATCACCCAAGTTTATGAAGATAGGCAAGTTGATTACACCCATGGCTATAGCTTTATCACTCAGGTTATCACCCCTTCAAATACATTTTTAGTTCTTGAGCTCCTTCAGTGATTAGATATTTACAAAGATGTGTTGTATGTAGCCCTTTACAATACTAGAATTCATATTTCCCTTAAACTAGATTATGTTACATCTATCCTCAACATAATGCAATGGAATAAAGAACATATTGCCTTTGAAAAAGAGGATTTGCCCCCATGACAGATCATTGAACAACATCTACTTATATATATTCAATTAAGAATTAATGATGTAGGGGTAAAAAGAGTGTTAGTTGATAACAATTCAGGACTCAACATTTTGTACATTTCTTTTCTTAAAAGTCTTAATATATAAATTCATGATTTAGACCATTCTGATATGAACATCAAAGGTTTTGACAACATTCCATGAAAATTCATGGGTCAAATAACACTCAATCTTACTTTGGGACCTAAGACATTTCCAAATACTTGCCAAGTCATGCCAAATGACCTAAATTATAATTTATTACTTGGTCATCATTGGATTCATGAGATGCATGTAGTCCCTTCCATACTTCATGTTTGTCTAAAATTTAGTCACAAAGGCTACATCTACACATGCCAAATAGAAAATAAACCTTTTAAATACTACTAGCTAAATCTCCATAGAATTATATTCCACACTTTAATCTCGATAATATACCTACATAACCCACTACTTATAATGTACCCTTAGACCATGAAAAGCATCAAACAATTCCATGTTCTGAAATAGTACCAACACCAAATTACCAATTTTATTACCCTTTTGCACTTAAATGTCTTAATAAGATGGGATATCATGGAAAAGTTCTTGGAAAGAACAAACAAGGAATCATCAATCCTGTTGAGGCATCAACAGAACATGGAAGGAAAGGACTAGAATATCAACTTACCCTTCTTCATGATAAGCCTTCCTCTATAGTTTTAACACATATAAAGTTTTCTCCACCCATTACATTGGTAGAAAAAACTATTAATCATACTTCAACATTATCATTGATCTATCCTGATCTCATTGATAAAATGGTTTCACTAGATATGTACCCATTAGATTAATTATCTAAAGATGAATCACTCTTACCACTTTTAAGAGCATATGAGGACCTCCCATCTTGCTATCATAAAAATAGATTTCTTCATCACACAAATGCCCATGCATACTTCAAATAAAATCTATATTCTCCTCAAGACATACTAGTTAATTTAGATGATACTATTCCTACAACCCCATACACACTAGATCATTCCATATTGCTTAATGTGGAAATAATTAATTTCAATTTTGAAACTAATCAAGATCATGGAATTGTCTTGTTAGCTTCTACCCTATGAAAGGAAGAAGATACAAATATTCATCAATCTTTAAAAAAAATTCTATAACTCTTTGATTGTTCTTATTCAAATATGCCAGGAATTGATACATCTATAGTAGTTCAATAGATTCCTTTATACCTAGATACTAAACCGGTTAAATAAAAATTAATAAAATGTATCATAAGGTGGATCTCTTAGTCAAATATGATATCCAACACCTCTTAGATGTCAAATTCATTCAACTAGTATCAAACCCTGAATAGGTTTCTAATATATTCCCCGTGATCAAACCCAATGGACAAATTTAGTATTGTTTAGACTCTTGATATTTAAATAAAGCATGCCTAAAATATGATTTTTCTTTACCTAGAATTGGCATGATCATAGATTCCATAGTTAGGTATGAAATTCTATCATTTATGGATGGATTTGAAGGATAAAACCAAATAAAAATTATCGAAGAAGATCAAGAGAAAACATCTTTTACAACACCTTGGGATACATTCTGTTAAATTGTCATGCCTTTCAAATTAAAAAATGATAGAGCCACATATAAGCATACCATGACACATATATTTTATGATTTGATTCACCATATTATCAAATATTATGTTGATGATATATTAGATAAATCTAAACAATGACAACATCACACTACTGATTTATGAAAGAAATTTCAAAGACTAACAATATAATGTTTGATCAAACCCAAAAAAATGTGTTTGGAGTTACATTAAGCAAACTCTTAGGTTTCATTATTTCTCAATGTGTCATAGAGTTTGACTCTAATAAAGTCAAATCAATTATTGACATATTGCCTCTCACAAATTTAAAACAACTTTGATCCTTACAAGGTAAGATCCAAGCAATTCAACATTTTGTAGCTTAACTTGCTGATAAAACTTAGTCATTCACTCGATTATTAAATAAAGATACAAAGTTTATCTAGGATCAAGCCTATCAATAAATCTTCAATACAATCAAGCAATATCTTCTTAATCTACCTATTCTAGTACCACCTATACCTAATATACCTTTTTTATTATATATCTTAAAAATAGATCATGCATGAAGAACACTCTCAGCATAACATGATGATCAACATACCAAGCGAGCAATTTAATACATCAGTCAAACATTGGTTGATTATGAAAAAAATTATCCTGCAATAGAAAAATTATGTCTAGCATTAGTTTTTACCACACAAAAAACTTTGACATTACATGGTAAATAATGAGACTTAGGTTATCACAAAATCAAACCCCTTGAAGTTTCCAATGGCAAAATCACATCTTTCTAGTCATATTACAAAATGCTTTATGTTATTAATAGAGTTTAACTTAAAGATAGTTCTCCAAAAAATAATAAAGGGCCAAATCATTGTAGACCATTTGGTAGCTTCACCACTCTTGGACACCAATCCTATTAATGACACATTCATAGATGATTTTGCTACCTATTCTACTCACTCAGACACTTGGACCATGTTTTAGATTATTCTCGATGCACATCTAGCATATGGGTATTCATTGTCTTTATCGACCCTTCTAGTCACACAATTCCTATTAAAAATTGATTAACTTTTTCCTGCACCAACAACACCGTAGAATATGAAGCACTTATCTTAAGTCTATTTGCCATCTAGTCCCTCCAAATTAGATCTATTCAAGTCTGTAGTGATTCCAAACTTATGGTCAACCAAGTCAATGATGTCTATTAAAAAAAGAACATCTTATCCCATACCAGAACATGGTACAATGTTTATTATCATAGTTTGACTAATTTTATATAGAAAGTATACCAAAAAAAGACAACCAACATACAAATGCATTAACAAGTGCTTTATCTTTAATTCATATCGACATCAATGATGATCAAGCTATTTTCACAATTAAATGATTACAATCACCATCAAATTCTAATTTTGATTTGATTTCCCTTTACGTATTAGTCATTACACACATTTCCACAACTCTAGAGTGGTTCTCTAAAATTTATAACTTTTTAAACAAATCTATTCCATCAGATCATTTTTCATGAAATGATAAATGCAGGTGATAAAAACAATTAATCCATTATGTAATCATTGCTAGAGACCTTTTTAAGAGATCTTTCGATGGATAATTGTTTCAATGCTTGACTTTAATAGAAGCCAAAATTGACCTTACATAGATACATGATAGTTAGTGTGGTGGTCACCTTAGTGGAAAATCCATGTCACATAAATTTCTTTGACAAGGGTACTACCAGCCCACCATGGAAGACGAATGTTTATAATATGCAAAACTATGTGATAAATGTCAATGACATAGTGACCTACAACATGCACCATCACAACAATTATAGACTATTATTTCTCCATGGCCATTCACGTTATTGGGATTTTATCTTATTGGAAAAATTAACACTAAACATACTAGTGGGAATAAGTTCATAATCACAACTACATAATACTTTACTAAATGAATATAAGACATTCCACTTCAATCTATTATAGGTGAGGACTTTTTTATCTTTCTCATGACTCATATTATTTCATTCTTTGGCTTACTTGTAGCCATCATTTTCGATAATAGAACATCATTAAAGAACAAAAATATCCAAATTTTTTTCCCAAAATATAAGATTAAAAACACATTCTCCACTCTATATTTCCCATGAGGAAAAGGTCAAGCAAAGGCTACCAAGAAAACCATCAACAACATTTTGAGTAAAATAGTGACCAAGTTCGGAGATGATTAACACAATGAACTAGTCTTTGCATTATGGGCTTATCGCATAAGTATCTACACACCCATAAGAGCCAATCCTTATTCACTATTTTATGGAATAGAATTATTTTTACCATTAGAATTATAAATACCATCGCTTCATGTCTCCCTTAAAGGTATTCTCACTCATGACTAGTATCGTGAAAAACATCTACACTAGCTTGAGCAATTAGACCATACACACATTCAAGTAGTAGAACATCTCATAATCTATTAGAAAAATGTATAATGATACTACAACAAATGATTTCACACTAGATAATTCAAATTTAATGATCTCATTCTCAAATAAAATCTTTGCAATGTCAATGTTAAAGAAGAAATAAAAGAAAAATTCAAACCAAAGTGGCTAGGTCTATACATCATTAGCAAAAAGGTTATCCCTAATTTGTATCATCTAGCCTCACTTGAAGGAAAGAAACTCAAAAATACAATGATTATTATACATTTACATAGATTCCAAGTCTAAAATTTCATTTCACACATTGTATTGTACATAATTTTTCAAAATTACTTGTATACAACTTTCTTTCAAATAACTTGTACATAGTTTCTTGGTATTTATTGTACATAGTATTATTATGATTGATTGTGAATAAATTATATCAAAATTAAAAAATCCAAAAACATTAAAATATGTCAAAATATAAAAACATTCAGAAATTCAAAAACATAAAAACATTTCAATTGTATGCATCATCCATGCTTTTACATTTATACTATCATGTTAGACTTACATTTTTTTTCTCTGTGCTTTAATATTTCAATTTATCTACATTACCATGGTTCAATTGATCTTATTTGAGTGTGTGTAGTGACATCCAGATCCTTGATTTCTTCACTCTACACATTGAGGGGGCATCCTACATCTACATTAGAGGCATACATTGATATATCTACCCATTGGGGGCATCTTCTACGTGACTGCACCATCCAGGTTATGTCATTCCTACACCACACACTCTCATTATCATGATGATTTACATTACTTACTAACTTACACATATTATTATATCAACACTCACTAGTATATAGCACTTGTGTATATCTTAGCATCTACCTAGTCTTATACTACATGTCTTTTATACTTTCACTTGCTTTGATTAGTTAGATGTAATTTTATTTCTAGTATTTACATGATTTCCTTTCTTGGTTTACATAGCTAGGAGTGATTGAATTTCTTAGTCCCTATTTTTCTCTTATATGTGACTTAGGACATTTGCTAATGTCCTTTACCTATACTCTTCTATGTGATTGTGGATTTCATGCCAAATTTACTTGTTTCCAATTGTATGTGTATGCATCATTTGAACATGCCTTGTATGCTTGCTTCTACTATGAGTGACATGTGACCATGTACCTTATTTACTTGGCCCCTCGGCCACTCTTGTATGTTTCTTTCTTCTTACCTTGTGTGCTTGTTGCTTGTTTGATTTTTAATTTTTTGAAATGCCATGATCCACATCATGCATTATATTGCTTTCTTGGATGCTATGATGGAAATCATGCTCCATCCCTCCTTTCTAACTGACAACTAACAACTAACCAGACTTCTAATTTTAGTTCATTATATTGCATATGCTAGTACATTATTATGTCTATTTAGGCATACCCCTATTAATCTAACAATATCCATTACAAACCATGATATATCTTGAGATATCTTATCTATTATCATTTATATATCATGTATTTTCATAGCATAACATACTTCTATGGATTTCTATTCTAAGGATATTCATTACAGGGTCATCATTCCTACCCTCAGAAGAGGGTGCAATAAATAGGGGTTTTGTCATAGAGATCAAAGCTCCTACCAGTCGAAAAATTAGCATTCATGACACCTAGAATAATAATCAGACTTCAAACTAGGTATAATATACCAAGAATATAGTGAAAATTATATAATAGTCATCATAATTATCCCAAGATAATAGCACCAAGATTGGACTCTAATGTTAGATAATAGGGTGTCCATTTTCAATGCTTCTATCCAGAAAAAAATAGTTTTTTCAAAAACAAGAAAAAAATTAGGTTTACCTACAATTATTCACATTCAAATGAGTTTAGATACAATATTTTTAGTATATTTTTTCTTAGAGAATCTAGATATAAGGGGCATCATACACAACATGATGGATCTCACTTCTAGTTTCAGATAGGGAAGTTGGTATAAATTCAAGATCATATCATGTTTTAAACACCAATGATTAGGATCAATGTGTGTGGCACATTTATCTTCTTTTCTTTCCAAGTTCAGTATATTACCTAGGCATTTTTAGTATTTGTGTGCCTTATTTCATCTACAAGTGGTTAGCATCATTTTGGAGTGGATTTCATACAAGCCTAACCTTCTTACATTTTAGGGTGGCTTTCATATAAGCCTAATACCCAGTTTTAGAGTGGCTTTCATACAATCCTAATCTTTACCTTTCAAAGTGATAAAGAGTGGCCTAATTTCTAACACAAATTTAGATATCCATGCCATATTTTCAAATTAAAAATCATTCATGGGATTTAAGATCCTTCTCATATGACACACATTTCATGCTAGTATCAATTCATAGCTTCACTTCACAAGGCAATGATGGAGTCAAAAGACTAGATAACCTTTATATTCTTGATCCACCTACTCAAATGGATTGGTCACATAGTCCAAAAATTGATTAACACATACATGATTACATAGCTTCACTTAGTGGGTGATGATGGAGCTAAAGGGCTAGCCTTTGCATTCTTGAGCCACTCTCAGGGAATTGAGCACTCAGCTCTGTTCACAATATTACTCTTGGTAAAAAAACATACCTAACATTTCTCAGCATCATAACAAGTTTTATATTGGTTTGCATACCCAATGAGGTGTATTTATTCCTTTCTCTTCCTCTCTCTCTCTTACCCAGCTTTGTATGTTCTTATTTTAGATATAACATATCTAATAATAACTAATATACTCTTTATTTTCTCTTGAATATTTACACTTCATAATTTGCTCTCTCTCTACACACACCTAATATCACACAACTTTATGAGCTTCAACTTTTTAGGTAGGCTTAGGTACACTTTCTATTTTTCCTTTATCCTAGTATTTCACTTTGCTACATCACTAGAATAAAGGGGGGCAAATGTAGTCATATAAAATGTGAAAATTAGTAACTTGAGTGTGGCTTGTGACACCCAACCCATAGGTCCTTATTTTCATTGATTCCTAATCATCCATATCCTTCTAGATAGTGGTTCCACCTCCTCTAGGTAGAATTTATAGTAATGATTCCATCCCCATGGGTCCCATTCCTTCAAGACTTTAGCACCCAAATTTGACTGTAACATTAAACCTTAGGGTATCTATTTCTTGTGCTCTTGTCCAAGTGGACTTTTTTAGCCAAAGGTGATTTCCTTATGGTTTTTATCCTACTTATTATCAACCTAACGTGAATACATTCAACCCATAACCAACATATCCCTATAAAATCACATTCAAAGATCATTTATAAGGTTTTCAAAAATATCATAAAGCAAGAAAGAATGCAAGCAAGACTACTCAGGCATATTTCCCTATTCTTTGCATACAACCATCCAATACAGCTATAAACACATCCAAATCCTTACACCAGTCCCTAGCCACCTCAAATACACCCAATTTTATCATTTTACATCTTCATACACAATTTCACAAAGCACATCAAGTGGGAGAACTACAAATGGCTTGATCCTTCTTCAAAGAATTGGTATGTAGGTAGCATTCCCACATAAGGGGTGTGGATACATGTTCAGTGCATCTTACATACACTAACGCCCTCATTTTTTTCAAATTTGGTTAAAAAACAATGGAGTCTAGGGTTTGAAAACTAAATCAGCTCTATAAGTAGTTTTGTAGACATCCACTAGTTAAAATTTCACAAGCAAGATCACACAGACATAATGAACAAAACATAGAAAGCTCAGGACTCCTAGACAACATCAAAAGAAGAGGACTATACCACCAAACCCTAAACTATCATATTTTAGTGCTCTTGTCCTTTCACAAAATGAAGGCTAAATCTTGATTTGTGACAATGTCTTAGTCCCACATAGTGAATACCAAACTTTGTCTTAGTTGTATCAATCTATTTACAAATAAGTCCTATTTTCTCTCTTATTACTATTTTTAGAAAGGTTGAAAACATAGTCAAATTATAAAAATTAGTATCTTAATTATTACATTATTGTTTACTAATTTAATTATCTCAGACCCTTAAATAAATTAGGAATAAGACTCTAATATTCCCAAAATAGTTAAATTAGAGGGGAAGGGGTTGTAGACATGATCCACCATGCACTGGTTACATCCCTAATCATCAAGATTATTTTGCACATGAGTTATCACTACCTGTAGTCTAAATAACTCCTTGTTCACTCACCCCTCACACTTGACACTATATTCATCTTTAGTTTTCCATTCTAATCCACACAAAGGAGTGAATGACATCATTAGGACCCTTCATGACCTTAGATTCTTTAGGTAGGATTTAAAAGGCCTTCCACTTGAAGTTTGCATCATTTTCACTATCTTATTTACTTTGTCATTTTGGACAAGCTGAAGTGAGATTACCTAAAAAAAACTTAGGATATTATTTACTATAATAAATGGATGTGACAGATTAGCCCAAGTCCCAATCCTTCTCTTAATGTGACTTGCATCCTTTGACTCCTCCTAGAACCTACAAAACACTAAAAATAGTTAAGAAAATATATTTCCCCTCTTTATGTACAAGTAAGGAACACCTAAAATGGATGAGAAGTATCCCTATAGAGTTTTATTCAACTTAAAACCACTTTTAATCTCATTCCATGCCTCCTAGATGCTTCTTCTCCTTCATTTTCCCAATCAAGTCTTTGGCAAGGTTTTGAGAGGGTTTAGAGTGAGTTTGCCCTCTAAGGATTATTAATACAAGTTTGACATTAAATTTTCAAAAAAAATTCACAAAAAAAAATTTAGAGACCCTCTTTAACATATCTCAAAATCTTAGACTCCCATTCAAATAATCCCAATAGGTTTGAGCTCTTAGACATGCATACTCAAGTTCCTTTCTTCATTTTGTGTAGGCCTAAAGTAGCTTTGAGACAAAATGAAGTTTCCTTATGGTTTCCCATACATTAAAAATATTTAACATGACTTATACCTCCCTAAATTTTTTTTTTTAGTGAATTATAATTCTCACCTAAGGCTATAAGTCATAGTGTACCCCTAAATGGCAATAGGTCTAGTCAAGGCCTAAAGCTCTTGACTGTATCCTTTATAGGTTTGAACCACCCTGCCATGTTTCTCAAATTTTTGCCTTGTTTTTTTTTTTACATGTCCCATTAAACTTAACACACAATTCTACAAGGTTTAATTAATCCTCAACTTACCTTGTTATCATTTATCCATAAAGTCTGTGGGGTTTATGCATTTTGGAGTGTCATCTATCTAAAGACATAACAGAGGGAATATCTTATGTTATCATAGATAAAAGTAATGAATGATGGACATATTAATTTTATGAATACCGTATATGTAATTTTTCAAGGCTTTATTTCATCCTTATCCCTTTCAATTCTTCAAAACCATGAAGGTAGACTTGTGAAAGTATTGACTGTGTAGATTTCATGCATGCGTGTGGACTTGGGTTTTCATTGAGACCTTTATTGATTTTTTATCTTGTGTTTGTAATTTAATATTATATAAATCAAATTAAATTATATATTAATCATTTCAATATTTCTTTGTTCCTTTATAACTCATTCATTCCAAACCTTACACTTATCTTGATAGAGGTAATGATTGTGTTTTGCTTGAAAGAGACACCTGTAGGTGTATATCTGGATGTTTAAAACTTGACACAATGCCTAAAATATTTCTTGGAGTTATAAAATATAATTTTTAATTAATTTTAACCTATTACAAACACATTAATACAATACAACACCTAGAACACCACATTTCTAGTTCATGTTTACCATAATCAACTAAAGTTGCCTGAACAGGGGTCTTATAGGTGTTGATGGGGAATAACATATTGCTAGTTAGACCTTATTGATGACCAATATACCAAAAATATTACATATTAACTTCAATTTAACCAATTTACATGGGTAGGTTATTTTTCATTACCATCTTAGGGTGAAAAGTCATGAAAGTTCAATATCTTGTAGAGGACACTGAAGGTTAGCAATGAATAAAATCTTAACTTGGGATCCTCCAAACACTATGTTCCTATGGTCACACATACATTTAATTTTTCATGTATCTTCCCATAGGATAGGGATACAAAATGGATGAATTTATATTCATCAATACTCCATGATACAGTGTTATATGTTATCATCAAAAGGCCTTAGGCCTTTGTTTTGTGTTTTAGGGAAACTTGTCCCTAGGTTCAATCAACATATAAGGATACAAATTTTTAGGTATAATTACCAATATAGAATTTCAAACATGGATTCCATGATACTATCATAACTCCAAGACCTTGAGGAAGGTTCAATAAAACCCCATAGTGATATCTAATTTTTTTCAATCTCTGTGGAAACCTGTAGGTGACACTTATAGGTGTGACATAAGTAGTGAAGGTATATTTAAAATTATGCATAATGTATGGAAGTTTGATCAATTATAGTACCTTTTAACATATTATAATTTATATTTTCAACCTTGAGGGACTAGAGACCAATCAAATATGCCTTTTATAATATGATCATCTTCCCATAGGGTACTCAAAGGTGAATACAATATCAGACAAGGGTATTAGGAAGGAAGTATAAATTATGTACATGTAGTATGACCTTACCAACAATATTATACCTTTTCAAGGTCTCATATTGATCCTTAAATCCTATGATATCTTATAACAAGATCAAAATTCTTGTTTCCAATTTGACTATTCTATTATGAGGCACCTGTAGATATACTTGCAATGTTACATACCTGGTAGTGAAGGTGAAACATGGGTAATTAGCATGTTAAATGACTTTTTGATTAGTATTATACATATTTAAAGTATTAAAATGGATCCTTAATCCTTGGAATATTCTAAGGAAGTCAAATACTTCATATTGACGTGTTTAAACTCCTATAGATGTTCATTTCAATGCGCTGACTGTGTATGTATATGGCATTGACTATCATATTCCTTCTTAGCATTTGAGAGGTATACCTTGTTTTTTAATTCCTATACATACATTTTAAAAACCTTTAAACCTTCACTACACCTCTATGAGCATGCTATACAAACTTCATACACAAGATTCAACATGGCTGCAAGTGAAATCTTGTAAGGAGTTGACTGTGTGACCCATATGACTATGTGTTTGATCAATACATGAAATTGTAAGACAAAGCATGGAATCAGGTGATTAATATGACATGAGAAACATAATGGGAATAATTTCACATTCATAATAAACCCTTGTAGATAACCAAACTTTCTACAAGTCATGAAACCTAACTTCAACCTTCATTTATGACATCTTCCCACAATCTAAACTAATTATCTCATGAAATCACCTTAAAACATACAACCAAGAATGGGAAACATGAGATGAGGGATTCAACATCCTCTATAATGAATATCAATAATTGGATTTTATATACATATCCAAACAAAGTCAAAACCTATAGGGTGTGGGAAACAATAAGTAGAAAAGTACAGTCAACTTGTTAAGGATGGTTCATAAATTATAGTAATCCAATACTTTAAATCTAAAAAATAATTTGAATTTGACTGAGTTTACTATCACCCCAAAGGTGTTTGATCTGGAACTTTATCTACTAGTTGTACTAAACATAAACTTGTTGATTAGTTTTGTATGTTTAGAAGGGTGATGAAGGATTTGAATTGTTTTAGACCCATTTTAGCACTTCTAAATCCTATAAAATGTTGAGATGAGTCTAGGGAAGTTAATAGCCACCCCAAAATCTTCTCCCATGTTCCATTCTCTCCCATAGGGTGTATACCCTTTGAAACTCCCTCTTTTGCACTTGTTTTATTGATTTTTAGTTAACATCTACAATATTCTATTAGTACTAACATTCATGATAAGTAATATGATAGGTAATGACATAATGGACATTGAGGAGTCTAGAACACTATTGTTGCTTTTTAAACCATACTATTTTCATTTAATGCTCTAAAATAACCCCTAAATGACTCAAAATGACATAAAGAATAAAAGGGACCATGACCAAGGATAAGACATCAAATCACATTAAATGAAGCATGCCATATTTGATGCCATATTACTAGACCCATATTTAAAGTTTTAGACTATATGTGGTTTATCTATTTTTACTTGTGGTCAAAATAGTCAATAGTTCCCATTCAAAGGTTACATGTGACAATGAGCACTTGAAATCTCTTCTCAAGTTGAGAACCCTTCATTTTGTGCACACAAGAGACCTTAAAACACATTTTATTACCTTAACCTTAAAAATTTGACTTAAAACTTGGTCAACATACTTGAAAACAATATGACATACCTCTATTAATGCACAAAAACTCATAATTTCCTTGGAAATTGATCCTGATACCCTATCTAACCACCATCTCTCTCTTTGATATCTAAGCCTTTGACCTGCAAGTCACATTAGGCCTTGAAACTAACCTTTTATCCACTATCCAAGCTATCAACACATCATATACATGTCATACAACCTCTTTCCATGCTCAAACACTACATACATCTTTTATATGACTTGAAAATACCTCATGACACCTTATTAGGTTAGGTAGAGTCTTAGAACTAGTCTAGTTGCATGCTAGGTTTGTAGGTCTTACCCCTATAGGCTTACTCTGATACACTCATGAGTGCTCTAATGCCTCATATAAATGATCAAACTACCTCATATAGCCTTTTATTCCTCTTTTCATCCATCTCACTATGCCACCATGCTCCTTTATGCACAAGACTAGGCATCCTATACACATGCCTTCTCAAGTCTCTTGCTAGGTTCAAAGACTTGAAAACTTTGGCAACTAATCTTGAAACACTCTTTGATGCTTATACACCTTACGTACATGAATTATATTTTTCTAAACTAATGTCATACCTTTCAAGGATACAATAAAATAAGAACATTATTTAATGAACTTATAAACGACCTTTGACATCAATGATAAATTTAATGCCAAATCTCAACAACAAAAAAAATGCTCAACAAACCCTCTCATTTTTGGCATTATATTCCATAATTAGGTACTTCATCTTTAATTATCAATTAACTTGAACCTGATTGAATACTCCATTCCAACTTAATCATATGTGTGAGAAATTTATTTCCATGTATTCATTTAATGTCTTTGATCAATCATGACTCAAAAATAAACCATAAGATTCATGAATTTCAAAAGCCATAACACACACACACACACACACACACACACACACACACACACACACACACACACACACACACACACACACACACACACACACACACACACACACACACACACACACACACACACACACACACACACACACACACACACACACACACACACACACACACACACACACACATGCACATGCACACGCACACACACACGCACACACACACGCACGCACACACACACACACACACACACACACACACACACACAAAAACACACACACACACACACACACACACACACACACACACACACACACACACACACACACACACACACACACACACACACACACACACACACACACACACACACACACACACACACACACACACACACACACACACACACACACACACACAAATTTATAGGTGGATATGAATCCATCTACATGTGATCATTTAGTAACTCCCTAATGATTAGGATTGTAGTCTTGTACAACTATAACACCACCCACTTCAACTTGTCTAGAGTCAACCCTAACTAGTTCTAAATATTTGTAGGTATGACATTGAGTGAATCACCTAAGTCTATATGAAAAATATGCATATTTTTTCCAAAAATTATGATAGTCAAGAAAAAAAAGATGGTAAATCTAATTTATCTCAATGAATAACTACATTAGTATGTGTAGCTTTGGATTTATTAGTGGATGGTTTTCTAATTATCACTTTCAATACTAGCTCTCTTTTCTCAATAATTTGAGACATTATATGAAGAGTGATGTTTACCTTCATTTTATTCATAGCCTCAACTATGACGTATCCATTTTAATTATGTGGCTCAACAACCTATTAATAATCAGTTCTATTTATAGGGGGTAGATTTTTGTTATATTTTATCTCTATAGGAATAGCTATAGTATTATTTAGAGGTGTGGAAGTCATGTGAGGTTATTGGAATTTTCTTCTTAGATTGTAATTATCTCTTTGGTATTGTTGGAAAGCATGGATCTAATTTGTATTCTCTTCTTCCTCACTATCATCCTCAACTAGGAATGGGAATTCATATGCCTTCAATATCATTGTAGTACTAGAGAGATTTGAAGTAGTGGGGAAGATAGATCTCACTGATTTGGAGTAGCTTCATACCTATCCATTTCCTTCTAGAGGATTTAAACATTAGTTTACAACTCTATACAGACCAAAATGTGTTGTATTATGAACTCGACACTAATTAGGTAGTGGTACTTCTAAAATATTTATTTTGGGCATCTTGTTTAGTGGTTTTTATACATTATTTCTATATCTATTGAAATCCCTATTATACATATTTAATGTGAAGTTTTTATTTGTATTTTGTCCCATGGTGTTTCCCATTCACTTCTACATGCTTATAACTTGTTGCTCAGCTTTTGTATAGTAATAAGTAATGCATTATGTGGTAGCATCATTAATTGGTATCAAGTCTTGGTTTTAATTTTTATGATTAGTTGCAGAAATAGGATTATTCAAAAAGCTAAGGTTTTAGTTAGGTGGAGCATGGGCTAAAGAAAATTATATATACACTTGGTTCTAATAATGAGCCATAACATTCTAATTATCATTATGAATAGGATTTAAGGTTAGAATGTTAGGACTGATATTAGGTAGGGCCAAAGATTGTAATTAGGGATTCAACTACCTATCAATATTGATAGCTTCAACATAGGCTAGTATTAGTGAAGTAATATTATATGCTCTATGAAGGAAGAAAACTATCATAGAGTCCAAGTCATTCTTATACATCTCAAGGTCTAATGTGACATTGGGTATATAATCATTGTCTATGTGGCTATACATCTTTTGGAATCCTACTTTAAAGACTCTAATTGACTCATTTGGCTCTCTTATCATGCTTTAAAAATGATGATAAATGACACATGGGATAGTGACCTATCCAAATTATGCCAAAAAGGTATCTTGACATATGTTATAGGAGGTAATTGAATCTTTTGGGATATTGAAGAACCAATTGTAAGCCACATCTTCCATTGTATAAAGGAAAATTATACATGCCACATCTTCATGGGTTATGTTTAGTATCCCTAAGGTAGTCTTGAAATCCTTTATATTTTCTTCAATATTCCTATCTCCCAAGGGAAAAAAGGAAGGAAGATACTTTTTTAGGTTTCTAGGAAAATTATGGACAGATCTAGGTATGATAATAGGAGAACCAACTAACCAAGATAGGGCCATTTTATGTAGATAAAGATTACCTCTATTGGTTGGGGAATAATATTAAGTCTAGGGTCACCTTAATATTCCTCTATCTTACTTTGGTCTTCTATGGATTTATAAGGGTGGAACTAGTAGACCCGTGTTAGAATAAGAATTTGTTAATCTTCTAGTATATCTAGTGCAATTAAAGTGATATTTTTAATAAATGAAATGGTGTCATCATTATATATATAGATAAATTACTATTGATGTGGGTTTTACACACACCACATAATTTTATGAGGTATCATCTAATATTTTAGTATTGACGAAAATATCTACTCTAGGGTATGAGATGTGAGGTATTCATTTTTGTAAATAACCTGGTGAGGGAATAAATATGAGAAATGGGTTATTTACCTTGGATGGTTTTTAAGTATGGAATCTAAAAGGAATAAACTTTACTTAATATGGTTGATTGGATTCTGACACAAGGTGGATTAGATCAAAAAAGTATAAAAATAAGGAAGGGTAGATGAAAAAAGAGGGTTTATAAACCAAAGATAGATAAAAACCTTATAAATTGGATCCTGCACTATGGATTAGAAAATTGATTTGAAACTAATGCCTAATGAAATTTACTATCAAAACATAAAATAGACAAACATAGTTGGGAATCCAAGGGAAAAAATAGTAAACTTCATTGTTCATAGCCAAAGTTTGTTGCCAATGTATGATTACAATTGCACATCTTCAAAGAGATATTTTGATTAATAAACATAAAACATTAAAATTAACTACAACATAATTTGAATAAATGTATTGAAAAAAATTATACACAACCCAAATGTTAATAATACTAAAATGATGAAACTTATTCAATGAATCAAAAGGTTTGAAGAAGAACAGACATTAATATAAACTTATAGAGCAATCTATATAAATTTTTATTCACCTTAATTTCCAAAATTATCCTCCTCTTGGAATGAAGAGATTACATGTATATATAGGCATGGGGATGGGTTGGATCATACTCCAAGTAGTACATAATTTTTCACATCCAATTATAAACTCAAGAGTTACAATTCATGTAGAACATGCATGTGTAGGATATACATAGGATAATCAACTAAATTGCATAATTATAATGTGTCAATGCATGCATGTGTGTGTGTGTGTGTGTGTGTGTGTGTGTGTGTGTGTGTGTGTGTGTGTGTGTGTGTGTGTGTGTGTGTGTGTGTGTAAATAGAAAATAAACCCAAATCTCATTACACTATATTACACACACACATACATACATATATAGTGTCAAATTGGTATTATTGGAAGAAAAAGGTAGTTGTGTGTGCTTGATGTAATTACCAAAGTAGAATTAGGCCTTGCATGTGAAGAGTTAGTTGAAGTGGGACCAATAGGGATATGCACTATTGTGTGAACTAACACTTGAAGCTGAGTGCATGTAGGTAGTACTAGTAATGTGTTATGTGCTATAGTAGTAACTTATTTATCAACTTTGAGTTATTCATATAATGCATATGGAGTCTTGAACTCAGTATTAATAATGCCAAAATTGAGTATGGATTGATTGAATATCTATGTGATTTCATTCATTAGCATTTTGTGATTATCTTCTAAATCTCTAAATTTAACTATGAGGGCCTTTCCCTTAGTCACCTTATCTTTTGAAATTAATCCATTGTAGAATTTCTTCATTAGTCTTGTATATTATGCATTTTACTTCAGTCATGAATCTCTCTTCATTGGCTCTGATAATCCTTTAAATTTTGACATATTTACCAGTTCCCTATAGAATCAATCACACATATGACCCTCTTATCCCTTAGATTTTATATAACCTCTCTCTCTTGGCTCACAAAATATGCTATCAAGGCCTTCATTTATTTGTGCCAATTGAAGGCCATATCTCTTTTATGAATCACATAACTCAAGGCCCATATAGTTGCTTTAGCATTCATTAGGTTTAAGTGATTATAAGGACTATTTATTGCACAAGATTCTAATAATTTGATTTTTTTTAATATTTTTTTCAATTGGTTCTAAGAGATTAACACTCTTCCCCAATGAGGCTAGGTTTCACCCCTTGAATTCCTTATTATGTTCATGATATTATATAATTTATTCATTGAAATTTGAACATTGTCTACTATTTTTGTTCAAACCTAAATAATATACCTCTATATAAGCCTTTGCCTGGCTTGATCCTAGTTCCTATAAATCTCTTTCATGGTTTTCCTAGCTGAATCCATGAAATAAAAAAGTCCACTCCATACTCATCAGGGTCATGGGGGATCCTTTTTTTTAATTTACCAAGGGAAACAAGTTCTCTATTTAATTTAGTATTATTTCTTCCCCTTTCCTATCCAATGCCTTTATTTTATTCACCCTATATATAGTTCCAATTTACTTATCAAAGTGTGTGATTATTGATATCAAATCTATAAGGACTATGCCCATTTTATCCCCTTTTTAATTCTTGTAAATATTTAACCAAATAAGGGACAATTAATTGTCCTTGTTCCTCAAGCTAACTGGTCTCTAAAGGGGTGGAAGGTGGAATGGATCTTGGTGGAATCATTAAATCACTTATTTCTATAGGTAGTTGAAGAGGTGGTTAACTGACCCTATTCCATCCATATATGTCCCACTAGGGTGTAGACTCTAGTGTTCGATTATATGATGATCCAAGGTAATTTTATTCTAATATTGTACATGATTTAGATAGTATTTACTTTAATATTATGTTTTGTTTATAATAACTAGTTGGTTTATGGGAATGTCAGTTGTATCTCGTAACCACCCATGAAAATCTTTTAAATATTTTCACCTCTCTTTGCAAAGATTATCCAACAATAATACATTACCATTTTTGTTTGAAAATACTTGTTTGTAATATAATTTATTCATAATGGCTCCATTTTACTAGGCCAAAAATGGTATTAGATAATGGTAAAAGGAAGCAAAGGTGAAACACACATTCAAGTGAAATCAAATTTGAATAATTAATAAGGTATGCCCTTTAGTCAATTTTGATGTAAAATAAATAATTTACATTATATTTATTAAATCTTGAGATTTTTTTTTATGACCATTTCTTTAATAAGCACCAACAATAATCCAAATTCTCCATTTAAATCATCGTATTAGATTTTTGTATGATCCAAAAATATAAATTTCCTTGATAAACTTATAAATCTATTTTTATAAGTTGTACAAACCAAATTCTCATATGTATGGCCTCCAAAACATACAATCTACTAAAAATATCATTTGAATTCATTAAAATCCATTTTGGTAGTCCAAAATTGATCAAAATCTTACTTTTTATAGCCTTATATAGTCTTGTATGACCCTGTACAAAATAAATTTGATCTAAGAATTATTTTGAGCAGCCATGGTGTCTTTCTCTTGAGTATGGCATTGGAAATATATAAAAAAACAAAAAGTTTCATTTGATAACGTTTTCATATAGTTTGATCAAAAATTTGGGTTTTGGGGCCCCAAAAACAAAGAAGCTTTTATCTTTCAAAATATTTTTGATACATTACATGCATACTTTGCAAGTTGTTAAGGGTATACATATTGTAAAAGAATAAATTTTAGTGGGTGTAATTGGTGAAATAAGATTGATTTTTTATGAAATAAGGGTGAAAAAGGTGGTATAAGGTGGAATTATTATCTCAAAAATATATTGTATTTGAAAGCTATTTGGAAGGTAAAGGCAAAACCACAATAGCATTCCCTTTTTTTACTTCATAATTTTTTTAGCACCATGGCTAAAATTGTATGTTTGATCTTAGAAAGTGGTAGATTAAATCCTAAAAATTATAAGTGAAGAATGAACATGGAAAATATGATTGTTTTTAATCATTTGTGGGAAATAATAGATAAAGAAACCACACCACCCACTAAACTTGCAAATTTGGTTGAATACAAAAACCCAATAAACTCACACTCACACTACTAAAATAATCTGACACTACACAAGTGATTATTCACATTGAAGTTGTTAAATATGGTTCACAAAAATCATGGAAAACATTAAGGGATTTATATGATAAAAAACCTGCATACAAAATGATTGACCTTCTTATGTAGCTTTTAAAAAATAAACTAGTAGATGATAAAGATGTCTTTGAATACCTTTCATGCATGAGAAATCTAAAACAAGAGTATTGGACTATAAAATTTCTGATGACATGTTAATTTTCATCACAATTAATGTGCTTAGTTATATGTACACCAATTTTATTGAAATGATATAGTTTAGTGATAAGCTTAATGGTGCCACATTTGACTCCATCTTTGAGTTGTTGACTTAGCATGAGTGACAATCTGTAAAGAAGAAAAAATACACATATCAAAGAGGCTCACTATGTAAATAATAGGTCATAGCATAGAGATCATCATCATGTACAATGATAGTTTAAAATTTAATTTGTAAAACATTCCCAGTGACATTATCCAAATCATTCTTGACAGTCTCCACAGCATTCACATCAACACTCTCTTGGGTCTTCCAAATGCAGACATCACCATCAGCATTCTTCTCACACATATAGTTCTTCCAGTGATTTAGATTTTTTTAGATCTTTTCAGCATAAGAAAGAGCCAATTTTTTTGAAATGTGGTGGTATTAGACATCTTACAGATGTTTGTCCTTCTCAATGACCCCACTCTCTACATAAAAATAAAGTTGAGGGAAAATATGTGGATCATTATATTGGTCAATCTTCTAGTTACTATAGTTGTTATATTTATTCTAACACATACTATGAATAGGAGGTGTCCTATATGGCCAAGGTATATGGTCTTGATGGACCTGATAGCTTGTTCTAAGTGATCAGTGATTCACCCATTTTGTATGAGCTAATGGGATCAAGACTAGGATGTGTTGTAGTAGAATTTTTTTAGATTTTGTTCTCACTTTTAGTTCCATTTTTAACATTCCATACCTAATGTTCATGACATGGATTAGATATGATCATTTGATTTTATTTTTCTTGATGCATGATTTCTAACATTTTGCTTAATAAGGGGAAAATATATTATATTTATTAGTCTTAGATCAATCATCAGTGACAATACAATTCAAAATAGGTTACTAGAAAATTCAACATTAAGTAAAGGTCATAATAATTTTTTGGACATCAGGGAGATGTGCCATACACAATATAGGTTTATCACTTAGATGGGCTCCTATGTGGGACCTTATATGGGTCAATGTAGTTGGACATGCTTGATTATGTTCTAATGTAGTATGGTATAATGATAAATGGGGATGATCATGATTTGATTATGTTAATCATCCATTTTTATCCATAACTCATAGGGGTGGGCTTCTTTATGAAGTGAAATCAGTTTTGGGTCAGTACCAGAGGTATAGTGCACCAGTTATAGTTGCGATAAAGTTCCTTTGATGACTTCAGAGTTATTAATCTAGATATATCATACCTCTTTATATAAAGGAGTTTTTTGGATTATTTTATGATCTAAGGTCATTTTATTTTAGTATTTTACATGTTTTAGATAGTATTTACTCTAATTTTATATTTTGTTTGTAATAACTAGTGGGTTCATGAGAATGTCAGTGGTGTCCCCTAACCC
This sequence comes from Torreya grandis, assembly GCA_037957365.1. NCBI lineage: Eukaryota > Viridiplantae > Streptophyta > Pinopsida > Cupressales > Taxaceae > Torreya > Torreya grandis. The sequence goes on from JARHVA010002271.1 coordinate 2,296,780, forward strand.
CCTCATGAAAATACTTTAAAGTTTTTCACCTCTCTTTGTAAATATTATCTAAGAATAATACATTACCATTTGTGTGTGAAAATATTTGTTTATAATGTAATTTTTTCATAGTGCCTCCATTTTCCTGGGCCAACAATAATAAAACATGTTTTTTGTCTTGAGGTCTTTAAGATTGTAATTGATAGGCTATTATTATACCTCTCATTTAACCAATAAATGTATTGGTGTCATTTTCTAATAGGGCAAATGTACAAGGCTATTTTAAATGATACCATTGGATATTTGAGTTTACAATTTGTTATTTGGGGTAGTTTACCCTACTGTAATGTCTAAATCCTAAGGATAGCATATAAAATCCTACTTCTATATTGTAGAAAGATAAATCTAGAAAGTTTGACTAACTAAATATCTCCTATGGAATTCATTGTTAAATGTATTCTTTATTTCAAACCATCATCATCCAAAAATTAAACATCTAGCATATGACATTATGGTGTCCTCACCTGACTTGCTTGGATAGGTAGGATAGTTTCATATTTTAGAATGTGGGAATGTTGTCTATTATCATGCAAACCACTTCCTGATAGATTTTGAATATAGAGATGAGTTAATAAACATTACTTACCATGAAATTTAAATAAACTCTCTTGCATAAATAAAATTCACTTGCATTGAATTGAAATAACCTTTGCATTAAATGAAAACATACTTGCATTAAAAGGAAATTCACACTTTGATTTGAAATAAAAATCATGTTTTGCTTTGAAAATAAAATCACACTTGAATTGAAAAGGGAAACCATGCTTTATATAAAAATTAAATATAATTTCATTAAATAAATATACTTTTAATCTAGAAACTAAAAATACCAATTTGTCCTAATCTTCAAAAAGAAGTAGGCCCTTGCTCCTTCATCAAAACATGAACAACTTTACTTAGTAATGAAAAGGCATGTTGATATTTATTTCATGATAAAAATCACACACACACACACACACACACACACACACACACACACACATGCAAAGATATGTTAGAATGCTTCTAATTTTTATTTCTATCTATTAATTCATTCATTTATTCCTTACTTCCTTATTTAGAATGAGAAGGAGACATGTATTTAAAGCATATCTCAACAACTATTCACATAATACAAAATCTAGTGATCTAAATAGCCAAATCCACATATTCAAAATAGAATATCTAGGAATTGGATAGTACACTTATAGGGAAGCACTATAACTAATTCAACTAATAATAGATGTAGAATAACTAACATAGATTCAAAAAGATTATGTCCAATTTTCTAAAATTGAAGTACTTTTATATCCAGATCATTTTAGACCATTATTATGAATAGTGATGTATAAAAGAAGATATCTAAATATGGAAAGTTTATCTATATACAATTGATATCTTTGGAGTTACTATCTTGATCTAAAAGATCTAGCTAGAAATCTTTAGAGTATGCTTGGGAGTCCTTGAAGCACTATTGTACAAGTCTTTAGAGCATCTTTGGAGCATCTTTGGAGATTCTTAAAAGCTATATATATTTTTAGCTCAACATGTTCTTCACCAAATCTTCAAAACTATTTCAAAAAAGGATTTCCAAAACTATTTTATGTGTTATCAAAATGATCCTGCCATAGGGATGTATTATTGTATAAAGAACTGTGCTCATTTCATCTAAGTTAGACACAAATAACAAGATAAAGAATTAACAATGTATCAAGTACAAACAAAGAAAAATTTCACTCATTTCCTACTTAGATAAGACCTTAACTATTAAATGTAATGCAAAATATAACCAAAAGACAACACTTATGGATAATTTATATGAGATATAATGAGCTATATGGAATGCTCATCATTTTCTCCCATACTTGACCTTTTGAAAGTCCTCTTACAAACTAATGGGAGAACTATTCTTCTATCTAAAAGTCTAGATTCCAACCATTGACTAAAATCATATATCTAAAAGTGGTATCCCCAATCATGATGGTTTTTGGGTAGGAATCCCAGATCTATTACCACTATATACATCCATGCTTGAAATTTAATTTCTACATAATTGTACTAATTTTACTAGGGAAACAAAGGACAAATAAGAATGTGAGGCCTAAATCTCATTCTAATCTACACATGTGATCTTCATTCATCTAAGAGTTGAGTGATAATCTGAGATATTGCCTGAGATTTCCAAAGACTTCACTTGATGGTGGTGGGATTCATAACTTCCCTATGTTTTAAAGTAACAGGCAAAGTCTCCCACCTAGCTATACTAGAATTGATGGCACTAGTGAAATTTTGGATCATAAAATCTCTAAAATCTACTAAATTTTCTTAAAAAATTCATGATATTTATTTTTCATGTACAAATGATACATATACTAGAAAGTAGCAAGGAGTTTACAGGGCTCTAGAAATTGAGGTCTCATGCACATACCTATAGTGCCCTATAATTTAAGGAATTTTTTATGTGCTTGATCCCATGTTGTTTAATTTATCATGGTACAAAGTGAATCAATTAATTATTTTTCCCCAAAAATAAGTTCACTAAAAATCTAGATTGGTAACCCAACAACATGTTACAAAGATAGAATTCACAAAATTCATCCTATCTTTTTGTAGTACTTTTTAGAAAGATGTTCATAAACATATGCTCATCATCAATAACATGAGGGAAACTAAGAGAAATCAACTAAATTTATCATTTTTAAAATTTCTCATGAAGATATATAACATATAAAGAAGAGGGTTGTCTGTAAGATAACAATTTTTTAGAAATTTTACAAATATTCTAGATGGAAGTATGAGATTTCTGTAGCTACTACTAAGTTTCAGCTTTGATCTTGGCATTTTATTTTTCCATTTTCTAAATCTTATGTTGAAATTTAATACACACTAAAATAATTTCATGAAATTGGAGAGAGAAATAAGGAATATCCCTTGTAGGCCCTTTAGTTTGTACAACTATTTCCCTAGTTTCTCTCTACATAGCTTGTAACTCAATAGTTTGAGTGGTTAGCTCTTGTATGCAAGTAGTTTTTTGAGAAACTAATCCATTTTTACTAGTAATAGAGTGTTTTAAATTATTAATCTATGTATCCTTACCAGTATAGAATTAACTAGAAATTTAGGCATCCATATTTACAATAGAATTGTCTAAGGTACTCAATTCATGAGACTAGGAAAATAACTAATTATGTATTCTATCATGTTCAACATTAACTAATGTAATGATTACTTTTTGTGACCTAAATTGAGAAAAAAATCTTTATATCTTATTTATAAAATAGAAATCATTCGATTCTTACCTTATAGTGTCAAATGAAGAGAATCTAACTCTACCTATTGTTGTTGAATGGTTTCCTCATGCCAGGATAGATTCATGACATTCAACAACTCCTTATCTTCATGAGTAGACTGGGGAGAAGATGAGCCTTCTTTTATAAGTGGATCTTTACCCTTTTCGTCTATAGAGGTTAAAGATCTTTCTTCTTCTTTAGCTGGAATTTGTTATGCAAGGGTGTATTATTCAACTATTTGTTCAACTTCCATAACTTCTATGGGAGAGCTTAAACTTCCCAAAATTTTGGTTTCTTGTACATCTTCTTATTCTTCCTACAGAATTAGATTATGACTTCACTGGGGTTTGAATACTAGTGGAGTAAGTTTTTATGATTAAATTCCCATTTTTATTTTTAACCTTTGGTGCAACATATTTAGAGCCAAGGGTGTTAAAGATGGGCCTTATTCTATGTGTGTTGTTGTGGAAGGAGGGGAAATAGGATTTGGTGTTTTTTTACCATAAATTTGGGAGGATTTACATAAAAATGAGGACAAATATTTTTCACCCTTATGTTTTTGAAAAAAATGATGCCAATAGATGAGGTTAATCAAATGATGATGTCTGAATGACCTATTTCTCCTCTTTAATTTTTGAGCTACATTAATTATAGTATGGTGAAGAAAATATGGATGGTTTATTTGGTATTCTAGTTTGGCAGCTCCTTTCCTCAAATGAATGAGAACCCTCATGGTATCTCCACCTACCATAGTGAATTGGCCATCACAGGTGAGATACTTCATGACCCAAAATGAAACATTATGCCATGGTGGTGGTAGACTATCTTTCATGATTCCTCTAGACACACCTTGTGGGGTTTTGGATAATCTAGGATGGAACTCATTTCCATTAATGAAAATTTGAATTAAATGGAAAAAACTTAATTTTTTAGTGATAACTACACCCTCTTCAAAAATTATAGAGAGTGCATTGATCATAAAGGAATCCACTAGAATATGCTCACCTTTGATAATAAAATGATGATCATCAAAATTTTCAAAAAATTCTTGGATAATATTTTTTCTGAAAACCTTGAAACATCTCAAAAAATTTAGCCATCCAACCATCTCAAAAATGTCCCTAGATGATTCATATTGTAGCGATGCTTTTGTAAACTCTTGTTCACTTTTCTTCTTCTTGCCTCCCATCTTTAGAGTTATTTACAATACTCTTGGAAACTTACTTGCACTTAAAAAAATTGAGCTTGAAATTGCAGAGAGTATAGAAAAAGGCAAGGAAATGGGGATGTGATGTAATAATAAATGGAAAATAAAGGCACATCACAAAATTATTGAAATAATTATGGCTAAGCACTTCAAAGCATGTGGGGTTCAATGAGAAAGAACTTTTTAGGTCACTATCAATGATGTGGTGTGAGGGGTCATAATTTTCAACACTTGAAATAATATCGACATCAAGTCATATCTTTTTGAAAAGATATTTTTATAATAAATTCACATCAAATCTTAAAATGTGGAAATGATACTAGATTTATCACATCCACATGGAATCATAAGAACTTGTCCATTTGAAAGTGTTTTACACTTAATGGTCATACATACAAAACATAAAATAGAAAATGCATAACCTTTTGGGAAAAAATACAACTGTACCTCTATTGTATGGATCCATGCCTATCTCATAAAGTTGACATGTGTCCTACAAGGATAAACAATTTTGAGAAGATAGGTTAGTTAACAACAATTCATGTTTATTTTAGAAGTTTCTCCAAAAAAGTTTCATTTCTGGTTTTCACTTTTTAGTAGTTATTTATTTTTTATATATTTTTTATTTTCATATATATATATATATATATATATATATATATATATATATATGTATGTATGTATGTATGTATGTATGTATGTATGTATGTATGTATGTATAATTTTGAAGAGAGGAGAACTACCATTTGTTGGTTTTTAGCACTCCTCCTTTATTGGATGTCTACTATAAAGATCATTTGATCTTAGTGGAAGAATGAGGTTCTTACATAAAGTCAAATTGGTCTTGATTCTACTCAATGAATTCTTCGTTGATGAAATATATTGTATACACTTTAAGCATGTGACTATTGACTAAAAGTGTCATTTGGTCACCATCAATTGGTTGGATTTAGACAGAGCCATTATTATAAATAGTTTTGATTAGAGATGGACCCAACCATCTTGCCCTAAGTTTGCCTTTAAAATTAGAAAATTTATAATGAAATAGAAACACCCAATCACCTTAAAATTGTCTTTATCTAATATGAATATCATGCCATTATTTTATTTATTTCTAAATCATGCTAATTTTATTGAATGCATCCATTCTCACTTCAATGTCTATAGTTAAAACTTATTGGTAATAAAGGTTTATTTTCAAACACAAGCTCATATAGCTAAAATCATGTGGTAGTATTCCATGTTGTATTATATTCCCAAACTAATTTAGGTGATCTATCTACCCAATATTTTCTACTATTGTCCACTATTTTGGTCAGAATATTTTCTAGCTCTTGATTGGTGACCTCATATCTTGGGAATGATATGGTGAGGATTTTTTTTTATTAATATGGTACAATTATATGAATACCTTGATCATGTTAGACATGAATTGGGGCCCTTTATTAGAAACAACAGATTTAGGAGCTCCAAATCCCAACATCATCTTCTGATATATGAAATCAGCAACCATTTTTTCCCTAGCAAAGGTGAGTGCCTAGACTTCAATCCACTTAGTAACATAATCAATGCACACTAATAAATACTCATTTCTTTGAGATTATGGGTTGATTGGTCTAAAAAAATACAAACCCCATTTATAAAATCATTCTAAACTTAATTGAGGATGGATAGTAATTTCTAAGGATAGAGTAGGATTACCCATCCTTTGACAAAGATCACATTACCATACAAATATTTTTATAGTATTGTAAAGAGATGTCCAGTAATAACTTGCACCAAGGATCTTATGAATAGTTATTTTTTTAATAATGTCTTCCTCCTAGTTCACTATGGCATGATTTAATGATTTCAAATACTTCATATTCTCTAACACACCTATGAAGTACATGATTAGCTCCAATTTTAAAATGCATGCCTTTAAACCATTTAAAATGAGAACTAAATATAACCTAATGTTTTCTTTCTTTATAAGTAAAGGAATGAGGATACTTCCTTGTCAAGTAATTTTCCATGTTTGTAAAACATGGGGAGTATGTAGATATAGAAAAGAAATGTTCATTTGGAAAATGATCCTCCATAGGTTCATCTTCATCTATAGTGATCAATCTAGACATAAAATTAGCAACAACATTATACTTTCTAGATTTTTCTATGATGGTAATGTCAAATTCTTTCAATAGTAGTAACCATCTAATAATTCTTCCACCTACTATTGGTTTATTCATTAAGTACTTAATAACTTAATGATATCTATAGATAAATACCTAATAACTAGTAATATAATTCCTAAACTTATTTATGGTACAAACAATAGTAAGAAATTCCTTTTCTATGGTAGGGTAGTTGTTCTTTGTGGGAGCAAGATTATTATTGATATAATAAATGGAATACATTTTTCCATTCTCGTCTCTTTTTTCTAAAAATATTCCTAATGCATTATTGGAGGCATCAATATAGATATGAAAAGGATTTTTCCAATGAGGTCCTTTCAAGACTAGAACAGTCATGAGTTTATTATTTAATGGTTTAAAAGCTTCTTGACACTTATCATTCCATACAAATTCACTATCCTTTATTAGCAAAGAAAACATAAGTGCAACTATTTTGATAAAGTATTCAATAAATCTTCTATAATAGCTTAAATTACTAAGAAAATTTTGAACATTTGTTTATGAGGAATGGAAAGATTAGAAATTACCTCAATATTTTTGAGATATACTTTTATTCTTTGAGAAGAGATATGATGTCATAAGCCTATCCCTTCATCAACCATTATGATACACTTCTCATGACTCAAAGATACTTGGTGTTCCTCACATCTAGTAAGCACTTTATCAAAATTATTCAAATCTTCATAAAATATAGTGATATGGATAGTGAAATCATCCATGTACACTTCCACACAATCATTTGTGAGATGAGGAAATATGGTTAACACTACTCTCTAAAATTTAGCAGGTGCATTATGTAATTTAAAAAGAAGGATTATATGAGAAAATGTTCCCCAAGGGTAGGTAAATGTAATTTTATCTTGATTTTTAGGGGATATTATAATTTTATTGTATATATTTAACCCATCAAGAAAGAAAAACAATGTTTTCCTACCAAATTATACAAAACTTGATCAATAAAAGGCAAGAAAAATTAGTCTCTCATAATGGATTTATTCAATTCTTTGTAGTTTACACAAACTCTCAATTTTATATTATTTTTAGGCATAAGGACTAGAGGTGAAACCCATTGACTATCAGATATGGGGTAAATGAACCTAGTTTCCAATATTTTTTCTATCTCTTTCTTTATAATTTATTTCAAGGTTGGGTTAATTCTTCATTGTGATTGTCTAATTGGTCTAACATCTTTAGTGTAGATATGATGGGTACATATATTGGGATGTATTCCTTTCATATCATTATAATCCCAAGAAAAAGATCTTGTGTTTTCTACCAATACATAAACACATTTCTTTCCTGTTGGTGAGTTAACTAGCTATTGACATTTAATAGTTTACTAGGTTGGATTGTAATTTGTTTAGTGCTTGGAACAATGAAATTTAATTATTTATATTCACTCATCAAGGAATTTAATGGACATGTGTATGGTGGTAGAATGTGAAGTGTATCCTAATACTTATAAAAGGTGTTACTTGTGGAGAGCACATTGGTCAATGGATAATTAAAATCATGTAAAAATGAATTCTATCCATTTTTAACCTAGTCAACTATGGCTTGTTGGATGTCTTGTGGATGAGATAACATGTTTGGGGAACTTATAGAATTATCTTGATTCCTAGTAATAGACTTAAATTATTTCCACTTATGATTGTTCAACTTCAGATCTAATATTTCAATATTTAGAGCTAAGATTTTAATCTTTGAAGATAATCTATCAGTCTTTGAAGCTAGGCTTTTAGACTTTAGAACTAGGCTATTAAACTTTAGGTCTAACCTATCAGACTTTAAAGCTAAGGTTTCTTGATCAAAATATTATGTTATTTGTGCCTTAAACACTTGGAAATTTTATTTGATGGTAACCCTAGCTAAGGAAGACACACTAGTCTAGTTTTGTTTAGGTTGATACACCCATATCTATTTAAAAAGACCCATTGAAGGTCTAGCAGGTTGATAAAGATATATCTATATAGTATGAATTACATTGGAAATGGTCATGTTTCTAGATGTATAATCACTTCATGATGTAAATGTAGCCAACTAGGGTCTGTCAAGAATGATTTGATATCCTACCCTCTTGGGTTTAGGTTGTAGGATCATGAAATCCATAGGATATTACTAGGATTTTATGGTGACTAACACATTTTCTATGGTTATTTCAGGGGTATCAATGGATTGATCTACCATTTACAAGATTGTAATGGTAGGTTGAATCCCTATGATAGATAAAGACTATATTATATTGATAATCATTATGTTGATTGTAGCACCTAGATCTATAAACACATTTGGAATAGACTTGTTCCTAATTGTCAAAGTAATCATAAGATTTATAGGATATACATATTTAGGAAAAAGTATGTTTCCTACTAGTAAATCAATAATTTTACTAGTTACCTAAATTATTTTAGGATATTGCATCTTCCTTCCTGGTGCTTTGATGAATAATCCTTTAATTATTTGATTCAATTCAAGAATATCCTTAATGTCTCATAATAGTGGAATTTATATCTTCATCTATTTTAATCCATGCATTAATTCAAAATCTTCCCTAGGTTTTTCTTCTTTATGTCTCTCAGGAAATGGAATAGTAGGGGGATATTGAATTTTGGGTGGCATGGTTATGGCTTCTACCTTGTCTTCATTGGATTCTTGGATTATAGGTGACTCAAAAGTGTTTTCATCATTGGTAATTTAATTTATGATAATGGATGAATCTCATAATACCTTTCCTTATCTGATATGAACATTATTACACTTAGCTAAACCACTTGCAACATTACTTTCTTGATTAGCTCTATAAACAGGTGCATTTTTCATATTTTTAGGATTTTCCACTAGTTGGGTAGGTAACTATGATTGGTTAACTTGTTGTTCAATTGGTGGTGGATAATGTTATTAATGCATCAAGGCTTGATTTGGATTAAACATTATTTGTGTTTGATATTTTTGATTTGACCATTGAGGTGGTGATTATTGTATTCAATGTGGTTGTTGGTTTTAATATTGTGCCCAAGGTTGTGAAGGATTTTTAGGCATTCCCCACATTTGTGTCATCTATCCTTGAGTACCCCATGGTTATGGTTGTAGTAGTCCCCAAATTTTTAGTGTGACTTGTCTAGCCATGGTGTCATCCATGGATTTGGAGGAAAATCTTGGACCAAATTGATTTTGATATTGGGAGTACTAGTTTCCTTGTCTTTGGATAAAGTTTACTTCCTCAAATTTAAGTACTAATTATTTTACTTGGTTTCTCATGACAGGAAGATGCTTTCAATTCTTTATGTCATGTTATAGTTCACAAATACCACATAATTTTATTTTATCTAAAGGGCAATATTTTACCACATGTTTGAGTCAACATCTAGGACAATATATTGACAACTATTTAATGTTGGTGGCATTGACTTCTGCTTTGAGGCCATATAATGTGGATGTCAATTTTACTAAAATATATATTTTTAAATTATAAAATTCTTCCATAAATTTACCAACTTCAAGTGATTTTCCTAACCTTTATTTCCTTATGCTAGGTCTTGTCTTGGAATAGTTAGTACATAATGCTGAAATCTAATGAAAGGTTAACCTGTCAATGTCACCTTTTCCCATCAGGTTCAAAGCATCACATCCATCATCATCTAGACATATAGAAAATAATATCTTAATTACCTCCTTATTGAATTTTTAACCACTCCATTTATGGGTAAATATAAAACTATTAAGGTAATATTCTAAGGTTTATCTTCATTTTGTTTGATCTTGAAAAACTCTTCTTTTCATTCTCTAACTCTACAATAATATTGATATTTTTCAATAAATGTAGTTTCCATTTCATCCCAAGTGCTTATGGAATTAACCTCAAGGCCCATGAAACATCTCATGGTTACATCCTTAAGTGTAGATGGGAATAACTTCAACTTTTGATTGTCTATGACTTAGTCATATGTTTTGCAAAGAACCTAAAATTCAAAAGGAAATGATTTGGATCCTCTAAGGATTTACCTATAAAAGTAGGCAAAATAGATGGTGAGGTATTTTTAATGGAATTTATATCATCAGGACCTAAGATAATTGGATATGAAGGCTGTTGATTAGGTTTTTTTCACATGTGCATGTTTGTTTCCCATACTTTCTTCCCAACTTTGGTTATCAATCCATTATAGGTTTTCTTCTTGGGTTTTCAATCTATGGTCTACCTTAGGAGGATAATATTCATTGGTGATCATATATTATTCTTTTAAATATTGTGGATCAAATTTGAATATTCTAAAAAGGGGATTTTTAGGATAAATTCTCTCTATAGGAGAAGATGTCCTGAACATGATTCTTCTTGTAAGATATGTTTGTGAGGATGAACCTTATTCAGGAGAGAAATCAAAAAAAAATTGTATACATATTTTAATTACCTTTATTTCACTTCTTAATATTTCTAGCAAGGATAGGATCCTCTCTTCTTCTTATTTTATTTGGGATCCTTTAGAGATATACCATCCATAATATTTTCTTAGTCAGTTATTAAATATAAGGAATCTTAGATTATTTTTGTGTTTTTGGAGCATATGAATGTTTTTGAATTTTTTACTATATAACTCTAATATAGGATCTCACTATCACTTATTTACTAACAGTGTCCATAAAAATGGCACCAAAAATGATAGGCTATTATTATAACTCTCATTTAACCAACTAATGGATTGGTGTCATTTTTTATTGAACATTGTCATTGATTAAGGGGGAGATTATTGAGCATTATCTTTAAGTGTTGAGATTTGATATTTAATGTTGTCATTGATGTCAAAAGTTATTATGGAGATGCATGGTTCTTTAATTGATGTCAATGAAATATCATTGATGTCAAATTTTCTTAGTCATATAAGCCTTGAGGTATGTATATGAATGAGTTCTATTACCAAGCATAGTGAGTGTTGTTATTGTATGAAAGTAGTGATGAGAGAATATTGTTTGAAGATTATTATAATGTCAAATTGAGTGAAATAATTTAGAAGTAACATGAGTGAGTATAGGTCAATATAACAAATGTAAAACATGTTATAATGCTTTATCTAGACCTTGTGGGATGGTATTTTTAGGTGTCATGATGATATGAATGAGCTCCAAATAAGAAGCATGTACTTCAAATATCTATGTAAGTAGTTTTGAATATTATCTAAATGATATATGAAAATGATAATGCTATAAATAACACTTGATAGCATTTGATCATTAGAGAGGTTATTTGAGTTTTTACATGAGGTGTTGAGGACCTTATAAATGATTAAAAGGTTAACTCTGAAGATCTATGTATGTAGCTCTGAAGATGCTATAGTCAAGTCCTGAATATATATAAATAGATTCAAAGAAGTTCTAAAGAAGAGTGATTTTATGATATTTATTGAAAACACACAAGATACATTGAAACATAAGAGATTTTCAATGTGAAGCTTACAAGGTGGCTAGAAGGACAAATTCTAGGCCTAATAAGACTTGTAGGTCAAGGCTTAGAAAATAAGAAGAAAGATGGTGGATAAATAAGGTAACATGATAATTTTACCTAAAATGAGTGAGAAAGTAAATATTGATAGAGTTAAGTCAAAAAAATTTAAGTATGTGCATGAAGTTTTAAATGAAGGTTTACAATAAAAGGCTCTAAAATATGTTTTAAGGTTTCTCAAATGCACAAAATGAAGATTTGTCTACCTGATAAGGTTTTCTTATCACTCCTTGGCATGTGAAACATCTTCATGAAAACCTAAGATATTGATGGTATATTAGGTAGGGTTTTAGCTCAAAGTTCCAAGCATTGGTTTTTGGAAAGAGGAGCTAAGTTTTATGAATGATAGTTAAAAATGGAATATGGTCTAAACCCTCATAAAACCATAACTATGACTTGATGATGAAGATCTTGTTATAAATATCTCATAATGGTTTGATATGATTAGAAAAAATATTTGAGTTTGTATTCAAATCTCCCAAGAATCTCTAGGTGTGATTGGTTTCTCAGGTGAGTGAGAAGATCCTACAAGAAAGTGCTTATCTTTCATAAATTTATTGTAGCAGATAGAATTGATCAATTCAAAGTTTTTAAGTGGATGAAGATAAAAGTGTGAAACTTGTGGTTTTTTTAATGAATATTTTTGGATAATTTTTATATTATAGGTTTGAAAAAAATGGTGGTCAAAATTGAATAGTCACTAATAAACCTAGTGGTGCAGACAATAAGGAAATTAGGAAGAATAAAAAAGATGTTTATTGATGTATTTTCATCTAAGAGTGATGAATTTAAATGAATGATGATATTATTTTGGTATATAATTATATATCCATGCTTTCTATAATATTGGAATTATGAGTAAAATTTTGAAACATTGAAACCAAAATGGCTTATTTGTTTGAGTAGAGTGTGTGAGAGAGAAGGTCAAAAGATTGGCCTGTAAGACCAATAGTTTTCATTAAATATCAGGATATAATTGGTTGAATTTTAAATAAGTATTTTATAATACCCTATTCATGCATATATATCCCTTTAATATATTTAATCGTATGTCATATGTTCATGTTTCCTTGACTATGTTTTGGAGTTAGTTAGTAGTTCGAAGTAAACATCTTGCAGAGAAGTATTTAAGCCTATTTACCTTGAGTTGAAGCATTAGATGAATTTTGAGATGACATTTAGGTAATAATAATTTTTAATAAGTAATTTTTTTCCATGTTTTTTTGTAAAAATTAAATAGTTTCTTCATTTTTTCAAAATAGAATTTCTTTTTATGCACAGGCCTTTTATAAGTAGTAATTTGAAGAAGGGTTCAAGTGGTAGTTGGATCTAAAAGGTGATATAGACCTAAATTTAAGTTATACAAGGTATATAAGAGTGTTGTATGAATTTTTACTACCATTTTAGGTGTTTTTATATGTTTAAAAAAATATCAAATGGTGTCATGTTTTTAAGAAGACCTATTAGGTCTCCATAAGCCTAAAAGAGGAGTATGGGCTAATTGATGAATGGTCAACATATTTTAATGATTGATTCATGATTAAAGAATGTTATTTTAATATTATAAGAACTATTCATGGATTAATTAAGTTATTTTAATATGTATCTAACTAATAAACATATTATAAAGTGACTTGTATAAAAGCAAGGCAATGTAGGCCTATTGTATATGTGCTCAGAGTGGATGCAAAGTGTGGGAGAGAAAAAGAGGATAAGTGAATGATATAGATAATTTTTTAGTAGAAGGAGGTTATGTAAACCATAATATAAATTTTATAAATTTATAATATAAGATATACATATGAGGATCAAGGTTAGAAGACCTAATCAAGACATAAATAGGGATAGTTGAGCGAAGAAGGTTAAAGGTCAGTTTGAGAGGGACTAAAGTGAGCAAAGAGATGAAGGACTAGATAATCATCTATTGTATAATAAATAAATGTTTTTAAAGGTGATAAAATAATTATTTAGATGATTTGGTGTCGATTCATCTAGGGGGTTGGTACCTCCTTGCAAGTGGGTACTTGGTAAAACCTAACTGAGTTGGTGTTGAGCTAGTTGGGGTTGGTGCTCCATGTGAAGTTGTTACTTCACTAAATATTTATATTTGTCTTATATGAATATATTCCATTTGATTCATTAGTGGGTATTTTTACCCTATAAGGTTTCCCATATATATGTTGTGTTCATGTGTTTCATTCTCTTATAATTTTATATTTATGCATGTTTATATGTAGATTCTTGTTAAGATGGTTCATGAATGGATACATGTGATTGAATAATTATTTATCCCCAATTATTCATCTTGTTTCCAAAAATTAGTATCAAATTATGTCCTTTGGATCAAGATTGATATCCTAGAGAATATTTTAAGCAGTAAGGATGACTAGTTACCAAGTTCAACGTGGTTTCTCTACCAATAAGGCTCCATTGTTCAATAGATCTTTCTATTCCTTATGTAATGTTAGAATGAAGATATATCTAATGTCACAAGGAAATTATATTTAGAATTTAGTTATGGATGGCTATATTTCACCTCCGATTCCACCAATATATGTAACAAAAAAAAAGTCCAATGAAAATAAATCCAAGGTAATGAATGCCCTTCTGTGTGTCCTATCAGAGGTAGAGTTTGTAATGGTAATGCATTGTGTTTTATCCAAAGACATATGGGAAAAATTGAAAATCATCTATGAAGGAGACACCAAGGTGGATTTTTCCAAGTTATTGACCCATAGAAGATAGTTTGAAAGTCTAAAGATCAATTAAGATGAAACCATTGTATCTTACTTGTTGAGGGTTGATGAAGTTATCAATGTCATAAGAGGATTTGGAGAAGAAGTGAAAGAGTATAATTTTGTTAAAAATTATTGAGATCACTAAATTTTAAGTTTTATTCTAAAGTATCTACAATAGAAAAGATGCAAGATTTGGACAAGCTAGAGATGGATGGGTTCTAAGGCATCTTAAATACCTATGAGATGAGAACTAATGAAGGAAGACCTCTCAAGAAAGAAGCATCTTTCATGGTTGAAAAGAAGTCAAATTCAAAGAAGAAAAAGGATGATGTATGTTCAAATAGTGATGAATATGAATTCATAGCTATGTTTGCTATAAAGTTAAGGTTTGACTCAAGAAAGTACAAGGGTACTTTACCCTTCAAATGTTTTTGTTGTGAAAATATTGGTCACTTTCTAACCATGTATAATAATAAGGATAGATCTGAGCATAATAAATAACATGATGAATCTCATGGAGATGGTAGAAAGTCTTATAAATCTAACAAGAATAAGAGAGACTTCAATAAGAATGAAGGAAGGAAAGGATCATTCAATAAAAAGAATAAATTCCATACCAAAGAAGATAAGTCATTTGATATAATTGATTCAGGCACATATAATAGTGATGATGATAGGAATGAATTTGAATATGACAACAATGAAACTTTGTTCATAGGCATAGAATCAAAAAATGAGGGTTATTCATATTATAAATGCCTCATGATTGATGCATAATTAGATGAGGAGGTATATAATAATAGTGAAGAAATAGAATCTAAAGTGAATCTTGAGATAGAACCGGTAAGTGCCCTAAAAAATTTGAAGATTGTAAAGAATAAGAACAAGAAACTAAAGTCATTAGTTCAAGACTAAGAGGAATAGATTGGATTATTTGAAGAAAGACTAAACAACACTTCCAAGGAGGATGAAGAGATCATCCAAAAAGTTAAAACCCACATATAGATTATGGTAGCAAGCCTAAAGGCAAAGGAGGAATATTGCAATAGATATGAAATTAAAATAGAACCTATGAAATCTGATTTAGATCAATCATCTAGCAAGGTGAAGAACTTTATGAAATTTTAAAATATCACTGTGACTCTAGATGATATCTCGAGCATTCAAAAGTTTGTAAGTGATAAGACAGGTCTTGGTTTCAAATAAGAAAAAAATAAGGCACCTCAAGTTAAATAAAAGACTGTTGAAGATAAGAAGGTCAACATGAAAAGACCTATCATACAGTCAAATGTTACAAGTTATGCTATTTCTTTTAATGGTTACTATTTTACATGTAGTCAGTTTGGTCATAGAGCAAGAGAATGTATAAGACCATTCAAGAAAGAGTACTCATTGAACTATGGAAAGAGAATAAATTGGTTAATGGGAAATCATAGTCATCATCAATAAAATGGTATGTATAAGGTGGTTTGTTATAGCTATCATAATGTAAGACACATTACAATATTCTATCCTAACAGATTTAGAATGTCATCTAATCAAGACAAGAAGGTTTATAGTCATTGCACTAACAAATGGATCAATAAATCAAAATCTATAGATAAGGTAAAGCTGGAGAAAAAGACCAAAAGAAAAGATTCTATAAAAACTCAGAGAATAGATTATGGTTTCTCAAGTCACTTGTCAGGAGACAAAATAGGTTTTGGTTCTCATATAATTGATCAAATAGTAAGAATGAAGAGTTGACTAAGAAGAAGAAGGATGGAAAGGTAGGTCATGATCAACTCATGAACTAAGGTGGGATGTTTGTTACTCTAGAGCATAAATCATAAGTGATGGAATTTCAAAAACACTTATTATCTACATGTGTTGACAAGACATCCCAAGAAAAGAAGAAGGATGACAAGGTTGATGATGAGATCAAGCATAAAGTGCCAATATAGACCAAAAGAATTTTGAAGAATATTTAGACTTGTGAAAAGATTATAGAGATCTAGGAATCTCTTGAGTTTATCTTTATTTAAGAACCCTATTAGAAAGGGGTGGCTCCATTAAGCTTCATGGAGACATTTTTTATCAATAGAAGCATGAGGGTGAAAAAAAAGAAGTTTTCTTTTGAGAAGATTATAAGTTGTTTAAGTTACAATAAAGGAGATGAAGATGGATATTATCCATTCTTGTATTGATAGCTCTATGGTTTTAAGTAGAAGCATGATGAACAATCTAAATTTGGTATCAAGTATTTGAAGTCAAAATATAGGAAATTGGTATATAAGAGGTAAGCTTTTTGATTTCTATTTATATGAGCCTGAATTGTGAAGACAAAGGGGGAGTCTCTATTTTTACATTTGGTATCTAGTAAGGGATAGCCTTGTGTGTGGTCAAGAGTGTGATCTTCTTCAGCAAAGGTATGTGATATTGAGTTCCTAGTTATTATAAAGAAAATATGCTTGGTCTAAGGGGGAGCTTGGTAGCTCTTTTTTATTTGTCAATAAAGTGATTGATTTTTGATGTGTATGGAGATAAAGAGAGATTGTGTCTAAGATGCTTCATAGACTCTATTTGTTGAGATTTTGATGAATCAATTGGGAGAGTGACCTGATTGAGAAACTTCTAAAAATGGTTATCATAAGTGGTTGCAATATTTTCTAAAGGCTATGTGTTATCTAGTGTCTTTGAGAGATAGTATCAACTCACATGGAAAAGAGTATGTTTTCAATAGTTATAGATGATATTTGATATCTACTACTAACACAAGCATGGTGGATACTTGGTTTGAGGGGGAACTATTCAATTTGTTGATTGAGCTTGATTTGTGTTAAAGTGGTCTTGTAATCTAAAGTTCACTCTAAAAGAGATGATAAGTTATGAAAGACCTTTGTCATTAATGTCATAGGGGGATAAATATCAAAAAAATTTAGAAAGAGAGAAAGATCAAAAATGAAGAAAAAAGGGGGAAAGATCAGAAAGGACAAAAGAAAAGGCAAGAACCAATTTTAAGAGATGATTTCCATCAAGACTGGTTGATAGAGTTTTATAAGTATGTTTACAATAAATGAAAAGTGGGGAGATTGTTGAACATTGTCATTGATCAAGGGGAAGATTGTTGAAAATTATATTTAAGTGTTGAGATTTGATATTTAATGTTGTCATTGATGTTAAAAGTTATTATGGAGATGCATGGTTCTTTCATTAATGTAAATCTAATATCATTGATGTCAAAGGTTCTTGGTCATGTAAGTCTTGAGGTATGTATATGAATGAGTTATGTTCCCAAGCATAGTGAGTGTTGTTGTATGAGAGTAGTGATGAGAGAATGTTGTTTGAAGAATGTTCTAATGTTAGCTTGAGTGAAGGCATTGAGAAGTAATATGAGTGGGTACAAGTTAGTATAAAAAATGTAAATAATGTTTTAATGCTTTTTCTAGACCTTATTGTATGGTATTTTCAAGTGGTATGATGATATGAGTGATCTCCAAAGTAGTGTGCTTCAAATATTTGTGTAAGTAGTTTTGAATATGTTATGAATGAGATATGAAGATGAGAATACTCTGAAGAATACTTGATAGTGTTTGAGTACGAGAGAGGTTTTTTGAGTTTGTACATGAGGTGTTGAGGACCTTGTAAATGATTAAAAGGTTATCTCTAAATATCTATAGGTAGTTCTGAAGAAGTTCTATTGAATTTATAAAGAAGAGTTAGTGTATGAGATTGCTTGAGCATACACAAGAGACATTTAGACACATGAAAGTTTTAAGATGAAGCTTATAGGGTGGATATAAGGTTAGATTCTAGGCCTAATAAGACTTATAGGTCAAGGCTTAAAAAATAAGAAGAGAGATGGTGGCTAGATGAGGAAAATGGATTACTTTTCATGGAATGAGTGAGTAGGTAAACATTGATAGAGGTGAGTCAAGTTTTTTTAAGTATGTGTATGAATTTATAGTTCAAGGTTTGCAAGAAAAGGCTTGAAAAGTTGTTTCAAGGTTTCTTGAATGTATAGAATGAAGAGTTGTCTACCTGATAAGGTTTTATCAATACTCCTTTGCATGTTAAATGTTTGCATAAGAACCTAATTTTTTCATGGTAGATGAGGAAGGGTTCTATCTCAAATTTCCAAGAATTAGTTTTTGGAAAGAGGAGATAAGTTTTATGAATGGTCGTTAACACTGGAAGATGGTCTCAACCCTCATAAAAACCTAAATATGCACTAATGATGAAGAAATTGTTTTAAAGAGATTAGAATATTTTGATATGATCAAAAAAATTATTGGAGTTTGTAGTCAACTCTCCCAAGATCCTATAGGAGAGTGCTTGTCTTTCATAAATTTATTTTAGTAGATATAATTGACTGAGTCAAAGTTGATAAGTGGATGAAGATAAAAGTGTGAAACATGTATTTATTATTCATGAAGATTTATGGATAGATTCCATATCTTTGGTGTGCAAAACTGGTGATCAAAATTGGCTAGTCACTAATAGACTTAGTGTTATAGACAGTATAAAAATAAGGCATAAGCGAAAAGATGTTTCTTGATGTAATTTCATGTAAGATTGATGCCTTAAAATGCATGATGATATTTTTTAGGTATTTAATGATCTATCCATGATTTTAAATATATTGGAGTTCTAAGTAAGAGGTTAAAACATTGAAACCAAAATGGCTTATCTAATTGAGTTGAGTCTGTGAGAGAGAAGGTCAAAAGATTGGTCTATAAGACCAATAGTTTTCATTATAGCTTATGATATGATTGGTTGAATTTATTATTGTGATGTTATAAGAACCAATTGATGCATTAAAATCCCTTGAAGATATTCAATCATGTGTCAGATGTTCATGTTTCCTTGATTGTGTTTAGGAGTCAGTTGGTCGTTTTGAGTGAACATCCTATAAAGAAGTATTTGAGCTTATTTACCCTAAGTTAAAGCATCAGATGAAGTTTAATATGACCCTAAGGTTATAAGGATTCTAAATATGTAATTTTTTTTTATGGTTATTTGAAAAAATTAAGTATTTTCCTCAATTGTTCAAGATAGAGTTTTTGTATATGCTCATGCCTTTTATGAGTAGTAATTTGAAGAAGGGTTCAAGTGGTAGTTGGAAATAAAAGGTGTTATATACCTAAAATTAATCTAGATAAGGTCTATTATAGTCTTTTATTACTTTTTCATACTATTTTAGGTGTTTATATATGCTTAAATAAAAATTAAAGGGTAGCGTGTTTTTAAGAAGACCTATTAGGTCTCCATAAGCCTACAAGAAGAGTACGGGATAATAGATGAATGAATGACCTAATTTAGTGATTGATTCATGATTCATGATAATTCTAAGACATATTCATGACTGACCTAACTGATTTAAATGTGTATCTAACTAAGAAAGATATGATGAAGTGACTTGTATAAAATCAAGGCAATTTAGGCCTATTATGTGTGTGCTTAGAGTGTATGATGAGAGGATACAAAGTGTGGGAGATTAGAAGATAATAAATAAACTATATAGATCATTATTATGAATAAAGAGGTAATACAAACCATCATATAAATATTATGAATATTTAACAAAAGTTTTACATATGAGGATCTAGGTCAGAAGACCTAATCAAGCCATGAAGAGGGATAGTTGAGTAAAGAAGGATAAAGGTCAATTTGAGAGGGACTAAAGTGAGTGAAGACATAAAGGAATAGATAATCATATATTTTATAATAAATAATGGTTTAGGAAGGTGATCAAACAATCAGGTGGCTAAGTTCATACTGAGTTATCTAGGGGGTTGGTGCCTCCTTATAAGTAGGTGCTTATTAAAGCCTAGCTGAGTTGGTGTTGAGCTAGTTGGGGTTTGTGATCCATGTGAAATTGGTTTTTCATTAAAGATTTATTTTTGTATTATATAAATGTATTACATTTTATTCATAAGTGGGTTATCTTCTCCTAAAGGTTTTTCCATGTATATGTAATGTTCATGTGTTTCATGCTCATATGATTTGATGTTTATGCTTGCTTAGATGCACATGATTGTTAATATGGTTTATGAATGGTTAAATATAATTAAATGATTTTTTTAATATTAATTTACCCCATCCTATCGATCATCTTGTTTTCAACATTTTATATAAAGGCTCGTGTCCAAGGCTATTTGTAATGAGACCATTAGATATTTGAATTTATAGTTTGTTGTTTGGTGGGGGGGTTACTCTATTGTAATGTCTAAATATTAAGGACATTAAATAATATCCTAATTATATATTTAAAAAAGGTAAATTTATAAAATTTGACTAGATAAAGATATCTTATGGCATTCCTTGTTAAAAAAGAATTCTTTAGTTCACACCATCAACATCCAAAACTTAAACATCTAGCACAAGACATTATGATGTCCTCACTCAAATTTCCTAGCTAGGTAGGATAGTGATATTTCATAATGTGGGAATTTTGTCTATTATCAAATAGAAACACACTATTGCATAAAGAAAACCCACTTACATTGAATTAAAATAACCTTTGCATCAAATGGAAACACACTTGCATTAAAGGAAAATTCACGCTTCGATTTGAAATAAAAATCACAATTTGATTTGAAAAAGAAATCACACTTGTGTTGAAAATGGAAATCATGATTTAGAGTAAAGTGAAATATACCTGAATTAAAGAAATACACTTTTAATCTAGAAAATAAAAATACCAATTTATCTTGATCTTTAGAGAGAAGTGGTTCTTTGCTCCTTCCTCAGAATAGAATAACTTTACTTAGTAATGAAAAGGAATGTTTAAATTTATTTCATTATCAAAATAACATATACAAATATGCAAATACATGCTAGAATGCTTCTAATTTTTTATCACTATCTATTAATTCATTCATTTATTCCTTCATTCTTTTTTCTAAAATGAGAAGGAGATGTATTTAAAGCATATCTCAACAACTATTCACAAAATACAAAATCTAGTGATATAAATATCCAAATCCACATATTCAAAATAAAATATCTAGTAATTAGATCCCACACTTATATGGAAGAGTTAAAAATAATTCAACTAATAATAGACCTAGAATAACTAACACAGATACAAAGAGAATATGTTTCGTTTTAAAAAATAGAATTAAATTTATATCTAAAAGATTTTAGACCATTAATATGAAAAGTAGTATCTAAATAAAGACATATATATATATATATATATATATATATATTTGGAGTTACAATCTTGATCTACAATATCTAGCTAGACTCTTGTAGATTAGGATAGTAACCCCAAATATATATTTTAGAGCACACCTAGGCATCTTTGGAGCACTGATGTATAGGTCTTTCGATAATCTTTGGAGCATCTTCAAAGCTATATATCTTCTAAGCTCGATGTTTTATTTTTTAAATTGTCAAAAAAATTGCCAAAAAGGATTTCCAAAACTATTTTATGTCTTCTCAAAATGATCCTACCATAGGGATGTATTTTTGTATACAAATATATGTTCATTTCATCTAAGTTAGACACAAATAATAAGATAAAGAATCAAAAATGCATCAAACACAAACAAAGGATAATTGCACTCATTTTCTACTTAGATAAGACTTTAAATATTAAATATAATTCAACATATAACCAGAAGGCAACACTTATGGATAGTTTATATGAGCTATAATGAGTAATGTGGAATGTTCATTAGTCATAATGGAAGATTCAGTTTGAGTAGATGAAATAATGGAAAATAACACTAGGGTATATGGCCTCTAGGTGAAGGTGGTTTTTGGGTATAAAAAATGGAAACACACACGAAGTCTTCAAAATTAACCCTCATTCTATGAGCTTGGGGTCTGGCTGTTATTGAAGCTATGGTTGAAAGAATTAAAGAATCAAAACAACTAAAAGTTTATTACTTAGTTTCCTTAGTATTAGCATGGGTATACAATGGGTTATTTTTCAAACAATATTTTTTCATTTGATTCATATGGAGAAAGGGGTGTAGCATCTAGACTAGTATAAAGAAAATTAAAAATATTAATATATATAACTATAAGGGAGGAGGTGAGAGAAAACACTACCTTATTGAGGGCAAGACTTTCTTCATTAGTAATATCATATTCACCTTGTGTATGGGATGGTCTACCTTATCCTTTCAAAAACCATGTGTTTATTGATTCATATTTTTCTTGATCAATTTATTTAGACTCAATATCCTCTATTATTTAATTTGTCTCAATTTTTACCTTTTGTTCCTCCTCCTCCATAGATTATAGTTCCTCTTCTTCCTCATCATTAGTGTAATATAACATTAAAACTACCTCTTCATACTCTTCATATGATTACTCATAAAGAGGAACTCCATAAATTAATAGGCCCTCTATAGGTCTTTCATCTACTTTGGTAATCCTAGGAGATACTAGAAGAGTTTTGGGCTTCCTATGATAAGTAAAAATGGGTAGCTAAGTAGAAATTAGAGCTTTCCATAAAGTGGATGGAATGGAATATGAGGAGCCTTAAAAAATGGATTAAAATAAACCATCTAACATAATTATATGTGAAGTGATAATGGAAGAAGTGGTAGAAGGTGTAATGGATGAGAGAGCCATACTATATGGAGGTAGAGGCACAAAAACTATAAGTGTCACTAATTGAGAAGTTAGAGGTGATCGGGTGTTATTATGGTTGGTATTGTTAAAAAACAACTCTATATAATTTTAAGAATACTTAATAGATGAACTAGATTCAAAGGAAGAAAAAGTGACAAAGAAACTATTCCTTCTTGCCCACCTATAGTAGGTGGTGTAATTGTAATTACTGTAGAGAGTTGCACTATATCCACTGATTGAGGCTTCATAAGTCCCTTAAGAATATTATTATAGATTCTTGTATATATTTCCTTTTGAGTGGAATATTATTCCAATGGGCCAATTCTTCTTTTTAAGGAGAGGATGGATGATATTTTTTTGGGAATGAGTGAGCCTGTGTTTGGGTAATTAAAACTTATTGCTCTATTTGTCTCCTCTAAGATTTTGGTCACCTCCTCTTTGGTAATCAAAATGTTATACTAAATCTTCTATGAAACCACCAATGTAATGATGTGTTTTTTCATTATAATGTAGGCTAAATATTGTATATTTGATGTGTTATTTATTACTCTACTACCTTATTAGGGACATAACAAGGCAAATACAAAGGATGTACCCTAGTTCCTTCTATCCTAATTATGATATAATAAATAAAATACTAGTAATCCCCTCTTTTATCAATAATAATTATTATATTATTAGGAATCCTAGGCATCTAATGCTCGTAGATGGCTTCATATACTTGTGGGTAAATGTGTTATTAAATTATTTCTATTTCACATCTAAACCTGTAAACATGAACTATGGAATAATCATCACAAAACATGTTCTTTATGTATTCATTAAATGGATCCCAAGGTTTTTTGCACGTATTGTGTATTTTCCCCATGATTGTGTCCACTACATGGGACATCATATAAAATTTTCCATTAAAGGTCCATTTGTCAAGTCAAAACATTTGTGCCCTCAGCCTCATGCTAATGAATTTGTTGAGTACAACAATTTTATAATTGGATAGAATATTATCTAATAAGGGAACCCATTCTTCATGCACATAAGTGGTGATAAGAAAACCATACAATATATTGATTAATGTCATTAATATTTGAATTTTTTTCTTGAACTTCACTATGAGAATTGAGGAGATAGAACATTGAATATTCAATATTTCTCCTTCCTTGAGCCATTGTTTGGGTTTCCCCTCAAATGTATTATGATCTTGGTATGGTCATTGGATAAATTAGTATATGATATAAATATATCTATGTGATTTTATGAATTTTCATGGAATATGCACCTCAAATTTTTCTCAAGCTAAAGTATCTATCAAAATTTAACCTCTATAATATCTGTCACAAATATAAATTAATACATCAAAAATCTATAAAATTGGTGCTAAATGCACAAGATTATAACCCAAGTATATATTTGAATAATGTAAACTATCTCAAATTCTTCCAATTATGTGTATGTGGACTCATGTCATTATGGCATACCCCCAATGATATTCTCCCCATTTGATAAGAAGGGAATGAAACTTGGTTGTCACCTTATCTCAAAAGGATAAGATAACCATGCCATGTATGTATCAATCATGTAATAATTTGGTATATTGTGGTGCTATGTCTAATTGGATGTATCAATGAAGTTCATAGTTGTAAACATAACAAGCCCTAATATGCATGATATGGATAATGGAAATGTTTATAAGTAAAAATCATAGGCTCAAAAAAAATCAAGCTCACACACAAGAAAACTCAATGTCACAAAAAAGGTATAAAAAGACTGAAAATAAGGGAATGTTTAAAATGTTTAACAATCAAAGGGGAGTACATGTTCAAATGTCTACATGCCAAAGAAAAAATAATCAGGGGCATTATGGTCAATAAATGAGGAACATGTTTAGATGTTCCATAATTAAGACAAGGTATCAAATAATAAGTACATTAAAGTAATCCATGTGAAAAGAAGATTAGACTAGTATAAGCATATCATATCATACTAGTCCCTTCATACATGTGTTATAAAAACTCTTATAATATACCATATTTATTACACTATGTAAGATGTAAGCATAAATATAGACATTTGTAAGAATTAGTATAAAATACCAACATAATAATGTAAAGTGATCATAAAAAATATAACACTAGTAACAATCATGATCAATAGAAGCAAATGCCCCCAATATACTGGGTCTCATGGGTAGAAGAAAGGTCCAACATATACAAGCTCATGTATTATGGATCTAGTGTATGCTTGTATGACATTCATGTACCTAAGAAATATATGCGTGCCTAGAAAAGAGAATGATATGCTATATACTAACATAAATTTAAAAACATACAAAAGTATAGTAAACATGTAAATGATAAGTATTTTTGTATTTTTACTTTATTTGAATGTATGTATGTATGTGTGTGTGTGTGTGTGTGTGTGTGTGTGTGTGTGTGTGTGTGTGTGTGTGTGTGTGTGTGTGTGTGTGTGTGTGTGTGTGTGTGTGTGTGTGTGTGTGTGTGT
Organism: Torreya grandis; assembly: GCA_037957365.1. NCBI lineage: Eukaryota > Viridiplantae > Streptophyta > Pinopsida > Cupressales > Taxaceae > Torreya > Torreya grandis. Next base: position 2,322,768 of record JARHVA010002271.1, read on the forward strand.
GTGTCTGTCTAAGAAACATATGTACACCTAGAAAGGAGAATGATATGCTATATACTAACATAAATTAAGAAACATACAAAAAATCTAGTAAACATATAAATGATAAGTATTTTTGTATTATTACTTTATTTGAATGTATGTATCTATGTGTATATATATATATTGAATATTTGAATTTAGGAATGAGAATAATATTCAATGATTCAAACTAAGGGATTATCATAGGGTGGTTTAAGCTTAGGATGGGGTACAAAAAAATGATCATACTTCCAAGGATCGTTTATATATGCCAAATTTGAAACTAAAGAATCTATGATATGTTGTTTATGCCTCATAAAACTTTGTGTCTGTGAAGTAATATTATAATTTTTAGTGGTTTTTGGGGCCCATTTATTAATGATATGTGACCTATTTGGTAAAACAATAATTATGTGTATATGAGGACTTCATGGACTCCACTATATATATTTGATGTAATGGCCCCTTATTATTAGTCACCTAGGAAAGTGGATTGTATTTTACTTACTATTTCACTCATGTTTAACCTTAATAGGTTATATAATTATTTATCATGGAATAAATGTCTCTAGTTAACCGTCATTTCATTAAATTTTGACATATTCTAGTTTACATTGAAAACCAAAATATTATCATTAGATTTATATAGTATTGATTATTTCAAATATTGTAATCTAGTTTCACTATTATTGGATTCTAATTTTAAGTTTATTATAAATAAATATCATATTTTATGGATTATAGTTTAATATTTTATGGAATTCAAAGTTATTAAAAAAATAATAGATATTATTATAAAATGTTAATTTAATTTGTTGAAATAATTCAATATTTTTTTGTAAATAATGGTTAAGTAAAGAATATTTCATTTTGATGTAATTGATTCAAAATCAAAGAAAATATGTTCCCCCAATTGGAAGTTTAGATCAAATAATCTTGAAAGCAACAACATTTTTTAAGAATCCTCCCAGAATTCAATGAAACCAAAAATAATTCTTGTTTTTGTGAGGTTAATCAAGCTTTTAATATCATATCCAATTTGAGGGACCTTGCAATTAAAAAAAGTGACAACATGGTATTGAAATTAATGATATAAAATAGTAGACTCATTGATAATGATTTGAAAAAAGAGAATATTAACTCTCTAACACACTTAAAAGGTATGATAGCTATGACAAAAGAGTATTTAATTTCTCCCAAGCTCAGAGAGGTCTAATGGAAATGTGACAAAATAAAGTATTAATTCTCCCATGCTTAGAGAGGATGGCAATGATAAAAGGAAATATTTATTATCTCATGAGCATAGGATGGAAATAATATCAATTAATTATGATTTCAGTCCTCGTTTATTGATTAAACTCTTCATTTTCATTAGTTACATAAATTTAAAGTTCCTTTAACTCTATATCATGTAATTCTACATGGTTTCAAACATTTCATCTCTTCCTCATTCTAATCCTAACATGTTGTCATATTTTGAAGATATATGAAACTAGTTTTATGGTGATATCACCCTCAAAATACTAATTTATCAAGTGTTGATAGTCTTTGAAGTAAAAATCAACTCACCCTTCATAAAAAAACAAGCTAAGACATTCTTTCTAACATTTATAACTCTCCAATTTATTATGATCTAGGTGATGGGATATGAACAAACTCTACATGGCACTAAAGAATTGAAGGCAATTTTAGTGCTCTACCAACTTGGTAAAAAGGCAAAGGAAGATATATTGAGATATGGAAGGTGAAAAAAAAATAAGTTTGAGAGAGCCTTAAACACATATCTTGGATCCAAGATATTCAAAAGGAAAGGCAAGTATGACACATCTTCCTCAATTATCTCTCACCTTCAATCCATTAAGACTAAGCCAGACAAATCACTGGGCTGGTAGTCTAAGTTCAAGGCTTTTAATGTTAAGCATAAAGTTAATTTGAATCCCAATGTCTCAAAATCGATTGAAGATAAAACTCCAGCAAGTGTCCCTTTAATGGTTTAAATATCTACAAGGAAATGAGGTAAGAAAAATAAACTTGTTGACCTTCTTGATGGATTTTTATCAATGGTTGATCTTCTTGTCACTCTCTAGGTATACCTTCAATAGAAACCATTATCTATATCCATAGATTGATAATGGATAAAATTATGTCAAATTAAAACATGTGAGTTATATTTTTTCAAGAGGTTTCTTAGATTCTTATGGGTAAAGACACACCAGGTGAATTCTACTCTCACATGAAGGCATTCCTAGACTGATATGATATAACTATGTCTGAGAAGGATAAGAAAAGTTAAACTAACTGATCAATGTATTTTATTAAGTCTTCTATTACATAATTTATTCTCTCTTCATCCTCGACATTAAATTCCCCCATTATTCTCTTTATATTTGTTCTCATATTAAAAATGTGAATGTATTAATTAATTTATTTATTTATGTAGGTGAGGGATCCATATAACCCTTTTACCTTATTAAAAAAATAATTATCTTGACATGTAGAACATAAATGTTAAAAAAATAATTATCTTGACATGTAGAACGTAAATGTGCTCATTATACACAAGATTATAATATATTAGCTTCATATTTTTGTAAGTGATAATATTCTTATACAATTTTATATTGTTAATGGGAAATAAGACTATAACAACTTTATTTATATATTTCACTTTTACTGTAGTGGTATTCACAATTTTTCATAATTGGAAATGTGAATAACTGGTATTTATATTTTTTATAGTTATTAAATCCTTGTTCACATTTATTCATAGTATGGGTCATGGATGTGATGCTAAATTTTTTATATGATGCCACTTTTTGCATCAAGTTCATAATATTTACAATATTTATCGCTTTCACCTTTTAAAAGTATTCACTTCCTAAACACTCATATTATTTTTTCACATGTCCTCTTCACATCAATTTTTATTTCAATATCACTTCCAAAGATGTCACTTTTTTTCTTAGTACTTGGTATTTACATAATGACTATAAGTCACATTGAAATCATGCCATGTGTCATAATATCACTCACTCTCAACTAGTTACTACAAGGTATCAATAAATAATTTCAAAATGTAAAATGTGAGACAATGAGATGATTATGCATGTCATTATAATCCACTCGTAACCTTGCACTACAAGGGCATCAAGATGAGGTTTCAATGTATCATATTATGAGGCAGTAGTGGCACACCATGTGTTTCTTTTTCACTTACTATCATTTTTTTCAAAAAGTTGATACACAAAGGCATTATATTTTAAGGCTAATCCTAATTATTAGTTTAAATTATTATTATTTTATTTAAAAATGGGGTAATACTTTTTGATGTATATGCGAAATTTAGGTGGGAAACATCTAAACACACTTAAATTAAGCATATTAACTAGTTTAAAAATGACACTTAAAATTTTTTTTTTGTCGAAATGGAGAGGGATTATGGTATCTTCACTTTTTCTCAATATACTTTCACTTATTAAATGAGAAATGTTGTATATTTAATCAAGTTTAACTGTAACTATTGTTTTCTTTAATTTTATTTTTAGATTAATGAGCAATGTTTTTCCAATGTATATATTTGATCATCTTCACAATAATGTAAATTCATGTGGGACTTTTTCTATTAGTACTCACCTCTTCGCACTATTTTTTTATTAAAATAAAAGAACTTTTCTCACCCATAATTGACCCTTTGTGATGAATAATTTTTAATGTGAATGCATGTTGACATAAAATATATGTGATCTTGTGAGTTCCTAATTTGATTGTCTCATCTGGTATAAATGTCTTCTAAGTTACAAGGGAAGTATTACTTATGTTAATTTAACATGCATTTTTAACTATACCTATGTAAACAAAAAACCAATTCTAACACATAAACTATATAGAAAATCACACATGATTCAATTATATTTAATATATAGAACATATTTAATATATTAGTATCAAGCTTAGTTAAAGATATCTAGATATTGGATATTAGGATATAATCCTTACAATTAATTATTAAGACTAAATAAAATACAATATATTTTTTTATGCGTATTCATTTGTGTGTGTCCATTAGATGTCATAAAGTGTAGTCTATGCCATTAAATATGTCTATGGATGTTTTATGCTATGGTATGACCATAAGATTCCATAGTTTTGTATTTAATATGATAAATACTCCATTGAATAATCACACTAACACTGCAAATGAATATGGGTCAAAGTGATGTGACATAATAAAAACAAGGCACATGGATCCCACTGAACCCAAATTTTAATAAGAAACTATTATGTGGCATGTGAGTTAGATACAATATTATTCTTAATTTTTCATGATCAATATAATTTATATAAACTTAGAACAATGACATGGATGACCATTCCCAAGGACTATTATATGATCCATTTTATATACAGAGGCTACGATTTAAATTTCATCCAAAAATTTAACTTTGTTTATATTTGAGTCAATTTAATTTTCATCAAAATAGATAAAGAATGTTCATGAAGATTTCTAGAAGAAAATGTTTAATTTTTTAATTGAAATTTCAAATCACTCTCTTGAAACATCATCAAGATGAGAGTGAAAAATTGAGTTAGATTGCAGACTAAGGTTACCATTTTAACAGATGTTAGAAATTGAGTAGAAAGAATATCTAAGTAATTATAGATTAATTAATCAACTTAATTGGCTAACAAATTTATTTATATGTACAAAAATAATTACCTTTATTTATATATACATAACAAATCTAACTATCAATTATCAAATTAATGATTTCCATATAAATATACAACGTAGTAATATTTTATAGCTTGTACCAATCACTTTTTGCCTTTAAAATAATTCCATCTATCATTATAAAATTTAACCAAATTGTGTTTTTTTAATATAACTTTTAATAATAAAAATTATGTAATAGTAGAAAGATAAGTCAATCAAAGTTGAAAAAATATTCTTTTGTATGTTTCTAAAGAGAGATGCATATTTAGGTGTGGCCCCACATGATATAACTATATACATAAGTGTGTGAACATTTTTCTATTAGAATGTAGTTGCCATTAAATTTATAACCTGGAGACAATACAAAGAAAATGGATTCTTTTATGTTGCAAATGAAGCATGTTTTCTCACTTATGAATAATATGTTGTCTTCCCCATACAAGTGTGTGTACTTTGATATAACATTTTCCATATTCGTAATGTATACTGACAAAATATTTTGTTTCTTTGATTTGATAAATTTATCACTAATTTTACACAATGATATGCCCCATGTAAAAAAATATCCTAGTTTCATATCCATTCAAAGTGTGAATGCAATAATGTCATACTCTTGAGTTTGAGTTTGTAAACTACAACCTAATAGTGAAATGTTTCCTTGTAATATTTATCAAGTCATGGATAAATATACGACTAAAATATTGGTAACATGAATATGGAAAATATAGGTGTTTAGTTGGTGATCTAAATTTAGTGATCCTTGGAACTTCAAAAAACACTCCTTATATTCCCAATATCAACAACTTCCTTCCAAGTGAAATGATAATATCTGAAATAGTCAACCAATTCAAAAATTCTTTTTTAATTAGGCAAGTTATTAATATTTTATTAAAATAAAGTTTTTGACACCATTTTGATAGTTTATGTTGAACACATATTCATATAATATAATATAAATATGTATTTGTTGATAAGAAATTCATAGTTGAAAAAGGGGAGAAACTCCTACTAAAAAAATTTGGGAGAAATTTTTTTTTTCAACAATACATGTTTATAAAAAATCATTATTAATTATAAAAACATCAAACCTTAATATGAAAAAAATAGAAAAATGTAAAAAACTATTTTTATTTCAATTTAAAGTATATTTAATAAGCCTATTTGGGAACTAAACCAAATATAAATGAAAACATATAGCTAAATATCAATATTAACATTAGATAGTAACGCAATTTGAAAATAGATCATAAAAATTATTTTGTATAAGTAGTGTAAACTCAATTACATTTATTCCCTAGTTCAACACTTACCACAGATAAAGTTAGATATTCTTTCTAAAAACTTATTACATCATCTACATCCCTAATCAAGGCTAGTTATGTAAACAATGTTGCTATGACCTATTTTCTATTTCTAAACTTTTTTTAGAAGAAACATTAATTGGAATGATAAAATGTTATCGAGGTACACCTTTGTTTAGTGAATTGACTGTAATAGTACTTTTAGAATTAGAAAGAATTGTAGTTTCCTTCCAAATCATGTTTAAATTCTTATTAATATTTTTATATTTTTTGCAATGCTCAAAACCCTAATAAAACAAAGGATAGACATTGACTTTAGAATTTAGTAGTTTCATTCAAAATAATTATACGTTTACATCTATATCATACATAGACCAAAATTATATTTGAAACTGTGTAGGAATAGTTGTTAAAAGTTGGGTTAAAATTCTCTTGGTTATATGTTCTCATTGTTGACTTAGAATGTAATGGTAATATTTTTTGAATAATGTTTTTTAATTAATAATTCTTCTAACATGAGAACCAACAAATGTTTTTGGAGGCACTACAAAAAATAATATTGAGATTCTATTTTACATTCAATTTATTTTTGAATGTTATTATAGTAATATGACAACTAATATTTTACTTACATTTATAGGAATTTACATAAATTATACATCATATCTAGTCAAATATACATAATAGTTAAAAATTATAATTATTTAATGCTTGAAAAACATAATCAAACCAAATGTATTGGGACTTAGTCATGTAGTTTTCAATAATTTATTATTAACTAATAATTAATATCTCTTTGTGATCCAAGTGTGACAATTGTCATTACATGATTTGATGTAGTTGATGTGTTTAACACAACCAATTTCATGTTATTTTGAATTCATCTTATTAGTTAGATGTGTCCTCTAGCTATTTAGTTGTCTCCCCTTGAGCTGAAGTTGAGTTTTCATTTAATTTATTATTATTTTTAATGGCATAACAATTTATACCAACATGAAATATACAAGTTTAGAGTGAGAAATCTAAACTATTTAGAATGGGTGGCCATCCATACTCAAATTCATCAATAAGTCTAATATCTAAGATCATGGGATGTAAATTATTAGAAAAAATGAATTGTAGATAATTCAATAGTTAGTAATATATTATGTATTTAACACTTATGATCCAAAGTATTGACTTCAACTATGAAAATAATTTAGTTTGTAACTACACAAATTTTACAATATAATTATCAAACCATGTATGTACCCAAAGATGTCAAGATATATTTGGAGTAATGTTTAAGCATCATCTCATGATTTGGATTTTATAATATGTACATTGGTGAAGTCATATGTTGGTAGTAGAATATAATTGAAAAATCACAGTGTAAATCCATGACAAGTGTGCAATGGATATATGCCTATATAATATATTTCATTTTGTATGTATTTAGCCTATGTATGTATTCTAAAAGTTTATAAAATGCAAAAATAATCATTCACACTTAAATAAAAAGGATGGGATGCAAAGTGACAAAGTATTGTAAAATTTTATAAATAGTGATCAGTTATAATGGAAAGGAGTTATGAAAAGATAAAAATTAATATACATAAATGATAATAATTTTCCTGGATGTATTTTGTACTTGTTTTATGCACAGTCTATGTTATGTTACATTTGAATCTACTTAATCATTTAATAATAATTAATGTTATGTATAATTTAGACTATGTTTTTTGGAATACTACGTAATCCTAAAACCAATAAATTATTGACCTCTTATCCAAATATGACCATGTTTTGATCTTGTTTCTTATTTCTCACATAAATAACTAGCATGTTCTGATGGGTTTTCCAAAAATGCTTGCTAACATTAGTGGTAAGAGTGTAAATTTAAAACATTCTTAGATTGGCACCTAGATGGAGAGATATATAATGATGGATCAATGAGATAAATCACAATTTCACAAAACAAGTAAAAATAATAAGCAGCTTTGCACAAGAAATTATTCATGAATATATATTTGGTGAAATATTTTGGTGCAAATTACCTAGACTACTAGTTTCATGGTTAAAAATACTTGAATACTATTATTTTCATCTAAGATAAACATAATTTATAGCTTTGATGGAGGAGAGACTATAAATCTTGTAAAAGTTAGATACCAATTAGACTTGTGAAATAAATTATTGGATAAAACTACCATTGATGGATACATAATTGAATTTGTTGTATAGGGATACATTTCATTCAAGCTTAATTCAAATTATATATGTGAGAAGCATTAGAGTCATGTTTATATAGTTAATACCTAATATTATTAAAATGTTGGTTATACAAAAGGCCATGGTGCCTATTCCTACCAATATGGAGTAGTCACTTCGGGTGTAGGGAGGATGTGTGAGATAATAAAGTGAATGATGGGGAACTAAGAATGGAATATTGAAACTATACCTATAAAATGGAGGACATATATAATCTAAGTGAAATTTAAATTATGAGAATAAATCAAAACCTGGGACAACAAAGAATATGGAATAAAAATAATAATCCTAATGTAGTTACAATTAGGAGAAATGTAGATAGTGTAAAAGATAGATAAATAAAGTGATCTCATGGGAGACCAAGAAAATTTGGAGAGGATAATTATAAGGAAAGGAGAGGGATCAAGAGAAGATAAAGAATAAATAAGAGTGCAGAGATAGATAAAGATGTTAAAGAGATAGAAGAAAGTGGAAAGAGAGAAGATGAGTGAGTATATTGGTTAGAAGGTAGTTATAGATCAAAGCTATAAGGGAAGATATTATTTTGAGAATAAAACTAATATACTTTTCAATAATTTATGTTAATTCATAGGATGAAATCAGGTCCAAGTTACAATATAGCATAAGTTATATACATGGATCATTCATTTCAAGGGTACACATCCCTATATCTATTTTATCAACATAAAGAAGAAAAAGTGAAGAATTTAGTAAATAAAATACATGGTTTGATTATATTATAGTTAAATTTGGGATGTATAATGTAGACACCAATAATGTGTTAGATATTTATGCAGAGGTACATGAGAAAAGCCTCATAATCACCTATTGGGGTTCTAGATTGTACCCTAGCTGAGCAATGGGATTGTTCAGGTCCTCTACTCAAATCTAGACCAACATGGGATTAATCCTAGGCTGTGGCTATACAAATATTGGATCAAACCTTTAGAGAAGGTTGACTTAATTATTGATCGATCACCTACACTAAACCTAAAATAACACCTGCTTGGAAAAGGTAGAGAGAATTGTCAAAACTTATAAAAGCATGTAAAAAGGAAGTGATGCACTAATGATTTGATCACTCCAACTCACACAAAAGACACTATGAAACAATTTTAAGACCAAATAACATTGATCTCACATAAAAATTTCATAACAAGGCATTAATCAATTGTCAAATTAGCAAGAGAGGGGAAATATCCACTTTCAGACTAGACAATAAACTGTAAATTATGCTTATAATGACCTATGAGACTATTAAGCTCTTATTAAAGGTGGGAAACTCTATACATAAGAAAATAACATATATTCACTTAACTATAGTTCATGAATTCATATAACACACTTCAATTTGGCTTAGGAAATGATGGAATTTAGTCTTTATTACATCAAATAGGTGTCACTATACAGATTTTGGTAGAGTTTGGTCATACCAAAAAAGAGGGATAGATTGATCCATATTAAGTCTTATAATCTTGTATTTATAATAAATATAAAGAGAGAGAGATCCATGCATTGGAAAATTCCTAACCACTTTCAATGGATTATCATCAAATCGAGGATGTTCCTGAGTCAAGATCTTATCAACAAAGAACCAACTCTGTAAAAGAATTAAATATCCATTGCCCCTATCCAACTGCCATATATTTTCTTGGAATCATGTCATCATTTACTTGATTTGATAATGAGGATCATGTTTTATAACTAGCTGAAAAGTGCCACATCTATATTAGGTGGCCATCTAAACCTAAAAATGTGAACCATGATGAGGTGAGACATAGGTCCACTATATGTGAAAACCAATATTAGACCATTGGTTTTCACATATTCACTAGGTTATCCTTTACTTCTGTATTAGACCTAAAGGATCTATTTCACCTATATGGAGATTTATTGTTGATAGGAATTGGAGAAAAGTGAAATAGAATCAATTCATGTAGCAGAATACATAGATAAATAATTTCAACACAATAATATATTTCACACTTATATTCTATTTGAATAATTCATTTGAACATATTAAAAACATATATATATATATATATATATGAATATTATTCCTATAACAACTCTAATATTCTCTCACATCTAAATCTAAACCTATTATGATATATTGTTATAATAAATAATAATCTATCATAATAATATATATTATAACTCATCATATTAACCATAAGGTTATAACCACTAACCATTTACTATTTATTATCTGATAAATATCAACCTATTTACTATTTACCATCTTGGTAAATATCCCATGTAAACATTATCCGTAACATTCACCCCCTAATGTTGACATGGTACAAGATAACTCCTACTACAATGTGTTGCATAGGATTGCCTCATAATTTGGATTAATGAAAGGTGTGTGAACTTGAAATTGGATCACTATACTGCTACACATAAACAAAACTATGCAAATAAATGCATATGACATTTACTTCATGAAAATAATGCACTCGACATTCCACTAGTAGATCATCTTCATAAAGAAAGAATGTAGTCAAAGGACCGCTACACTAGTAAAATTTTATCTACCTTTTTACATCTATGGTTTTATGGAATGATCACCAACCCTTTCCAAATATATTAGTGTTAAAATAAACTTAGAGACACACTCTACAGTGTTTTCTACTAGGAGTGAAAACATCATGATTTTGTTTACATCTTTTACACACCCAAAAATTTGCCACCACTGCATATCAGTAACCTCATCATTGGTGATGAATGAGATGTGTGAAGATCCTTGTGCTTCCATTTTTCTCCTTACTCTAGCATGCCACTTCTCACTTAGGTGATATCTTGATGAATCTCATGATTTTTTTGAGGGAATCCCCTCCATAATGCGAACATCATGTACAATTGAAAATGCATCCATAACTATTTTTTATAATTTTGACTCTTGAATTATTTGATTTTGACAAAGAAGACTCACTTGACAAAATACCTTTAAAGGACCCTAATTTTGACAACTTAAAATTATAACTAAAAAATCTCATATTGATCAATTGATTGAAAAACTAACTAGACTAATGTAAAACCCTACCTATGACATAAGTCAAACCTAATTTGACTATTGAATCGACTCAGTGACATTACTTAAATATTATAAAACTAATATTGTAAAAATTAAAACTTTAATAAAAATTAAACATTACATGATGATACAAAGCATGACACATTTAAAAAAGTAATCAAATATTACTTTTCCAACACAACTATAATTACCTTAAAAACTTATATTGATTTGATATATAAACAACTCCTAAAAACAAGAAAATGGAATGATAATTATTTTAGATCTCTTTGATTTGAACTCTGATCTAAATGTAATGATTAAAATGGTAGGTGAAAGAATGATTCTCACATCTAAGTATGAATAATGCATGCAATATATTCTTGTAGCTGGCAAAAGCTTGGAGTAAATAATGTAGATCTTACCATAAGATAAGTGGATACAGGTGGATAGAAGACTCTATATGAATCGATAAGAAGATTATTTAAGAATTACTTATCATTGAAGGTGAGGGATTAGAGATTGATCATCCAATTATCAAACCATGAGTAACTCACCAAGTTTTGTAGATAGTTTTGATGACCAATTCAAAATTAGATCTATCATAAAGCTTGAAGCAAGGATGCAACCTTAAATGGGCAGAATGTAAATAACATGTAGAATAAGGTCTCTATTAATCAACACTACTAAATATAATTATTATGGTATGAGATCAAATAACATGCACTTTTAAACATGCAATTTAATTTGGATAACATCATTTGAGAGCTTAATCAGAATCTTGGTCAGATCTACAAAATCTAAGCCAAGAGAGGACAAAACAACCATGGATGAAAATCTAAAAAAATCTCATATAAAGAAGGAGGTCTTTAGCACATGAAATAAATGACTCAACGGGTTTGAAATAGTTGAGCACACTTATATTTGAAATCTAATAACATATATATCTTATCAAACCTAGCAACTATGCATATCTATAGAAAATATTCCATGAAACTAAAAAAATAAAATACTACCATAATACTTGTAAACACACTATCTAGAATCTCTTCTCATTCACAAGATTAAAGTGTAGAATAACTACTCCTCTTTTTATTCTAACCCTCCATCAGAGAAACCTGCTCTGATACCAATGATAGGAATTGGAGCAAAGTTGAACATAATCAATTCATGCATTAGAATACATAGATAAATAATTTCAACACAATGATAATTTCACACTTCTATTCTCTCTAAATAATTCATGCAAACATATATAGAGGAATATTATTCGTATAACAACCATGGTATTCTCTCACATCCAAATATAATCCTATTATGATATATTGTCTAACTAGGCTCATCTACATCTTGTCTAACTATATTTATGCTTATTATTTTCATATATCCTTTTGAATCATTGACTCCACTTGTGCCATTGATCTTTTTCTAATTAAATGTGCTTTTTCCACTTATCTTTGGCTCATTATCTCTTTGGATTCACCGACTAGTTTGACTCATGCATGCCATCTAATCAAAATGTATGATTTCACGTTCACCATTGATATCCCTAGTCCCACTTTATTTTTAGTTATTTAACTCCATCAAATCAATGGTATGATTTAGCTTGAGCCCTTAGATCTACCTGAGACCCATCCTTTTGTCAATGATTTCACTATGTCTGATCAAGACTTGATCATTTCGTATCATTGGGTGATGTCCAACTTGTAGTTATTTAATGGCTTTAACTTGGGGACATTTTCACTTAATTGAATCCACTTCATTCCATCTAATCAAGATGTATCAGTATGAGGACTCCTACAGATCATTGGATCTCAACCAAATTCAAATTTTTCAAAGACATTTTGAACCCAAATGGATACTTGCCTTGATTAAAATTGACATTGTGCAAATGTCAATTGATGTCTACATGGCCTTATTTTATGTCCCATAAGCCATCAATTTTAAGCATAGATATATTTTTTTAGTGTCTTTATTTTGACCCTTGCATGACTGTCATTCATTATTTGATCAACTTTGACAAATTATATCTTGAAACGTAGGAATCATGGAGGCACAAAACTTGCTAGAGATGTTCTTGAGAATGAAAAGGATGAACCCATTTGACCTAAGGGATTTTGAGGATTTTTTAGCATACTTATCAAGTGTGAAAATTAGCTGGTCCACTTATTTTTATGTGACATCCTAGTGACATTATAAATCCTAGACTTGTTCTTTTGAGCTTTTGCTTAATCTTGGAAGCTCAAATGAACTTCTGAAGCATAAGCAAACTTTTTTATGACTTTAACTACAAGATAACCTATGAAAACTTATCTGGATCCTCCATTTATCATTGGATCCTTCTCTTCAATCAAGAACATTGTTTGATCCTTGAAAATCTCTGTATGTAGGCCAAAAATGGCCAATATATTTGGTAACTTAGCTAGGAAGCATGCCTACTATGCTCAAACGCAAACCATTTACATAAATTTTTGACTCATAGAAGATAATACATGGACCATTACATTAATGTAAGATATCCTATTGACCTGTAAAAATAGAAAAATCCCAACAATAGATAAATAAAATAAATTAAAATGGAAACTATCCTAACAAAGGAAACTTAACTATTGAATGATTGTGCAAGAAAGGAGCACTTATTTAGAACAAAACAAAAAAGAACTAACTAATGTGTTAAAAAAACACCTGGATAAAAAATAATAAAAAACCAACTATGTATAGGTAACTTAGCTTTCCTTAATAGCGGTGTTTGAGATACATCCCATTGACTAGGATAAGAATCTTTTCACCATATATCCTTGTGAGCTAGAAAGAAATATGGGATTTATAACTAGAAAGTATATATGTTCCACTCCAGAGAGAATCAAATTTTGTTAGTTTTCCTAGTTTAGCTCTATCCTCATCCCACTTGAGGACCAAATCTCCTTCTTGGAAATTTCTTGAAGAAGCTCCCTTGTCAAAAGATCTCTTTGTCATTATTTGATGGGCTTCCATAACTAACATGGCCTGATACCTTATTTTCTCTATCTCCATGAGCTCAACATATCTTATTTCCATTGGCTTAGTCTCCAAAATCTCAAGATGATGCATTAATTCCAAAGCAAGGAATTCAAGAGAAATATGTATTCTTGCTTCCTTACCATACACTAGTTTGTATGAAAAATTACCGATTAATATTTTATATGTGATCCTACAGCCCATAGAGCTGAATTCAATTTGAGATGTGATGATATTTTATTATCTTCTACAACCTTTCTGATGATCTTCAATAAATTCTTTTTGGTAGACTTAGAAAGGCCATTGCCTTATGGATAATAGTTTGATAAAGTACTAAGAAAAATACTATGTTGAATTGCCCACTGGCTGATCTTAGATCCTATAAAAGCCATAGCATTATCAAAAATTATAGTTGAATGGACCCTGAATCTAGTAATTAAACCTTCATATAAGTCTAAAACATTAGTTTCATTTGCTTCTTTTAATTTTACTACCTCTGTCTATCTAGTAAAATAATTTGTGGCAGTCGGGATCCACATGTGTCATGAGCTTGATGGGGGGTTGATAACGCCAATAAAGTCCAATCCCTATTGAAAAAAGGGTTGATTAACTAAAATTGGTTGGAGAGGTAAGACTAAAAGTCTCACTTTTCCAACAAACATGGCACACTATCTACATTTCCTGATCCATGCATGGAAATCACCATATAAACTTGGCCAATTATACCCACCTCTCATGATCTTGTGAGCTATAATCCTAGATGAGTAATGTGCTCCACCATGTCCATCATGGAATTTATCAAGTAATTTTTGTGTTTGAACTAGTTCTATGCATCCTAGCAGTATACCATTGATATCTTTTTTAAATAATATATTATCAACAAGGAGAAAATGAGTTGAGTATAATTTGAAATATCTTCTCTTTGAAAGAGTGAGATTAGAAGGATACATACCATCTTGTAGATATTTTACCATATCTTGAAACCAATTAGAAGTTGAGACTTGATTACTTGTAATTTCTTGATCATTTGACACATACCATTTTCATTATGCTCTTGCAAGTCTTGGGCTAGATGTTCACATAGTCCTTTACCTCTAACCAACTTTGTGACTTTAATCTCAATGTCATATTTCATGACCTTGGTTCTCCAACCAACGCTTGTATCACTTATATATTTGTTCAAAATAAAGTCTTTGACACTTGTATGTGTGACCATCAAATGTATATTATTATTGGATAAAAATTACCTAAATGTTTTAAGAGACCTTATTATTGAAAGAACATGTTTCTCAACAAAAGAATACCTAAAAAATTCTATTGGTTTCTCTAAAGTTTCTTTAATATACTACATGATAAATATTAATATTTTGTCAAGGTTAGCATCGCTATATAAGAAGAAATATTTTATAAAATCAAGGTTCAAGAGTGTAGGAGCACTGGCTATAGCTTTCTTGATTTATTTAAAACTTTTCACTCCTTTATACTAATTGAAATTCTGACCTTTCTTTAACATGGTTGTAAGTGGCCTAGCTAAAGTATAAAAATCTAAAATTTATCTCCTTATGAATTTAATCTTGCCTAAAAAGATTTGAAAGGCTTTCTTATGCTTAGGCAATGATAGTGCAAGAATTGATTCTATCCTATTAGGGTCTATACTTGTACCTTTATTTGAAATGACATGTCCACGAAGCTTACCTTCATAAATAGAGAAAACACACTTTTTTGGGTTCAATAACACGTCAAATTATCTACACCTTTTAAACACCTATCTAAGATGAATCATATGCTCATTTGCGTTGTTAGAGAATACTGTTATGTCATCTAGATAAATAAGAATAAACTTGTTAAAGGGACCCTAAAATGCCATGTCCATAGCCTTATAAAAAGTGGCTCAAGCATTAGATAAACCAAAATTCATCATTCTATATGCAAATTCTTCCCACTTTGAGGTGAATGTTTTTTTGTACTGGTCTTCTTCTTTGACCAAAATTTGGTTATACCCACTATAACCATCCAACAAAGAGAACCTTTCTAAACTTGCAACTAGTTATAAAATCTATTCCATTGATGGAAACGGATAGTGATCTTTGAGAGAGGCCTTATTCAATTCATATAAGTCAACACATAACCTTATTTCACTATTCATATTTCGTAATGAAATAAGGTTTGATATCCAAGTT
Organism: Torreya grandis; assembly: GCA_037957365.1. NCBI lineage: Eukaryota > Viridiplantae > Streptophyta > Pinopsida > Cupressales > Taxaceae > Torreya > Torreya grandis. Next base: position 2,339,244 of record JARHVA010002271.1, read on the forward strand.
GAGTGCTTAATTGGAAATATTATGGTTGACTCAATGAGATTATATAGTTCAACTCTCATTAGATATTCAGGCTTTAGATTGATTTGTCTTGGCATTTATTAGACTAGCCTAGTTTCATCTTCTAACTCAATGGTATGATGAGCTAGATTGGATCAAAACCTATAAGGTCATTATACTGCCATGCAAAGACATCTACAAAATTTGAACATAACTTAATAAAATCTTCTTTCTCTAAAGATGTGCAAACTTTACCTAGCTTTAAATTTTTGCTAGTTGCAATCTCTATATTTGTGTAGTGTTCTTCCTTGGTTAATAAAAGAAAATATTTTCTTGATTCATCATCTCTACTAAATATATTTTCTAGGGTGACCAATCCTTTAGGCAACTTGTTTGTCTCTAATTGCACAATCTAATTATCATATTGTTGTAAAGGTTTGTCTTCATTTCTTGAGGAGAATTAAACTTCCTCATGTAATAATATAATAATCTAGATATCATATTAAAATGCTTGAAAATTTTCATGGTCATCTACAATAGAAGGTCTAACAACTACCTTGATATGTGATTGGACTTTGTCTCTTTTTATATTATTTGGGATATTGAATTGTGATCCAATAGAAACCAACCTATCTACATGCTTGTTCTAATTTTTTGGTATGGCTTGAATATTTAAGGCTTGAAAGTATTCAAATAATTCCCATAATATATGCTTATAAGACCTAAGTAGTGGGTTATTTCATATATTAAGTCCTCTTACTTGGTGAAGTACTAGTTCACTATCTCTAAAAAAATTGTAAATAATTGACCTTCATCTTTCTGACCCATTACAAACCATGCACTAGTGTTTCATATTCAGTGAAATTATTGGAAAAACAAAAATAAAACTTTAGAGAAGATAAATACATTTTATTATCTATAGAAATCAACATCATTCCATCTCTAGTGTCATGTTTTTTCCTAGATCCATCAAAATATAGCTACCACAATCCATCACTAGGCTACTCATCTTTCATCAATATTGGAATTGGTGACTCATTTTCATGAATGAAATAGAGACCATTTCCATTTTATTCAATTAACTTTTAGGGATCATGATATTGTAAATCAAATTCCCATTCATGAGGGAAAATATCTGGGAATCCATCTAGAGGTGATTTAGATTCAACCTCACTATTTTCTAACACCTTATCTAAGATAACACAATTAGTGTTCACCATGTTTGGCATATATGAATCCAAATGAAATCTTGAAATAGGTTCAAAAATTATTGTCACCTTAGTGCCATACCTAGTTTTGAACATTAGATAGGTCCAATTAGCTAACAAATATCCTCCAATTTTTGAATTAAAATCTCTTGATAGACACATGGCAAAATAGGGAGGTAGGTCCACTATAATTACATCTTGCTGAATAAAATCATTGGGGAAATCATGTAATGTCAGATTTATTTATTTTATCATGCCTACTATTTTTATTTTTGATCCATATACCTTTGGTATTTGTTTCATAGACAAGACCAAGCTTTTCTGCAATTTGTTTGGGCATGATAGTGCTACTAGCTCTACTATCTACCATACAATTATGGACTAAACAATCACCTACTATCAAAGAGAGGGGTATTGCTTGATTTAACATTGGATTTATCCACCTTTTTCATGTTTTTTATTTTCTAATTAGGTTGATTTATTTGATGGTCTGAATTGGCCAAGACACCTTATGGTTTCTCAACTAGTTTTTTAGATATCTTAGGATCCAAAAGTTATTTAATCAACATGTTTTTTTGCCCTGGTATGGCAAGGGAATCCCACATGATAATACTAAAATTTGATTTATTTATTTGATCAATAATGTTAAAATATTTTCCACTAGCCTTTGGCTACAATTTTTGAGCCATTGGTTGTTCTTTACTTAGGGGCATTTAGGGAATTTTCACTATTTCTATGTTTTGAATTTTCTATGCTATAGGAATAACAACTTGATATTTGACATTATTTAACACAAAATTAGGAACACTAGAATTATTGCTCAGTTCCTTAGCTTCTTCAACTACTCTTATTTTAGTTTTAGTTAGAGCTATTACTTGACCCTTCGTGTTACTATTTTCACCTACTTGGTTGAACACAATGTGATCATCCAAATGCCAATTAACATTGATAACATCAGGCTGCCATGGAACTTGTTGAGCTTATCCTTGGATTTCCATATTCATGTCTTGATATTGACCACCTTGAAGAGGGAATAATTCTTATGTCATATGTGGCATGGTAATCTCTTATGATACCAAATCTTTATTTTGAATGTCATTTGGATTAGAAGGCTACCAACCTGAATCTTGCATTAAGTTATTTTGGGGAACAATAACTTTTGAACTAGAAGCCACATTGGGATTAAGTGGTTTATATGGATTAGTTTGGGTTATATCTCCTTGATTTTAATAAGGTTGCCTATTGTCCTTGAAATATTGATAAGGTAATCTTTGGTTATTGATCTATCTTGCAATATTGCTAAGTTGGTCCTTGAAATATTGTACCCTAACTGAGTAAAGGGATTGTTCAGGTCCCTTGCTCAAATCTAGACCAACATGGGAATGATCCTAGGTTATGGGTATCCTAAAAGTAGATTGAACCTCTAAAAAAGGTTGGCTTCCTTATTGATCTATCACCTACACTAAACATAAATTAGTACCTACTTGGAAAAGGGAGAGAGAATTGGCATAACTTATAAAAACATGTAAAATGATGGTGATGCACCAATGATTTGATCACACAAAACACACTATGAGACACTTTCCAATCCAAATAACATCAATTTCACATAAATATTTTAGAATAAGTCATTAATCAATTGTCAAATTAGTAAGAGAGAAAATATCCACTTTTAGACTAGACAATAAACTATAAATTATGTTTATAATGACCTATGAGACTGTTAAACACTTCTTGAAGGTGGGAAACTCTATACATAAGCAAGGAACATACATTCACTTAAATATAGTGCATTAATTTATAGACCGTGCTTCAATCTGGCTTAGGAAATGATGGAAGTTAGTCTTTATAACATCAAAGAGGTGTCACGATATAAATTTTGGTAGATTCTAGTCATACCAAAAAAGAGGGATAAATTGATCCATATCAAGGATTATAAGCCTATATCTATAATAAATAGAGAGAGATATGAATTGGGAAAGGTCTAACCACTTTCAATAAATTAGCACCAAATCAAGGATGTTGTTGAGTCAGGATCTTATCAACAAAGAACCAACTCTGTAAAAAAATTAAATGTCCATTACCCCTATCTAATAACTAGATATTTTATTGAAATCATGTCATCATTTACCTACTAATGAGGATAATGTTTTATAACTAGCTAAAAAGTGCCATATCTATATTAGGTGGCCATCTGAATCTAAAAATGTGAACCATGATGAGGCAAGACATAGGTCTACTATATGTGAAAACCAATCTTAGACCATTGGTTTTCACATAGTCACTAGTCTATATTTGAATTTCGTATTAGACCCAATGGATCTATTTCACCTATATGGAGCTTTGTTGATGATGCTTGGTTTTTAAACTATGGCCTTGGTTTAACTCTAGTTCACCCTCAAGCTCATCTCTTTGATATTTTCTTTGTCTGGGTCCCAAATAACCTCTAACTTTTGTCAAAAATGTCCCAAGATTGCCTTTGCTTATTGGATATCAAAAACTAATTAATCTCAACTCTATCATGTTTAACTATCTTTATGCTTATTAGTTCCATAGATCTTCTTGACTTATTAAATCCACTCATGTCATTGATCTATTTGTGCATGAATGCCCATGAGCCATTGATATTCTAAAAACTGAATGTACTTATACCAGTTGTCTCATGCACATCATTTGATGTAGATTTACAAGTTCATGTACACCATTTATCTCCCTAGTCTTACTTTTTTATTAGTTCTTGCATTCTATCAAATCATTGGTATGATTGGGTGTGAGCCCCTAGATCTACCTAAGACACATCCTTTTGTCAGTGATTTTACTTCATCTGATCAAGACTTGATCATTTTTCATCATTGGATCATGTCCAACTTGTAGATCTTTAATGGATTTAACCTTAGGAATTTTTGACTTAGTTGAATTCACTTCATTCCATCTGATCAAGATGTGTTAGTATGAGGCTCCCCTAGATCATTAGATCTTGACCAAATTCAAAAAATTTAAGGACTTTTTAAACCCAAATGGCTACTTGCCTTGATTAAAATTAACGTTCATGCAAACGTCAATTGACATCCATGTGAATGTATTTGACATCCCACAAACTATAAATTTTAAGCATAGATAGATTTATGTAGTGTATTTATTTTGACCCTTGCATTAATATAATTCATTATTTGATAAACTTTGATAAATTATATCTTGAAACGTAGGAATCATGGAGGCATGAAACTTGATAGAGATGTTCTTGAGACTGAAATAGATGAACCTATTTAACTTGAGGGCTTACGAGGATTTATAAACATAATTATCAAGTATTTAAATTTTTTGGTCCACTTATTTCTTTGTGACATTTTGGTGATGTTCTAGATCTTAGAGTTTTTCTTGATCTTGTAATCTCAAATGAACTTCTGAAGCATAAGCAAACTTGTCCATGACTTGAACTGCAAGATAACCTGCTAAAACTTATCTAAATCCTCTGTTTATCATTGGATCCTTCTCTTAAATTAATAACATTTCTCAATCCCTTAAAATCTATATATTTTGGCTAAAAATGGCTAACATCACCTTTGCTTGATCTACTTTTTATCACTTTTGGTCTTAACATGTAAATGTTATACTTTATCCTTAAGCTTCAATCTTCAATTTCTAGTCTTTAATCATCATCTCATTAACATTATTATCATTTTATATCTTTCCACTATAGACTAAGAATGTTTGAATAACTTCACCCTATCATTAAACCATAAATCATTATCTCACTCATTCACTCATCTAGTTCCATTCACTTACCCAACTCCTTTCACTTTCCTCACTCATTGTTTTCTACTAGTTAATCTCCCCAAGGCTTAAAACATTAAATATTATGATCGATCTTAGGAAAATAATTATATATTATGGATTATCTATCCTATTCATGTTATACTTATCTTCACCCCTTTGAATCTCTCACTCACACTCCAACTCTCACTTTCACACCTCAAGCTCATAGTGACACAACTCCCTTGTAGCCTTTTTTAGAAATATTATTAGATTGTACATTATTCAATTCCTCTTAAACATATAATCCCATATTTTTTCACCCTCTATCTCCTTATAGGCTACCATGAGGCTTCAAGTTCTAACTCTTTGTCTAAATACCACTTTTTTTACAAGTTACTTGTCAATTAGGCCTTTTAACCCTCCATACACTTAATCAGATACCAAATTCATACTAGACCATATGGTACCAAAGTAAAACCATTTTATTCATTTCACTAATTTAAAAACACATAGGATTAATTTTTTTTGACTTTTTCCTATTATTATAACTCCAATTATAGCGGTTTTTGTTTCTAAACCCTAGTTCTTTGACTATAGAAGCTGAGAGGGACTAAATTTCAATATATTTGGTTTTAATTATTTTAAATTTAAGATAATACCTTCCCCAAATATATCTTGACAAGTTAAACCTTTAAAAATAGGTGATAATCATTGATTAATCCTATTATGTATTAAACTAATCAAACCTTAGAATTTTGAGTCCTTTGTAGTATTGTGTAAAGGTTTAGTAAATTGTGTGTACTCTAAAAGGTTTCTAATATCCCAATGGATTGTTCTAAAAACTTATGCTCCTTTCACATATTATTAATACTTAACCAACTTCATAACCATTTATTCACTTAGACATATACACTCTATCACTTGCATACTGATTGAACAAGAATAAGGGTGACTAAGCAAATAGGGTTTTACTTCACTATGACATTACATTGAGTTTTTACCATTAATATTTCATTAAAAATAGATAATATACCATCCCATTTGAATATAATTTCATCTAAAAATCATCATCTCAATATATCCATAGTGTATACCTTAAGAAACAATAATTTACCTTCATACACGATTGTCACAGGCATGTATGTAGAGTTTGAGGATAGAGATCAATCTCTCCTGAATCCCTTTCATTATTAAACACCATATTCCATCACTATATATTCTAAAGGATTGAAAAATTCATATTAAATGTACCATGTGAGTTCTTACTTGTACTATCTTGGGAAACCAACCAAATTCTCTTCTTTTTTACTGTACCCCTATACTTTCTTATCTCAGACTTGAAACCACACAAATAGTGACATGTTTATGGCCTCAAATACCTTTAAAAGATATTATATACTCAATAATAGTATATACAATTATAAAATAAGAGTAAACTCAACAAAACACTTTTATTTATTACTAGAATAATTTATCATTACATATTCAATCCATGAATGGACTCTATCACCTTAAAAGGTATATAATCTTATGTTATTTTCTCTCTCACACTCCCTATCAGAGATCTCTCATATCTCCATTCCTCATGCTCTCCTTATTATCCTAAAAATACCTTACAACTCCCTTCTCATCCAACATCTATGTTGGTTTTTGGTAGTTACTATCAAGACTCTTACATGACCACTTAATGAAAGAATGGTAGTTAATCTTTTTAACATGATTATTGAATTCCAAGAATTCAATAATTTATACATAAAATGACTTCAAAAAATCTTAACATGACTCCTTGGACCCTTTTTCAAACCTTCACTCACCTAACCACTTCATATTATGCTTATAGGTCTTCTAGGCTTAGTTCTAGTATTTGAATTTTTAAAGTGTCACTTTTGGAGGGAAAACTCTAATACACTCAAACCACACCCCTAATGACTCTAAGGACAAAAAATGGACCATAAATTATCCTTCACACATAATTATATCCCAAATTAGATCAACTTTGACCTCTAACTAACATATGACTTTTTAACAACACAAAAATGATAATTGTATGTTTGATGCTCCTACATCATACTCCTCAAAAGGGATAAAATTTAATACTATCATCTTCTTTCTTTCTTTCTTTTCTATTTATTTTTTAAAGATCTTCCATGCTCACCTTACTGTTGTTCCTTCTTTCTTGCTCCTTTCTCTTCACTAGGCTCTTGTATTTCTTCTTCTTTGCCTTGTCTATTGTCTTTGTCAATTCATCTTCTACCTCTATGAGGTATACCAACTATTTTAAATCTTTGTTTTCTACATTTTTTACCTTTTCCAATTTAATTTATATTTCATCATACTCTGTCTAACCAATGGTTCCCACTCTTAATTTTTACTCTTGTTATATGGTTGTCTTCTTCATTGATCTCACTTAGTTCTTGCTTCTTTATTTGTCTTTGCTCCTTGGTAATGATAGTTCCTTATTCATTATTTTATAATGAATTCATATCCATATTAACATTTATCGCTTGTTCAAGAATTCTCTCTTTTATTCCATCTTCATTACACTTATCCATCTCTTAATGTCTCTTCACACTACCTTTCTCATCTTACAAAGATAACTTATTAACCAATTCACCTTCCTCATGGTGCAATATGGTTTGGCATATTATTGTATTTACATTATCATGAAAATCAACTAAAAACTCATACATAACTTTAACAATTAAATAGATTACCTTTTTGACTTGTTCATGATTCAATTGTTTGATTTCTAGTGTTCTTTCCTATACATTTACTTGCACAACTCCTTTTACTTCACTATGCTCTTCCATTTATAATTATTCTTTGAGATCAATCATGAGCTTATCCTATTTTTATTCACCTAATTTTATCCCTTTTAATGAACTAAAATATTCTCTACCATCTTCATTTCCTCTTTCAACCTAAGAGTATCTATCGTTCTATCATCTTCATCAAATTTTGGGCTGTACTACCCTTCATTTTCTTTAAAATATTATCCTACTTCAACTTGTGTGATTATTATATCTTCATTCTTTAAGAAGTCCTCATTTTCCATCAATTCTTCACTTTTACTATAATTTAAACTCTCACCTTACTGCCCACTTTTACTTAGCATCCTTATTTTCCATACCTTTTAGTCTCTTTCTATGATTTCATTCATTGACTCAAATAATTCATCATCATACTTGTCATAAATGACTTTTTTACCTTTTCATTGGCTTGTGCACTCTTCACACTCATCACCTTGTGTCCTCATTGAGTTTATCAGCTATAACATCATCTCTTTGTATTAGTTTGACTCCACCATATTTTATGATGTCTTGAGTTTGTAACTTACCTCTTTATTTGTGCCTTTTTGGAATGTACTAAAAACACTATCTCTTTGTACCTTTTCCATAATTTTCATAACCCATTTTATGCCTTTCACATGCTTAGACTGAAGTTTTCTTCTCATTTCATCTTGTTCATTCTTCTTGGCTTGATATCCTATCATGATAGCTTGATGAAACCTTCCCTTCACTTCTTTTCTCCATGTTTGCTCTTGTCTTCCACTTGTATTCTTTCCTTACATGACCTCTTGTTTGAGTTTATCCTTCTTATTCTCACCAACTGATTGATCTATTTATGGACCACATACCCATGTTCTTGTATCATATTTGGGGGTTGTAATTTTATTTTCACCTTACCAAACTATATATTATTACCTTTCTTCTCATGTGCACAATCATAATCAATACTTAAGCATTCATTTACCTCCATATAGGACTAATGTAAGCTCATCTTCTCTCTCATGTCTTCATGTTTTGACTTCATGTCTTCATGGTTAGTTTCCTCTATTGCTTCAACTAAAATTATTATCAAAGCATCATGGAACTCCTCTTTTACCTCATCCTTGGCATTCTAATATTTTTCAATGTTCACCATGTTTTCTTCTTCGGCTAGCTATCTTCCCTTATCATATTTTTTCATCTTTATGGTCAATGTACTATACCCATTCTTCACAAGATTCAAGGCCTTATGCTTGGAATTCATCTAACTTTTCTTGGAACCTACATACACAAACTCAAATGCAATGTTATCATAATAAATAAGAGACCACATAGTCTATATGAATGCCTCTTACATAGACATTCTCCTCTTCTTCTTGTCTTTTCCATCAAATGCTTCTCTTGGCACTTCTCTCTCCATATTATCCTCAATGATAAATCTTTTCAAAACTTCTCTATCATGTTTCTCTCTTGGAAACTCTTCATCCCTCATGATTCTATGGGATGTACCCTCTCTTGTATTATTTCCCTTAAGACATTCATCTTTTTCATTTTCTCTCTTAAGTAGATCTAGTGGCCACTTCACTTTCTTCCTCACACTACAACCAAGCCATTATATTCCTTGATCTTTCATGAGATTCACCATGATCTCTATCTTCTAAAAACTCTACCCCAAGTCTCTTCTTATCTCTTTCACTTATTCTTCTACATCCATCCCTTTTTTTCCTTCACTTTATAGGCATTCTTAGACCTCTCACTTAACAAGCTTGCCTTCTTGCATTTTAGAAAACTTTTGTGTCTTCTTCTCTTTCTATATTCCTTTGTCTAGGAATTCTTATCTCCCTTTAATCTCACTTGGATTACTTTTCTTTCTCTTTCTTTAGCTTCAATGCTCTTTCCACTCTACCTTCTCTAGTTCTCTCTTAACAAGTTTCAATTCCTTCCACTAGACTTAGGGGATTTAATTTCTCTTTATCAATCTTCAATTTATCCATACTAACCTCAATAGGCCATACCTTCACCATACTCTTTTCATATAATACCCCAACAATGTTATCTCATGCACTCTTCATAGCATTCTTGACAATCTCAATTAACAAGCTTTTAAGAACTCAAAACACAATGAACCAAGAGATTACCTTGTTCTCATACCAAATGATGTATAGCTACAATATAAAATCCTCATAATCAAGTTTCATATTTTTTTTTATCACCTTTGATCTCAACTTACAAATTCTATAATTTGTCCTTAAGCTTCAATCTTTAATTTTTTGTCTTTATTCATATCTCATTAGGATTATTAGAATTTTTTTATCTTACCCTTATGTACTATGCATATTGGAGTCACTGTACCCTATCATTAGACCATAAAATATTATCTAAATCATTCACTCATCTAGTTCCATTCACTTATCCAACCCCTTTCACTTTCCTCAATCACTACTTTCCACTAGTTAATCTCCCCAAGGCTTAAAACACTAAATCATGTGATTGATCTTGTGAACACAACTAGATATTATGGATGATCTATCTTGATCATGTTATACTTACCTTCACCCCTTTGAATCCCTCAATCCAACTCTAACTCTCACTTTCACACCTCAAACTCATAGTGGCATAACTCCCTTGTAGCCCTTTTTTACAAATCTTCTTAGTTTGTACATTTTGAAAGTCCTATTCAACATATAAGACCATATTTGGGCACCCTATATCTCATTACATGACACCATGAAGTTTTAATGTCTAACTATTTGTCTTAATACCACTTCCTTTACATGATCCTTCTTAATTAGGTCATTTAGCCCTCCATACACTTACTCAAATACTAAATTTATACTAGACCATATGATACTAGACTAAAACCTTTTGATTCCTTTTAATAATGTAAAAATACACATGATTTAATTTTTTTGAAATTTTCCTACAATTATAACTCCACTTATAGGTGTTTTTGTTTCCAAACCCTAGTTCCTTGACTATAAAGGCTAAGATGGACTATATTTGAATATCTTTTATGTTATGTCTTTTCAAACTAAAATAAGTCATTCACTAGGTTTTTATTGACAAGATAAACCTTCCCAAATAGGTGAGAATCATTGATAAATCTTATTATGTCTTAAAATAAGGAAAACTTAGAATTATTTAAGTCCTTTGTAGGACTCTATAAAGGTTTAGTAAACTATCTGCACTCTAAAAGGTTTCTAATCTCCCATTGGACTATTCTCAAAACTTATTCTCCTTACACACATACTCAAGACTTAACCAAATTCATAACCAGTCATTCACTCAAATATATACAATCTTTCACTTGAATATTGATTGAACAAGAATAGGGGTGGCTGAGATAACAGGGTTTTATCTTCATTGTGATTGTATATTAAGTTTTTAATCTTAACATTGAATTCAAAAAAATTAATATACCACCCAATTTTAATATAATTTCATCTTAAAATCATCATCTCAACATAGCCAAACTCTAGACCTTAATAAATAACAACTTACCTTCATACTTGACTATTGCATGCATGTATGTAGAGTTTAAGGATAGAGATCAATCAATCATGAGTCCCTTTCATTATTAAACACAATATTCCATCACTATGGGGTATAAAGGATTAAAAACTTTAGATTCAATGTACCATGGGAGATCTTCCTTGTACTATATTGAGAAACCAACCAAATTATCTTCTTTTTTATTGTAACCCTCTACTTTCCTATTTCATACCTAAAACCACACAAATAGTGACATGTTTATGGCATCAAGGGCCTTTCAAAGATATTATATAATCAATAATAGTCTATATTCTTATCATTGGAATTTAAACACAACAAAACACTTTTTCTAATTACTATAATCATTCACCATTACATATTAAGTCCATAAATGGACTCTACCACCTTCATGAAAGGTATACAATCTTTTTTTATTTTTTCCCTCTCTCTCCTTATTATATTTCTCTCATATATCTCTTCCTCCTACTCTCCTTCTCATCCTATAACTATCATACAACTCCCTTATCATACAAAACCTATGTTGGTTTTTGGTAGTTACTATTAAGACTCTTAAATGACCACTCAACGTAAGAATGATAGTTATTCCTTTTAACATGATTCTTGAATTCTAAGACTTTAATTATTTATACATAAAATGACTTAAAACACTCTTGACATGACTCCTTGGACCTTTTTTCAAACCTTCTCTCACCTAACCACTTCATACTATGCTTATGGGTCTTCTAGGCTTAGTTCTAGTATATGAGTTTTCAAATTGTCAATTTTGGAGGGAAAACTCTAATACACTCAAAACATACCCATAATGACTCATTATGAATCTAATGACAACAAATGGACCCTATAGGGTCTTTCACACACTTATATCCAAAAATAAATTAATTTTGACCTCTAAATAACATATGACTTTTCAACAACACAAAAATGATGTTTGTATGCTTGATGATCCTGAATCAGATATGAAAAAATTGATTGATGAAATATTTTAGGTTGTATAAAATATAAATACATTTTCCAATTTTAGTCCACCACCACCACTAGTTTTAAGTGTTCTCATAGGTGTCATGGATCTCAATACAATATTTTTTTCACATTGACACCACATGCTACATATACTAACCTTGAGTAATATCTACTAAATTTTGAAATGAAATGGTAGATTAAAAATGTAATTATAGATGATGTGAAGAAGAGTGAGCTAATGGGATATTTAACAATAATAACTCAAGATTTTTTGAAAAAATAAACCCCTACAAACTAATGTTTTAGGATGTCAAATATTATTTGATAGGGTATTTTAAAGTAAATAAATGTGAGAGCTAAATAATTCAAGAGATAAAATAAATATGATAAAAATCAGGTGAGTTATTATGAGATTAAGATCTTAGATTTTTAGATGTAATGAATGTATTAAAATTTCTATTCAATACACATATAAGGATGCATGTTTTTTATAAGGCTTGCAACCTAAGATTGCATTTAGAAATATTTAAACATAGTTTACAAATAAGGTACATACCCTAGTCATTATTCTCTATGTAAGGAAGATAGAGGATTTTGGAGAGAGCCCATAGCCTACTATGAAAATTGATCCAAAGATATATGTTATTTTGTGTAAGATGAATGAGATCTATGAAAGTAATTGGCCCATGTTAGGACTATGGTTTATTGAATTTGGAAAATAATGGCACCGTAAAATGACTAACCAATCATTAAGATGGAATTTTATGAAATATGCCATGTTGTAGGCCATTTGACCACAAAATTTGATTTATTACAATATTAGACTCAATAACCACATCATCTATCTTATAACTTTAGTAATTTACACAATCAAGATGACAAGAATTATTGATACATACAAGAATTAAAGCAATGCATCACTAATAATGTCTTCACAATATCGACACAAAACAATCCCTTTGTGGATCCATGGATTCCATGCCCACATGTAGACATGAAATCTTTGACTGATTATTCTTGGATGGGTGCCAAACTCACCTCAGCACTAGTTGTAATCTATCATAGGTTGGACACCATAATCTCAGTAGTTTTATCAATACTAGGTAGAATGGACTTACCCATATCCTTGGTATCAATAGCCTTAGAATGTTGCATCATCATAATAATGGAAATCAAGATAGGCTCCATCTTATCCATAATAAATGTATATGGGATATGATGGAAAAAAACAATAGGGTTGGGGTTCTACTCAAAGGAAAGGATGAAATGAGGGTCAATAATAGTCATATTAGGGATTTTAGCAAAGATAAGGTAGATACATAGGAGGTTACCAAGGTAGATACTAAGGAGGCAATCACATGAAATATATGTGATAGGGGCATCAACTAATTATCTAGTACTTGCGTGGGGAGTAAAACCACTTCGCAAAAAAATTTCAAACTAATCTTGAAAGGTAAATATACTACATTTATTATATAATGTTAGGACAACACCACATTATGGATTGTCTAGCATTAGAAAAAACATAGAAAAGAGAATTCTATGTGAAATGTGAAATTATTAAATTTTCACCCCAAGTATATTTAATTATTACAATTACTTACCCAAAATCAACATGTAGAGTATGGGTTTACTCCCTTAGAAATGTCATAAGATCATAAAATTAGAAAGGTCTAATATGATAAATATCCTAACCTTGTGACATATAGAGATTTAATGTATCAATCAACTTAGGTTCTATAAAATATTAAAAAATAGTTTACATCAGAGGGTGATGTCATAACCATTGATGCATATATGTATGGATAAATTATGCACACCATGAGGAGGGAGTATTTACCACCTTGACTGATCTTCTTAAAATATTATGTACTCTAAAATATGAAGACATATCATATAATATTACAAATATTCTCCACAACATGTTGGAGTTCCCATAGAGAGGTCAAAACTACACTAATAAATTAGTATGGTATAATAATACTAACAAACCTTGGGATTTTGAATTCCACATGGATATTAAACTAGTTGGATATGAAGTAACAAATGATGTGTTTGATTTTGGAAGCATAATCAATATGATTATTACTCTGCATTGGAAGCTATTGGATAACTGACTCTCAGTTATAATGTAATAACATTGAGTCTTATAGACTATGGTAGGGTAAAACCTATTGTTCAACTGGAATGTGTGTAAATCAAAGTTATTTACCTAAGCATACAAGGATATTTCAATATAATTTATGTGAAGATTGATGAAATGTACTACCTTACATTTATTAATAAGAAGTGGGCTTATGATGCTTGTATGAACATTAATATAGTACACATCAGCTAGAGGCACACCAAGGGGATAAAATTATCATTATAAACCTATAAAAATTTTGAGATAAAACCATACATCATACAAAAAGATATAGAATCAAAATTTACCTATGGAGATAATAGTGTATTTAATATTAACACCATATCTTATAATAATGCACTATGATTTGTATATTACCACTTTTCCCATCTAGAAACATAGCTTCAATAACAACTACAACAAATTAAACAACTATCTTCTATACCTATCATAACAAAGGCACAAGTTTTGTAGTTCCAAATCAGATAATTTAAGTCACCATCTATGTTATTACCAATAATGTCTGAAGTGGATTTCTTGTACAAAGTAGGTGTGATGCACATGGACTATACAAAGCTAACCAAGGAAGGTATTTTACCTTGAGAAATTGCTTATTCAAATAGTGGTAATTCAAATACCCACATGATGAATTGGGTAGGAGTATTTCATGTTGTGCATCTGATGAGAATGGTTTTTGCCCAAGAATGCCAACTACCACAATATTTCACAATTGAAAATTTGGATCAATTCATCTTCAGGCTAAAATATCATGTGTCTAATATATACCAGAGGGTGAGTGCACTAAAATATACACTAAAGGTAACTATTGTAATTTGGTGGGTAGCACACATGACAAACCAATTGCAATGGGATGAGCCCTGTGAATTATTATGATATTGATTCTAAGTAATACCTACATTCAAATATATATGATCATTTTCCTAGGAAGGACAATTCCCAATAATTCATATCCATAGGTTTATAGATGTATGGTATGATTAGGTTGTATAACCTGATTATTGGGTAAATGTAATTATGCATACAATGACATTTTTCCTAACAACATGGTACATGCATCAAGAGTGTAGTAGGGATAATTAGAATTAGCTACAGGTTAAAGAAGATTTATTCAAACATTTGTTTTATATGATGAACAACCTATGGTATATCATGCCCTATAAAAATTTAATATATTATTATACCATGGTCAAAGAAAGGATTTTAGTATTATACAAGATTCCACTTTCCAAGAGGAAGAGGATAAGAAATTAAATGTAGCTCTAAAAAAAAATAATAAGCATAGTGAAAAATTTATGATAAAAAATTGCAATCAAATCGTCAATAAGGAGGAATAATTTGAGTCTATTGAAAGTGATGAAAACTTGGATCTGAATTTATTTTTTGATCCATAGTGAGATGTGGAGGAACATAGAGCCAAAAGTGCAAACCAAAATGAATATCTCTAGCTACAATATTTAAATATTCAATATCAAGAGGGACATATAATATTGTGAGATTAAATTCCAAGAGATTCCAACAAAATAAACCCAGAATCATTTAAAAAAATTAGTAGGGAATATTGAGACATAATCTATGCCAAAACATTTGACATTAGGTGACTACTAGACATAAAATGGGATTTTAGAAGAACTACAACTATTATGAGATTACCAATATGTATCTTCAACAATGTTCACAAAAGTGAAATGGGTATACCTTTCCCTAGAGGAGATGCACATAGAACTAAATGAGTATGCATGACTTATGAAAAAGTGCCCATATAGGTTAAACCCCAAAATGAAGTTGAAATTAAAGGATGATATATATCGGATGCAAGAAGTATGCATTATCTATTTTGTGGTAAAATTAAATTTAGTTAGTCCAATGATGGTATAGCCTACAAATTCTAGATAAATTAGAGTGTGTGGGGATTACCATGCACTAAATGATGCTTGTATTAATTATCCATTCCAAGTTCCATTCACATATGAATTATTGGATTAAATCATAGAAAATCTATATTATTTTATGTATGGGTTTAATGGCTATCATTAGATACTAATCATAACATAAGATCAAGATAAAACCACATTTACAATAGAATGGGGGTATTTTGCATACACGGTAATGTCATCGATTTAAAAAATGATCCTGATGTGTTCTTTAGGTATATGGTCATTGTATTTAAAGATTTCATCCATTATTTATTATAAGTCTATTTATATTATTGGGTTTTTTATTCTTTATTAAAGGAGGATATATCTAAGTTATAGATGATATTGGAATGGTGTCGAACTTTGTGTATTACACTAAACCTGAATAAGTGATTATTTGTCACACCTTTTGGTGTCTTATTGAGTCATATAGGCTGAAAACATGGGATTTTGGTTGACCAAGACAAAATTATAGCTATTGTGGGCATGCCTCCTAAAATCTCTATCAAGGTATGATCATTATTTGGGCGCACATGATAATAAAATAAATTCATAAATAGATACATAACTATATCTGAACCCATATAAAATATATTACCAAAAGATTCTATATTTAAATCAACTAATGAGTGACAGATAATGTTTGTGGATCTAAAATAGAGGTCGATAAAAATTACTATTTTGGTTTTTCTAGACTAGAGCAAATGATTTCATGTTCATGTATATGCTTCAGGTATTTTGGTAGGAGCTATTATAAAAAAAACTAGGATATGGAGGATTGGACCATCCCATTCACTTCAAAAGTCACAGTCTTAATTGAAGATAAAAATCATTCAATTACATAACGAGAAATTATATAAATGGTGTTCACACTCCAAAAATTGTCACTTTCTTCTGGCAATGCTATTTAAATTTTTTACTGATCACCATGCTCTGTGATACCTATTAAATAAGCCTATATTAGGTGGGAGGATATCTTTCTAGTAAATTCTATCTTATGAATTTAAATTTAGGATCAATGTGAAGATCAGGAGAGAAAATTTTGGTCCATATCACTTGAGTTGTATATACAATGGAGAGGAACTTGAATAAATCCAAAATGAAACACTGGACGCCCATTTTTTTGAGTTTTTATGATTCCATAAAACTAGAAGGCATAGCTAATTTTCTATAACAAAGAATATTTCCTATGTAATATTTTTAAATTAATAATAAGTAGGTAATCACAAGATCCATTTCATTTAATATCATTAATGGATTTTTGTATAAAATGGGCAAAGATGATGTATTATGCATAGTAGCTTTGAAACATGACTGACATACATTATCCAAGAGGCAAATCAGGGAATCATAGGTGGACATTTCATAGGATAATACATTGAGATTAATAAATTTCAAAGTGGCCTATGGTGGAATATTATGTTTCAATATGCACATCGAGTACAAAAAACTACAATATCTACCAAATGATGGGAAGGCATAATCAGAGAAATGAAATTATATTGAATCATATGTTTGTTGAGAAACTCTTTTAAAAATATATAATAATTTTTTTATGGATAATAAATCCTCTTATTAAACTCAATCATTCAAGATAAATAATTATTGTGATAGAATAATTCACTAAATGGGTAGAAGCTACTATGAAACCAAGTTGCAGTGCTAAGGATGCAACCAAATTTCTATATGAGAATATTATAATTATATTTTGATTTTATTTAAATTTGGTTATTAATATATGAACACATTTCATAAATAATCTTATGGATTATTTTATGATATCACACCATAAAATCACATCATATCATCTACAAGCTACTGGATAGACATGGGCGTAAAAAATGTCACTAGAAATATGCTCATAAAGATATGTAGTGTGCAAAGGGATTATTTTAAGGATAAAATTACTTCAATTATATGGGAATATATAATAAAATACAACCACATGATATTTTTTACTCTATTTCAACTAGTTTATAGACTAAAATCAATCAGCCAATAAAGTACGTAGTTCCTAGTTTGAGAATCAAAATGATCATGTAACTAGGATATTAGGATGCTCTATAGGAACAATTGATATATTTAATAAGGATGGAAGAAACAATAATATATTAAAATGGGATAGTAAGTCAATAAATAATTTCCTAAAGCATGGCATAATCACAATTTGCTATCTAATTTTTTTCTCCAAAATAACTAGTATTACTATATGATAGAAAATTTTGATAATTTATAGATAAGTTATGCATATGAAGGAAATGAATTTACATCATCTATGAAATATTTAATTAAATACAAATTATGTCAAAATATCTTTAGGGAACCATTTTAATATCAAGTGTAAATTGTTTTAGGATAAGACTTACCATCAATAATATATATTAGATCTTTTTAAAAAATTACAGAGGGTGTTGAGTGGCACCATGTAGTTTATTATTTTTGTTTAATGAATTGTATTATTTTTATTTTTAATTTTGTAGTGTTTTTATAAAATGAAATTTATATATCATAGGACATCAAAACCTAAGTTGAAAAAAATAAATTTTTAGAGTATAATCTCATAACCAACTTAAAACTAAAGGAAAAATGTAATGCAAAGACAACATGGGGATCACTAATTAATTAAAGGAATAAGGAACTAAAAAACAAAGTATGAATTAAGGTTATTCAATGGTCATTTAATTTTTTCAATAAAATGGATCATGTGTCAGAATTAAGGGAGGTTCAATAAAATAAAGTGGATGAGATCAAATATAGTGCATCACATAAAAAACTTTCATCAACTCAATTCGATGCATTAAATCACTAATCTCAAATCATCAAAAATTGATTGTAATTCATTCATCAAGTAGAACAATGTGTGACCAACTCAGTACATTCAAAATAACATGTTAGATAGATTAAAGTGAGAAAATATATATAAGGAAATAAATAACATAATTAAATTACACATTGTTTTGAATAAGTGACCTCTATGAATTGTGCCTAAATAATTCATTGATTTGCATATTATTTTCCAACACTAGTTTAGTTGAATAAATTATTCAAATGAAACTACAACAACAACCAAAAATCACTAATAGCTTTTCATTACTCTCATAAATACATAAAAATAAGAAACAAGGATTGGTATTTTTCCCAAATAATTAATATATCATACTCACGAACCATTTGAATTCACTAACACAATAGAGTCCAATGTTTTATTACAAATTAGAGAGTAACAACACAAATAGATCCCTAGCTATCCAACACACCTTATGAGGATTTGATGCAAAGCCACTAATTAAGTTTCCAACATTCAAGAAATTGTATGAAGTGATGATGACACTTCTCATCCACTATAATGAATGTGTGATCCATATTTCATAAGATATCACAATATTCATCAATATAATGACCATGGCGGAGGCAAAAATAATTCCAACTCAAGGAAAATCTCTTATGTAATATAATTCCAAGGCTCTTCCCATCCATTCAAATAGTAAGGAGAAATAAAATAGGGCACTTAGGTAGATCCCCATTGACTCTATGGAGGATATTTTGGTGCACATTATCTCTAAATGTATCATAAGGCACTTATATAATACCACCAAAAGTGTGAGATTAGATACCAATAGGGTCATTGATATTGTAAATCAAATGAATCTATTTAATGAGATTTTAAATTGTCTAAAATTTAGGTCTCTTACCTCATTACCAAATTTTATAAGGTCATCAATGGAACATCGTAGGTGTCCTAATAATAATTCTTGGTATTTCTCCTTTAATTTACACAATGGAAGTATCAAGAGGGTCTAGTTAAACTAGATTTAGATTTATAGCATGAAATCACATTTTCCAATATCATCTAAAATCAAATAGGCCAATACTATGAATAAATTGTAGATTTAATGCATGGTGGTTAGAATTTAAAAAACTCACTGTTTTACACCCTCAGGTACATGTAGACATTATGTAGTATTTGAGGCAACATGATGTAGTCACTAATATCGATGAGAAAATCTAAATTAGATTTCATGAGCTTCCAAAGGCAACAATGAATTTATTTCATTTTTTCATCAATATGTTGGGTGTGTAGGCCAAATTTATTTGACAAACATGTATGGATGCAAAATTTGTTCCACTAGTATGAAACATACTCCTATAGGAACAAAAACCATTACATGAACACTCAATAGTATAAATATAAGTAGAGGTGTAGGCATTGTTAAAAATAAAAGAAACTCTATCATATACTATTAAAAGGAAGATGAATATTATAGTCATATAAAATGAAAAATTTGATGACTTAAGCATGGATAATGACACCCAATCCATAGGTCCTATTTCTTACTTACACAACCCTTCTAGGCTATTTTTTCATTGATTCCTAGACATCCCCAGCCTTCCAAACTTAACCCTTTTAGGTTTAGGTAGCTATTTTAGGTTTAGATCCATCCCACTAGGCCTCATTCCCTTAGTAAACTAGCACCCTACTTTGACATGAGTGTTGAAACCCAAGGTGTCCTTATTTTGGCAATGTTGTCTAAGTTCAAAATTAGTCCTAAGAGTGATATTCCCTTGAATCATTATATTTTTTCCCTATTGGACTCATGCAAATTAATTTAACCCATGATCATTAGTTTCCCTTTAAAATACCATTCAAAATTTATTTATAAGGGTTCAAACTCATTTAGAGGAAAGAAGCAAGAATACAAGAAAGTACGTTCAAGCACTCTTCTATACTATCTACATACAACCTTCCAAGATCATTTCAATCTTATTCAAACCTTTACACTAGTCCCTAGCCATTTGAAGTACATCTAATTTTTCATCTAATTGCATTTATCATACATAATTACACCAAGCACTTCAATGGGAAAACTACATTAGCTTGATCCCTCCTCAAAGTATTAGTATGTAGGTAGCATGCCCACACACAGGGTGTGAAGTGTGTCCAACATATCCTTTACACACTAACCCCTTCTCTATATTTTCCAAGTTTCCATTAAAATTCAAGTACAAAGGGATCCTAGGGCTTTGAAGATTTAAAATAGATGAATAGTGATCTTTGTAGGCTTTCAGGCTTTGATAGTTCAATGATAGGGTAACATAGATCTATCAAATAGAACCTAGAAAGCTCAAACCACCTGAACAATAGCACCAAAAAAGGATTATAACACCAGATAAGAGGGTGTCCCACTTTTAGTAATCTTTTCCAATATATAAATTAACCTTAAGATCTAGTTTTTGATAGTCTTTTAGTCTTACTCCTCCAATATCAGACCCTACCTCAATCTAGATCATTCAGAATAAGCTAAGTTAGATTTATCTTATTTATTACTATATTTAGAAAATGCAAAAATACAAATCTATTTACACAAATTAGTAGCTTAATTCTTGCATATTATTTACTGATTTACTTTTCTCAAACCTATTTATTTAACTAGGAAAAAAACCTCATTATTCTAAAAATAATAAAACATTTAGTGAACTTGATTTACTTTGAATTTTGCATAAAACCCTAGAAACCCTAGGGATAATTATTTTTTATTTTTAGCCATATTTTCCTAATTTTTCTTGAATTTAAAAATTATAAATCTACAAATTAATTGCAAAAATATCACATATTTTACTAAAACCCTAGTTTTCATATACTAGGTCCTTCTTGCATACAAACACATTCCAAACACTAGGAAATATATATTGCTAATTTTAGATATATTTTCTAATTTTTCCTAAAATTTTCAAGTAAAACTCTACAAATTATCTCTAACTTTTTTATTACATTAATTTTTTTTTAAATCATTCAAACATCCTAGTTTTATAAAATAGTTCCCAATTATTTTAGTTCAAAAATCATAGCATTTTGCACAAATATTTCTAAAAAATCCCTAGTTGCATGTATTAGCTTCTATCTTGATTCTTACGGTATCACTTTGCATCCATACTCAAATTGTAAAACTGTTTCTCAGTTATTTACAAACATTTCTTGCATTACTTGTAAATAATAAGGAAACCATAATGGGACCTGCCATGTACATGAATGATGAAGTCTATTATATGTTAGTACAGAGTTTCATCCTTTGCATTTCATGTTTATATTTCATTATATGGGAAGATATTACAAAATTCATTTCCAAACATACCCAAGATTCCAAAATTCTTTTTTCATATTCTCTTTCACTCATATGGAACAATCACCAATTACATTTGGATAAATACATTCAAAATGTCATGTTGCATATCAAAAGTTTATATGCCTTTATGCAAAATTTCATGTTCTCTATCCTTTACTCTTTATTCCTCATATGGAAAATTGTTAAAATTTATCATGATAAACACATTAGAAATGTCGTATCACATATCAAAGCTATAAATTTATTCATGTACAATGTAATTTTCTCTATAACATACTTTACCTCTCTCATGAGGAAAATTTTTCAATATAATGTTGCAAAACATATTATAAATGTCATTATTGAAGTCAAAATTTTCTATGCATTAATGCACAATTCCATGCTTTCTATCCCTTGTTTGTTATATATCTTGTGGAATTTTATTTATAAACATATTGATATACATGGTTTCTACTTAGATGTATCTAACTCTTTGGCTACTTTTAAGTATCTCCCTATTACTACTAGACACAAGCAAACACTAGTGGTTATATTTATCCCTCCTCTCTTCAAACTTGGTTCATCTAGATTTTATCTTGCACCTACTACCAACTATATACCTATAATATATTATGAGGTACATGCTATCACCCAAGTTTATGAATATAGGTAGGTTGATTGCACTCATTATATAGCTTTGTCACTCAGGTTAGCACCCTTTTCGATCTATTTTCAGATCCTCCACCTATTATAGTTCTTCCTCCAGTCTAGATTCACCCATAGTTGAGACCTTCATCACCATCATAGAGTTTTCATACACCTCCACATATTTAATATTCTAGATAGCTTCTAGCTATAGTGTTCACACCTAAAATAGTATCATTGAGATAGCATGCATCTACACATAGAGAACATGTTCAAAGAGCTTTTCCTACTTTTAGATGGGTCCCTAGGAGCCCTATAGTTGCATCCACTTCTAAAAATGACAAGGAGACCCCACATTTGGTTTCCACTATAGATATCTTGGAGCATTTATAACATATACAACTTTTAGAGCCACAGTTTCAGTATTTCCATCATGATTCATGATCATGTGTGATCCTTCTTATTGATACATGATAACATGAGAGGGAGTCTCCCATGAGACTCATCGGTTAGTATCATTTTTTTCACTATTACTTGTAACATAGATTCCTTGTAATTGATTGTACATAGTTCCTTTTCAAACTATTGTACATAGTCTTCCTATGATTGATTGTACATATTTTAAATATTACAAAAGTACAAAAATAATATAACATTTCAAACATCCAAAAACATTCAAAAATAACAAAACACCAAAAATATTTTGATTGTATGCATCATCCATGCTTTACATTACTACTACTATGATAGGACTTACATTTTCTATTTCATGATATTGTATGTCAATTTATCTACATTACCATGCTTCACTTAATCTTATTTGAGAGTGTGCAGTGACATCTAGCAACTTGATTGCTTCACTCTACCCATTGAGGGGCATCTTACTTCTATATTTGAGACACACATAAATATACATACCCACTGGGGGCATCTTCTACATTACAATACCATCCAGGTTATGTCAATCCTAAACTATAGAATCTAAGTTATTATACTGATGTACATTACTTACCAGATTACATAGATTACTATATCAACATTTCACTAGTATCTAGCACTTTTGCATCTCTTATCATATACCTAGTCTTGTAATAAATGTGGCTTGCATACATTGACTCTTGATTTGATTAGTTATATGCATTTTTAATTCTAGTTTAATTGATTTCATTCCTTTCTTATCATAGTTTGTGTGATCACATTTTAAGTTCTAGTTTTGTTTCATGTGTACCTAAGGACATTTACCAATGTTGTTTACATCTATTCTTGTATGTGTACCTTTGGACATTTTCCAATTTTCCTTGTTTTTACTCTTCCATGTGCTTGTGTCCCCTATGCCAACTTTACTTCTTTCACTTGTATGTGTATGTGGCATTTGAACATGCCTTCTATGTTTTATTTCTAGTTTGAGTGACATATACCCATGTCCCTTGTTTGCATGGCCCCTTGGCCATCCCTATATGATTTTTTCTTATTTATTGATTCCTTGGTTGATTTTATTTACTCTAAATGTGTGTAATGCCATGATTCACATCATGCATTTCCCTTGATTTCGTCGATGCCATGATGGACATCATGCTCCATCCCTCCAACTAATAACTAAAAACTAACATCTAAACATTTCTAGTTCTAGTTAAGTACTTTACATAGGCTTATACATTGTTATATCTATCTAAGCATACCCCTATTTATCTAACAATATCTCAATACAAACATTTCTATATCTAGAGATATCTCATCAAATATCATTAATATACCATGTATCTATGTAGCATAACACACTTACAAGACTCTTTTCTTCTGAGGGTAGTCATTACAAGTTAATCATTCCTACCCTTAGAAGAGGGGGAAATAAATAGGGGTTTTGTCATAGAGATAAAATATTCTAACAATCAAAACAATAACATTCATATCACTTAGTTCAAAATCTAGAGGTTAAACTAGTCAAAACAAAGTAAAAAAGCAATGATAGTTCTAGATTAGCAACTAGTTTTAGCATAGGATAAAAATGACAAAAATGGATAGTAGTGCCAAACATAGGGGTTTCCTCATTTTTTTTTTCCTATCTAGTTATAAAAATACTTAGTTTTTCCAAAAATAGGCAAAAAGTGCAGTTTAGATACAGTTTTTACACATCTAGATCAGACAAAATCAGTAGTTCAGTATAGTTTTTTAGAGAATCTAGATATAAGGGGTTATCATGCACAACATGAAGGTTCTCAATTTTAGTTTCATATTATGCAGTTGACATAACTTCTAGATTATAATCCATTTTCTAGACACCAATGATTAGGGGCAATGTGTGCAACACATTGATCTTCTTTTATTTCCATGTTTAGTTTATTATACAAGTATTCTCAGTAGTTGCATGCCTTACTCCATCTATATGTGGTTGGCATTACTTTTAGGTTAAAATTTAATACAAATTTTAACTTTTCAAGTACCCAAGTTCCTGAGTTAGCTTTCATATAAGCCTAGTACATCAGTTTCAGAGTGGCTTTCATACAAGCCTAACCTCCATCTTTTGAAATGGCCAAGAGTGGCCTAGTTTCTAGCATACATTCAAGCTATCCATGCCACATTATCATATTTATTGAACATCCATGGGATCTATGAGCCATCTCATATGACATCTATTTTATACCAATATCACTTTATAGATTCACTTCATGGGGCAAAGATGGATCCAAAGGGACAACCTTTGTATTCTTGAGCCACTTATTTAGAGGGATTGGACACATAGTCTAGACATTAACTAGCACATGCATGATTTAGTAAATTCATTTAGATGGTGATGATGGAGCCAAAGGGATAACCTTTGTATTCTTGAGGCACCTTCTAGGGAGTTGAGCACTCATATCTATTTATGATATTACTCTAGATTCAACATATACCCAACATCGTCCAACACAATCTAGCATCACAACAAGTTTTGTATTGGTTCATGTACCTGATGAGGTGTACTCATTCCTTTCTCTTCCTCTTACTTAGATTTTTTATGTTCTTATTTCAGATATAGCATATCTAGTAAGAATTGATATACTTTTGTGTTTTCATTACATATTCACACTTCACAACATGCTCTCTCTATGCACATCTAGCATCACATAACTTCATGAGCTTCTCCCTTAAAATTAAGTTCAAGTATGCTTTTTAATTTCTTTTATCCTAGTATTTCACTTTTTTTCATCACTAGAATAAAGGGGGGCATATTTAGTCATAGAAAATGAAAAATTGGATGACTTAAGCATGGATAATGACACCCAATCCATAGGTCCTCTTTCTTAGTTACACAACCATTCTAGGCTATTATTTCACTAATTACCAATAATCTCCAACCTTCCAAACTTAACCCTTTCAATCCTAGGAAGATATTTCAAGCTCAAATCTATCTCCCCAAACCTTATTCCCTTATGACAATAGTGCCCAACTTGGATAGGAGTGCTTGTCCTGATTTTAACACTATTGTCCAAGTTTAAAATTTGGTCCTAACAATCATATTCCCTCAAATCATTATATTTTTCCATATCAACCTCATGTTAATTAATTTAAACCATGATTATTAGTTTCAATATAAAATTCCATTCAAATTCCATTTAGAAGGGTTGACACTAATTTAGAGGAAATAAGTAAGAATAAAAGTAAGTACATTCAAGAACTCTTCCATATTCTCTACATATATCCTTCCAAGATCATTTCAAACTTATTCAAACCTTTGAACTAGTCCCTAGCCATCTAAATTACATCTAGTTTCACATCTAGTTTCATTTATCATACATAATTACACCAAGCACTTCAATGGTAGAACTAATTAGCTTGATCCCTCCTTGGAGTATTGGTATGTAGGCAGCATGCCCACACATGGGGTGTGAAGTGCATATAGAATATCCTTTACACACTAAAAAAATTTCTATACTTTCCAAGTTTCTATTCAAGTTCAAGCACAAAGATCTCATAGGGATTTGAATATTTAAAATAGATGCACATTGAGCTCCATAGGCTTTCAGGGTTTGATATTTCAATGACAGGGTAATACAGGTCTACCAAATAGAACCTAAAAAGCTCAGACCACCTAGATAATAGTGTTAGAAAAGGACTACAATGTTGTATAGTAGGGTGTCCCATTTTTAACACTCCTATCTAATCCAAAAATGAACCTCAAGATCTAATTTTTTATTCTTTCCCCATCTTGCACCTCCAATATCAAACCCTACCTCAGTGAAAATCATTCAAAATAAGCTAAGTTAGATTTATCTTATTTATTTCTATATTTAGAAAAGTCCAAAATATAAATCTATTTACAAAAATTAGTATCTTAATTCTTTCATATTATTTATTGATTTACTTTGCTCAGACCTATTTAACTAGGAATAAAACCCCATTATTCTAAAAATAATATAACAAACACACCAACATGAAGAGCATCACCATCATCACCAAATAATAATACATGCAACACAAAATCATGGAATTTTACCAATAATGTCCCATATTTCACTATAGAATATGATCTAACTCAATTGGGTGTGATAGTTGAGGATGTGTATAAATCAATGACTGAGGACATAGGCACTAAGGTTTATAAAAAATAAGATGAAAAATATTATTGTCTTTTAAAAAGTATTACACACTTATCAAGTACAAAATAATGTTCTAAATATATATTTTTTGGACATTCCAACACCACTTACATCTATAATTGTCAATACAGTGGTAAAAGATTAAAAACACATAAATAATATGGCTATGATTTTTAAATTAGCATCAAGTGAATGTTACTCGAGTAAAAACAATCCCACAAGAAGAAGGAAGCCAAAAATTACCACAAATATTAAATATATGGACCCATACTATGCCATAACTATCACCAACTATTGTAGAGCATATGGATTCCTTTGTCGAACCACACCTAGTTAAGGAGGCAAAGCCACATGAGGTTTCAGAGCTAGAACAATATCCCTAAGAGATGATACGGTATTATAAGTAATTGAAGACTATTTTAGTCCATTTCAACTAAATAAAAATCACCAAAATGTAGGTTCAACATGGTCAAATAAACCTCTTCTTACTCTACTTCATAGTCACCCTCATCTCTCAATTATTCAACTCTGATGAAAGAGCCATAAGAAACTACACAATCACATCTTGAGAAAATATCTATAAAAGCAGACATAATAGCATAAAATCAAGTTACCAATGATCAAATTGAGTAGGAAAAGGCTCAAAATCTATCTAAAAATAAGGATATAAAATATTAAAATAATAAGAGGAAGGAAGAAGTGGCATGTAAGGCCATAAATGAGGAGGAATAAATAAAGAAGCAAGAGTAAGAAAATAAAGAACATGATGAATAAGATGTAAGGAAGGATAAAAACAATAAAATCAAGAAGCACAATCATCATAGAAATAAAAGGATGAAGCTAACATAGAAACAAAGGTAGAAGAATAGGTGAAAATGAAATAAGTCCTAAAAAATTAGGAGGAGAAAACATAGAAGCATACTAGAGAACAAGCAACCAAGTACTAGGTAGATGTAATTAAAAAATCAAGGTACAAGAAAAGTGAAAAAGGTATTAAAACTTTAAAGAAAAGTAATAAGTATAATCTTCCAAAAATATGGTGATACCCGAGGTCCAATGGCCATCTTCCACATCATAAAGTTTAGGGTCCACTCAAGGGGGTACAAAAGAGGAGGAATCCAAGCACAAGACATAATTATCTATCTAATGGTTTTGGTATGTACCTATACCTTCATAAATATTTAAAACCTTCTCTCTCCCTATGACACAAATCAATAAGGCATATAAGACCCCTCCATTTTCTAGTCTGGCTCTTTCCATAATGTTACAATAAACATCACTTGATGTTTCCTAGTTACCCTTATCAAAATAAATTGAAGGAGTAATTGCATTCCATGATTATATCACTCATAAGGCTTCCATGCTAGAATAAGAAGCATCACAACTGAGGGAGGAAAAAATAGACATACAATCTCACCTCATATAATATCGATAACTAATCGATGATGCCTACCCTACCTTTGTCACTCAAGTCTTGGGTGACCAAGTCTTGCTCGAGGAAAAGTAGTTTACAGCCCTTTAGTCCCATCTAACAAAAGACTAAATCATTATGCACAAGTTAAAAATACTTCACACACAAGGCTAAAATCTCAAGGTATAAAAAGAGGCTATTTTTTAACGCCTCAAATAATATGAGCAAGTCTTCGACACTGCTACAGTCCAATCTCAACACATATCTAGAGGCATGCTTGATTGGAAAAAATAGTTGAACACCACATGGAATGAGGCCAAACTAGAGTTAATTAAGGACAAAAACTCTAAATAAATATTGGGGGATCAATTTTATACCTTTTAACATACTATATGTCACACTAAATTAGTTTCTTTAATTGAGAGAAACGTCATGTAGAAGTTCAAAAAATAGCCAAATGAGATGTTTTACAATACATTTTTTGGAATTTAGACACATAGGCATGAAAACATATTGTAGGATGCAGCATAATAAATTTAATAAAGGTGTTTCATTCTAAGGTATTCCTCAACATCATATAAGATTATTATATTCAAAATATAATGGAATGTCAAGTCTTGTGTACTATATTCACTATGTTGCAATAAGCTCTAATTGATTGCAAAAAATTTAAAAATTTCTTGTCCCATTTGGATATCTCCATCCTATAGATCATTTAGGATCCCCAATTTATCCCACAAAACCAACTCTAGTAGGATCTCCAATAAAAAAATGTTGTTGCACCTACATAGTTAGCTATCCAAATTCATCCAACACCATCAAAACTAGATTATGCAACAATAAATTCTATGTAAATAACTCTAGAAACGTCATATTCATAGTTTCAATCAATTATAGTAATGAATTTTATATCTTCACCTTATTTTTATGTTTTGTGCACATTATAATTTTTAAATTTTGAATAAGTGTTCCAGTTACGAAGGCCTTAAGCATTAGGAGTGGGGATAGGTTGGTTGAGAAACCATAAATGATGGAAACTTGGTTATGATAATATATTTAAACACTAAAATTGTAGTATATTACTAAAATTCTTAGTTTAAAACCCAAAAGGTTAGCTAAGTAGTGCATAAGAGGTGAAAACTAGTAAATGACACCTTGAACGATTACCACAAGCAATGATTTAAAAACCAATTCCTCAGCACATGAAATTTTCTTTTCTTTAGCACAAGGAACACTTCTTGAAATTTGTTATCTCAATGAGACAAATATTTGGGTATGGTAAATTATTGATAGTATAATAGAATTATAAAATCACAAAGTGTAAATACATGACAAATCTGTCATATTTGCTTGTATAACATATTTCATTTTGTATGAATTTGGCCTATGGAATGCAAAAATATTGATTTTTAATTGAATTATAAGGATGGAATGTGAAGTGAAAAATTATTTTAAAATTATATAAATAGTGACTCATTGTAATGGAAGGGAGTTTTGAAAAGATATAGATTAATATAGAGATCTGATCATCGTTTTCCTAAATGAATTTTGTACTTATTCTATGCACAATTTAGGTTTTTTATATTTTAATTCTACATAATGATTTAATAATAATAATAATTTTTTTTTTAAATTTAATATATGTTTTATATATAACTAAATAATCCTTTCCCAAATCAATAATTTACCTATTATATGATTATGACTACATTTTGATCATGTTTCCTACTTTGCATATCAAACACAAATAAGCATGTTTTTATGGGTTTTCCAAGAAATTATGCTAAAATTATCTTTAAATTTGTGGTAAATTTTATCATATTGTGCCTCT
The DNA here is from genome assembly GCA_037957365.1 of Torreya grandis. Taxonomy (NCBI): domain Eukaryota; kingdom Viridiplantae; phylum Streptophyta; class Pinopsida; order Cupressales; family Taxaceae; genus Torreya; species Torreya grandis. The sequence continues at coordinate 2,370,070 of JARHVA010002271.1, forward strand.
TTAAATTAAAAAAATATGGGATGAGTTTTTGCTACATATTGAAAACATGTGCTAAAAAATTGATAGATTTCTTGTACTTGAAAGGGTGTTCTGATAAGACAATCCCAACATCAGTTGGACTCACAATGTTAAGGGCTAGGTGTGTGACCATTAAAATTATATTAACACTTTTTTATTGGCCTTGTATTTTGAATCATGGTCACCTTAATTTATAAACACCACTGACAATCCCTTAAACCCACCATCCTTTTTTAAAATTATGTAACATCATTTAGAAATGATTTAATTATTCTCTTTATCCTTTTCGATGTGTGTACATAATTATGAAACACAAAATATTTGAGAACTAGAATAAGAAATATGTACACATAATTCATTACACTATACCAAATTTAGGAGATCATATCCATAATATTAGTTGATGTGACATTAGTCACAACATTGAAAAAATATGCAATAACCACCTCTAGACTAAGAGAAAATGGCATTATTTTGATCCAAATGTTATTTATACATAAAATTAAAAACCACATTTACATGTGAACTCAAAATCACCTTCCTCCCTTCCTTGATATTTTTTATTAACTGATGATACATATAGTTCGAGGAGGTTGATGGAATCCTTTGATATTATCCTATTATCTTCTATTTTTTTGGGATCTCTTTCCTAATTTGAGTTAATTTTATTTTTATCTTTTCATTTATAAATTCATTAAAGAGTTGAACAAAGTGATTTTCATGTATGTAAAATATTTTTATCACATTTTCTACATTGCAACCCAACATAGTTATTTCTTTAAGAACTTGTGAATTCAAATAGGTCATAGTTTTCATCTTTGAGACTCTGGTCTCCTTCACATTTAAGTAATAGTCACTTAAAGTTTTTTCTTTCACACCATGGTAAGTATTCATTCACAACCAAAATTATCCACTCATAACTCTATCTAGGAGTACATCTAATTATCTTCAAACATACCCCTTGTGACTAGAAATAAACATGTTCTAAATTTATCCTATGAATTTATCCTAAAATCCGAGTCAATATATTTCTTAAGCCTGCAATCCATCTCACCATTTGCGTAGAGATAAAAAATATATAACCTATTCCCCCCATATGTCTTTGTGAATAATGAGAAATGATAGCTTATCACTAAGGTTATCTATTTTTTTTAAATTATAATATGTTCTTCAAATTTTTGTATGCAAACAAAAGAGAAATTTACATTAATCAGACATATAAAGTAATTAAATGTTTTTTGTTTTATTATTAGTTTAACTAAATTAAATATTTTAATTAAATTCTATTTTATTTCCTTATAATAACCTAAACCATGTCATTGTGGTCTTTTTTACATGATGGAGATCACCATAATTTTTACAACTAGATAATAAACATTTTTGTAACCCAAATTTTATTGGCCATATTTTTTATTTAAAGATACTAATTACCTAATCTATTTTATCTTTATTAGATAAAATACGATATGGCATTTATTTTTATTTTATCATGAAAAGAAGCAAACTTGTGATTTTTATTAATAATTTTCATATCTATGATGGTATGTTGTCCATTGATGATGTAGAGGTTAGTATCTAGATCCTAAAATTCATGCTTAAACTCAATACCCAAGGTATCACCAATTAATTTTATGAAGGGAATAAATGTTACCTCCCACTAAATAGGTATAGGTTTACATGACATTAAGCTCACCAATTTATCAACATTGGCTAGATCAAAGGATCAATATTGGTATTTAGGATGAGATTTGTGTCAGTGTTCAACTCCAATATTGAATAATTTTTCGTTGAATAGGAAAATTTGAATCAATTGAGATGTTTAATATTCATTTTTATTAAATTCATTTTAATCTTGATTCAATAGAGTTTTATCCCTTGTATATTCCCTTAGCTCTTAGAAGAGTGATACTAAAGTTTCATTTTATAGCTTGGCCAAGAGTTTCTTCCTCATATATGGAAAAAAATTGTAATGAAATTTTATTTCTGCAAATCTTTGTCCATATTCAAGTGGTAGGAAAAAGATGAAGTGAATACATATTGATAAATTATTTTGAGTGCTATTGTAATTCTAGTACAAATAATTTAACTAGTTTACACTCTAATAATGTCTCCATCTATAAATGGTTCTAATTTACAATCACAAAAAGAGAAACAAATATTTTTAATTTTTTACCAAATGAACCATGCTAATTTTTATATATAATAGAACCTCTATCTCCATTTTAATAATTTATCATAAGTTATCATTGTGCTCCACCCAAATAATTACATTTTATGAAATAAATTTCATGTTTAACACTATCCCAATAGCTTGATGTTCCTCTAATAGGGAATGAAATAAGCAGAGGTCATTGCGATAGTTAGATGGAAATTAAATTTCTAAAAACCACTCCTCATCTCTTTTCTCCTAGTCCAATGCACCTTCAATAACTAAAATATATTAATAGGGAACACCACTCATAACAGCCATTGTAATTCATGTTGTAAATAATTAATCATAATTTTTTGATTGAAATAATATTATCAAATATTAAATATATCATGATTATGGTTGAAATATAAAATGTTTTTAAGCCATGTGAAAATAAACTATCTAGATATATTAGTCGCCAAATCATTTTTTTGAATGGATGGTTATTACTTAAACCTATAAAGTCTTGACATAGGATTTTTATAAGAGCATAAACATCCATTATTATTGTTCACTATTGATAATAATATTATATATTTGTGTATATTAATGGGCACATGCCCATTTTAAATAAATTCTATAGGAATAATATGAAAACCAGAGGCCTATATTCTTAAAATACTATGTAGATTACACAAGTTAAGAAAACATGTCATGTTGATTATAATATCAAGTTTGTGTAATCCTTACCATTAGTTTCATGGTGTATTGGTGAATGTTAGTGAACACGCATAGTTATAATGAGTTTTTATCTATTTTAACTAATCTTGATATTTTTTCTTTTTTTTAATAAAAATAATAATATATGTGTGTGTTAACAACATTATAATTATTTATCCATAGAGATACCATTGAAATAACTATGCACATCCCTTTACTATACTCTTTATCCTAGAAATAAATGGAGTGGTTAGAATCCCATATCCCTTAATAATACTAAGGATTCCATAGGGGAGTGGCTTGAGTACCATGATGTTTTAGCAATCTTAAATGATTAGGATTATGAACCAGACTGTTGGGTCAACAAAGAGGACATCATTTCTTACAATATTATTCTTAATATGTTATTTTAAAATGGGCATATACCCATTATATAAAATATAATAATATTGGATTCCTAATAATTGATAATTGCCTAATGATTCTTAGATAATTGTGTATAATGGGCATGTGCCCATTTTATATTTTTAAAGATAAAAATATTGGCTTCCTAAATTATAATTGCCTATATTATTCTTAGAATATTGATGTGTATAATGGGAACATGCCCATCCTATTGTGACCAACACACCCCATTTTCACAACCTTAAATATGGACCCATTTGGTCTTAAAATATCCATGTTTGGATTTTATCAAGTTATAAGTTAATGTTAGACATTAAAATTGTAAAGGCTAAGTCATTAGTACCATCATGTTTCATTTTATAAATAATTTGTATTTTCTTTTCCAAATTTCACTTCTTAGCCCAATATGGAATTGAAATCAATGTATTTATCAAGATCTAAATATTGTGAGGACTCATCACTAATCAGGTGTTCAGATCCCTTTATTTAGTGTTTACACCAGCATGGATAAATTCAAATTTATATACATCTAGTATCCCAACATCAAAATATTGTTACATGTGTCATCTCATCAATGCATCAAGACAAAAAAAAGTTAAAAGTTATAATATCCAAGGGTTAGAGACTTCCCAACTATTTTATATTTCTCCACATGTCTATCTATCAATATATTACATACCTTTGGCATAAAAATGGATGTATTTTTCATAATCAACTAGTAAGTGACTAAGAAAGATCATTCCAAGTGTCCCCATCCTATAGATTTGTAATTATGTGTTAAATATGCAAAGCCTTTAACACCTACGATTAAATGACTATAGAGATTTATCCATATGTCATAATATCACTCTATCATGATAAATTACCACATATAATTCCCAAATCATTTGAGGGGCACATAATAGTTATCATCCAGTACATTTTAGCTTCGAATTATAATAAAAAACATGCCACTATATCTTATGTGTAACTTATTGAGATCTAAATAGTGTGAGGATTCATCATTAGTTAGGTTTTCATTCCTTTTGTTTGATGTTTTCACCAACCTAGATAAATTCATCTTTATGTACCTTTAACATCTTGACCTCATAAGATTAAAGTGCATTTCATCTAGTTACTACATCAAGACAAAGTGCTCAAAGTTATAAGATCCAAATGTTAGCCAATTCTAAATTACATGATATTTATCCATGTGTCTATCTATTAGTGCATCATAGACCTTCAACATAAAAAAAGTTGTATTTTTCATAAGTGAATAGTAAGTGACTAGGAGATATCATGCCAAGTGTCCCCATCGCACTGATCAAACTTTATGAACCTAGATTCAAGTTGTAGAACTGATTGATAACAACTATTACATTATTATTAATTATCACAAAGGGATATTTTGTAATTAATTCACCACTTGTAGCTAGATTGATAATAAAATATATTTTAAATCAATTTAAATTTACCTTTTATAAGCTATCATCCAAATCTCTCCAATGATAAAAATACCTATGTTTTTAGAAGTTAACATAGACCTCAACAAATACTTTAGTGGCAACCAAAAAACTCCTACTCCATCTCTCTATTGCTTTGGATCTTTAGTAGAATTCAAAGACACTCAATTCAAACTATCTATGTTAAATAATAAGTTCCCACATTACTCAAAACTCTAAGTTATTTATGTTTTTTCTTTATACGTGATTAGATTGAACATTTTGTTATTCTAAGTCATATATTTGGTTATAGATCATAATTACAAATTGTTAATGACATAGGATATGCTTATAAATCTTGTCACAAAAGAGGGGGAAACAAATATGGGTTTCATAATAGAGATCAAAGATTCTAAAAATTGAAATAGTAGTATTTAGATCACTTAGTTTAAAATCTAGAGGTCAAACTAGTCAAAATAGAGTATAAAAATAATGATAGTTCTAGATCAACAACTAGTTTTAGCACATGATAATAATGCCAAAAATGGAAAGTAGTGTCAAACATAGGGGTGTCCTCATTTTGGTGATCCTATATAGGTAAAAAAATAATCATGTTTTATAGAAATAGGCAAAAAGTGCAGTTTAGATATAGTTTTTGCACATCTAGATTAGTCAGAATTAGCAGTTCAGTATAGTTTTCATAAAGAATCCAGATATAGGGGGTTATCATGCACAACATGATGGTTCTCACTTTTAGTTTTAGATTAGGTAGTTAACATAACTTATAGATCAGAATTTATGTTCTAGACACCAGTGATTAGAGGCAATGTGTGTGGCACATTGGTCTTCTTTTATTTATAAGTTCAGTTTATTATACATGCATTCTTAGTAGTTGTATGCCTTACTCCATCTATAAGTGGTTGGCATCAATTTCAAGTTGAACATTCATACAAGTTTAACTTTTCAAGTAATCAAATTCCAAATTTAGCTTTTATATAAGCCTAGTACATTAGTTTTAGAGTGGCTTTCATACAATCCTAACCTCCATCTTTCGAAATGGCCAAGAGTGGCCTAGTTTCTAGCATACATTTAAGCTATCCATGCCACATTATCAAATTTATATATCATCCATGATATCCATGATCCATCTCATATGAAATATATTCTATATCAATATAACTTTATAAATTCACTTCATGGGGAAATAATGGATCCATAGGGACAACCTTTGTATTCTTGAGCCACTTATTTAGAGGGATTGGACACATAGTCCAGACCTTAATTAACACATGCATGATTCAGTAACTTCACTTAGTTGGTGATGATGGAGCCAAAGGGACAACCTTTGTATTCTTGAGCCACCTTATATGGAATTGAGCACTCAACTCTATTCATGATATTACTCTAGATTCAACATATACCTAGCATCATCCAACACAAACCAACATCACAATAAGTTTTGTAGAGGTTCATGTACTCAGATAGGTGTATTCACTCCTTTCTCTTCCTCTTAATTATCTTTCGTACATTCTTATTTTATATATATTTTATATAGTAAGAACTAATCTACTTTTATGTTTTAATTATAGATTCACACTTCACAGCATGCTCTCTTTATGCACATCTAGCATCACATAGATTCATGAGATTTTCCCTTATAGGTAAGTTCAAGTATGCTTTTTACTTTCCTTTATCCTAGTATTTCACTTTGTTACATCACTAGAATAAAGTGGGGGGATGTAGTCATTTAAAATGCAAAATATGATGACTTAAGAATGGCTAATGACACCCAATCCATAGGTCCTCTTTCTTATTTACACAACTTGTCTAGGCTATTCTTTCACTAATTCCTAGTCATCTCCAGCCTTCCATACTTAACCCTTTAAATACTAGGAAGCTCTTTCAGGCCCAAATCCATCTCTATAGACCTCATTCCCTTAGGAAAATAGTGCCCAACTTGGATAGGAGCACTTAAACCTAGGGTGTCCTAATTTTAGTGCTATTGTCCAAGTTCAAAATTGGTCCTAACAATCATATTCCCGCAAATCATTATCTTTTTCCCTATCAGCCTCATGTGAATGCATTTAACCCATGATCATTAGTTTCCCTAAAAAAGGCCATTAAAAGTCCTTTTATAAATTTTGGCACTCATTTAGAGAAAATAAATAAGAATAAAAGTAAGTACATTCAATAACTCTTCCTTATTCAATGCCCATTATGCAAAAGATAATAATATTGGATTTCTAATTGATAATTGCCTAAATATTCTTAGATTTTTTTAAAAGTTTATATTTTCATATATTATTATATACTTTTTTGTGACCAACACACCCCCATGTCTAATTGAAATAGGGACCTATTGAATTATGAATTAATTAATACACACTACTTGGCACCCACTAATTATCCTATGCATTTATCTTATTAATTTGAAATACACATTAGACAATTCTTGTATCCATAAATAATATACATTGAGAACAATAATATAAATAATTCCCTATTTATTATATAATAGTTCATCATTACATGGACATTTAGGGTTGTAATTAACTTGATTCATTTACAATGATTCATACTATCACTATCATCTTCTAGTCTATTGATTTCCTTATTTTCTTGTCCTTTGAGGCACTTTCTAGTTATCTAGTGACAAGAATTTTTCTCTCTCTTCCAATATTATCCATTGGTCAGATGTGTCCAAACCCTCCTCCTCTCTTTCATATAATCATTTTTACAAGTAGACAAAAGGTTGTAATTTATGTGCATCACCTCAAAGTCCTTCTCCTTGTAGGATGGAATACAAATCCATGCTTAACTCTATGTTCATAATGAGTTTGGTCCTTCATGTAGGGTGAAACTAAATTACAATTTTTATTGAATTAACATCAAATCCTCCTCAAATTTTACATGAAATTCACCCTACCACCTGGTATTGTAGGTCATTATCTCGATAAACTTACTATCAATACTTCTTCTTATGTTGAGGTAGGTCTATACATACTTTTCCAAGTATAATAGTTTGGAGACTATTTGTTTCTTATTATTTCCATGCCATATATTTTTATATTTAAAGTCCATCCATCCTAAAGGTGTTCTACTCTAGAGACTTCATTTCTTGTTCTCTCTTTAGATTATCTTATATCCTCTTAGTTGTATGTGTTGGGCTCATCATTCTCAATCCACTTTCTTTCTATCTTTCTTTCTTTGTATTTAATACTTGAACTTACTTCCCTCTACCCATCCATTCTTGATGGAGGTAATTAAATATTTTCCAATTCATATATGGATATCTCAAGAATCACTATTTGTGAGTTTTTACTTATTCCTTATCACTCCTCTAATATGCTTCTTGCCGTCATTATTTTCTTGCATTATCTTGAGAGGATCACTAAATATAGTAGCTTATTTTATCCAACCTCACACCCATGTGCACACACAATAAGAAGAGAATGAAAAACAAAATATAATTTTTCAAGGGGTTTTTAAGTTTTTAGCACTTTGGCTTCACATGGAGGCTCCATAACTCCTTCTTTAACATAACATCCTCTTGATTTTAAAACCCCAAATTAACCACAAATACATTTAAAAACCTTGTTCAAAGGCCAAATATATATTTTTATAGTTTTTAGGGTTGGTTAGCAGTTGATCTAGATCATGAATTAATAATTATCTTGCTAATACTTTGCATCATAGTTTTTTAAGCACATATCCATAAATCACATGGCCAAGTCATACCTCAAGGCATTCAAATCTAACATTACATGGTTGAGTCATGTATTGAGGCACTCGACCTTGTCAATAATTAATTTTTTTATCTTTGTCATTGAGTATAAAGGTAAACTATAAAAGCCTATAGTCATACCAAAACATAATACATCTACAAAAATACTTCAAGGTATATATAGTTCTTCAAGGTATCCCATGAAATAGATCAAAAATAATAATCATGAATAAGAGGTGAGTATTTTGACACTTTAATAGTGATATTTTAATTAGTTTTATTATTGAATTGAAGGGAGAATAGATCCATCTATATTCATTTCTTGATCATGTAATTGAGCTATATATTTGGGGTTGGTAACATCGTCCAAGTGTCATATTTTTTTTGCACCATGACAACTGGTAAAGAATATTTGATTTAGCTATGGTGAATGATTCTTGCATCCAACATTTCCTATACCATATTTTTAATTTAACTTTTATAGGCATAAAGATACTTGTATGGCCTAATGTTGGGTGGTTTATTACCTAGAATAAGTGTGATAACATGATCATGCATGTGGATAGGTGGAAGTCCTTTCGGCATGTCACCAAAAATAACTGAATGGGAATTAATCACTTGTTGTAGATTAAGAGGTGTAGATGGTTGAGTTGGATGAACTTCCATGGAAAATAAGTGAGCTATAAATCCTTTAGCATCCTTTTGGAGACTCTTTAACATTTTATGAGAGCTAACAAGTTTTGGAGATTTAACCCTTAATCCCTTAGCTCAAATGTCCTTCCCTCAAAATCAAAATGCATGAATAATTCCTAGAAATTCATCTCAATAGTGCCCAAAGTGGTGAGCCACTATACTCTCATAACAATGTTATCTCCCCCCATGGGAATAGAAAACATAGAATAATCCAACAAGTAGTTCCCATGGATAGCTTAATACTATGGAATTTTCCTAATCAATTGATAGTACCACCATCTATAATCATGACCTAAAATTGTTGAGTGGGATAAATGAAATAGTTAAAATGAGCAGCCAACTTAATGTTGATGAAGTTATGTGTGCTCCTAGAATCAATCAGAATAGTGACCTATTTTTTTAGGAAGCCCACCACCTTAAGAGTTTAGGGAGTAATAATACCTGAAAGGGAATCATAGGAAATAGAAAGCTAAGAGTCTTTAGATTCCTCCTCAGGACCTTTTTCATCCTCACCAAGTGCTTCCTCATTGGAACCTTCGATGTAAAACAACTTATTTTCAGCACAACAATGGTAGTTTATCCATTTTCTATCACAACCATAACAAAACCCTTTGGCTTGATTCTCCTTAATTTTTTGAGGTGTCAGTCTGGTGGGTTGAGGATATGATGGTGCTAGAAAGGTGCAATCATGACCACTAGTGAAGGTTTTCTATTTGACCATCTCTTTTTTTGTTACCATGCATGCCCATGGGATAAATTATGATATAGATGATGGGTTAAACATTAAAACTTCCAATTGGATGATATATTTAAGACCACCCAAAAATAGATAAGTCAAAATTTTCTCAATGATGTCTTCCACTCGTAAGGATAGATTCTAAAATTGATGAATATAGTCCTTCATAGTTCTCATTTTCCATAGTTTGGATAAATATATGAATTAGTTATTAGACACATTATTCTGATAATGATCCAATAACTCATCAGTGAAAATAGACCATGTAACATAATCACCATTCTTTTTCTTTTGAGTACATAACCAATGATACCAAATGAACTGTTGAGGTTCCAAATATAGAGATGCCACTATCACCTTCTAAGAACTAGGAGTTTGATGTAGATTAAATAAATTATCAAGTTGGGTAATCTAAGCGAGACAATCCTTACCATAAACTTTATTCATGTCCACTTTGGGCAACAATGATTTCATCCCAAAATTAGAGTTATTAGTTTTGATAGGAGGGGGACCTGAATGATGAAGTGAAGGGTTGTTTGATTGTAACTAAGATGAAAGAGAAGCCAATGAAGTAGTGATTTGATTCAATTAATTTTGAACCCCATTAATCTCTCCATGCATCCCTAAAACATTGGTTTAAATTACAACAAAGTCATCATGCTATATCAAGACCTTTATGTCATCCTAAAGTTGAGAAATCAATGGATCTAAAGTTCTTGATTCCATATCGCTAGTAGGATTCTTAGGAGTTTCTTTCCCCTTTTCATCCCTATGTAGAAGGAATAGCCATATAAAAACCCTAGGATGGTTTTTTCCCTGAAAAAAGTGCACTAAGGGATGGTACCATTGTCATCACCTCGCAAAGATGAATCCAATGACTACCTTTATGCACTAGGGTATAAAATTTACAAAAAAGGGTACCAATGGAATATACCATTGCAATAATCTCATCAAGATGAATCCAATGACTATAATTTTAGAAGGCAAAAATAATTTTAGATTTTTTTTAAATATTTTTTTCAAAAAAGTGTTTCAAACAATACTGCACTGATAGAAAAAATAATTCTTCCCAAATTGCAAGTTATGTTTTTTTCCTCCTTCCCCTCATAAAAGTCACGCCTCGCTAGATATAAAAAAACAATACCATAAGAAAATTTCCCAAATCAAAGCTCTGATACAACTTGTAATAAAATTACTTAGATGTTCACGCAAAATGATTTTATATCACAAAAAATAAGCAAATATGAGAGATCACACAACAACAATTGATAGTAGAGTATAATATTGGATAATATAACAAAGTCACTTCAAGGGAACAAATTTTACAACAATTCATTAAGAAAAATACTTAATATAATGCTCAAAGACTAACCACTACCTCTTATATATAGTCTACTTAGCCATGGTTATTTCATAGGCTAACCTAACTAAGAACATAAAGAAATGTAATAAGAATATAAAAGAGGTATGCAAGCCACAATTCATCCACACATATCCCAAGACACACAAAATATTAATGGGATAGCATGTAATAAATCATTACACTAAAATCCTAGACTGATAGTGAATCCACCCACCAAGATCTTAACACCCCACCACACTTATAACAATCTCATCCTTAGGATGGTTGTGTACCTCCATGCATACATTGGAGCCTTGGGTGAATACTACTATGTCGACATTACCAGTCAAGACCCAAGACTTAGACACAAGTAGGTACTCTGATACCACATATAATGAACTGTTACAACAAAAGCCTAGACTTTTAGTGAATCCACCTATCAAGATCTTAACACCTAAAAAATGAAAACATAACCCCCATTACTCAAAGGACCTTTGAGAACTATCATGCAATTGATATTCCCACCTTATTTTAATTTATTGACCTAGTGCTTTCTTTTCTTAAATACTACAATGAGGAAACTAGAGAAGTAAGGTCTTCTAAATATGAAGTCATTTGAAAACTAGATAAACAATTGATAAAATATATATTTAAGATTCAATAAAGGAAATGATTTTTTGAAAATATAAAATAAATATAATAAGTTCATTTTGAATAAAATAAATACACCTTTAATACTTTAGTAATAGTTCAATCATGGTTTAAAGACATAAAAAAAGGAGGATCCAAACTATCAAAAACCTTGCACATGTGTAGTTTTTGTAATGAACTAGTTGATATCATAACACTCTTAAAAAAATTGATGGAACATAATGAATTTAACACCTTCCATAAATTCATGTGTCTTTTCATCTATATAATTTGTGATGGGACACATTTCATATATTGGGTCTAGATTATCAATGATAATATTCATGAAAAGCTGATAGACTTGGAGTCAACTCAACAATTCTACATGAATTATAACTTGTTCTATTCCATTTCATCCATGAATTCATGGCCCAAACTCACAACTAATGGAACATTCACCTCTAGAACAACCATCTATGAGTATTATCCCTAGTTGGTTCTATAATAAATCAATAAATGTTTTAGGAGGGTGACTGATGCTTTCATAATATTGAAAGTAATGATATTAGAAGGCAACACTATAATGAGAATATATTTAAATATATTACTCTAGTTATGAAATAAAACATCTCTTTCTTATAGTTACACAAAAACAATATTAGAATTATTGGGTTTGTAAGTATTCATTAAAAACTACCCTAATTATCCAATGATAAAATGGTCTTGATTGAGGTATGCAGATAGATGGGAGAGGTCAATCATAAATGTGAAGAAATAAAATATGGAATCTCATTAATAATAGGCCTAGCCTATTATATCTACATAAATTAAATATATGCACATAATATTGAAATTATGTTGGATATTATCTCTATGTATTTTTACTTGAAGATACTTTATTTTGACAATAAAGGTTATATGGAATCCAATTTGAAACTTAGATCAAGCTATCACCACATTCCACAGATTGAGGACTACTATGTAATGAAATTAATTAGATGTTCACATAGAATGATTTTATATCTCAAAGAATAAACAAATATTAGAGATCACACAACAATAATTGACAATGGAGCAAAATACTAGATAATATAACGAAGCCACTTCAAGGGGGCAACCTCCACAAAAATGCACTAAGAACAGAATACTTAACATGATGATAAAAGACTAACCATTACCTCACATATATAACTTATCAAGGGGATATTATTCTAATAATGAACCAATATCTCATTAGTGAAAATAGACCATGTAATTAAAGCACCATTCTTTTTCTTTTGAGCACATAACTAGTGATACCAAATGAACTGCTCATGTTCCACATATAGAGACGCCACTATCACCTTATAAGAACTAGGAGTTTGATGTAAATCAAATAAATTCTCAAGCTAGGTAATCCAAGTGAGAGGATCCTTACCATCAAATTTATGCATGTCCACTTTGGGCAACATTGGTTTCATACTAAAATTGGAGTTGTTAGTGTTGAGAGCAGGAGGGCTCAAATGATGAAGTGGAGGGTTTTTTGACTATAACTGAGATGAAAGAGTAGACAATGAAGTATTGATCTAACTCAATTGATTTTCAATGCAATTAATCTCTCTGTGCATCCTTAAAACATTAGTTTAAATTACAACAAAGTCATTAGGCTGAACCAAGCCCTTTATGTAAGCCTAAATTTGAGAAATCAATGGATCGAAAGTTTTATATTCCATGTCATTGGTAGGAGTCTTAGGATTTTTTCCCCCCCTTTTCATCCCTATGTAGAAGGACTAACCATATACAAACCCTAGGAGGGTTTTTACCCCCCAAAATTTGTACCAGGGGATGGTACCATTATGATCACCTCACCAAGACAAATCAATGGAATATACCTTTATGCACTAGTGTAAAATATTTTGACACAAAAAATTATATCAATGGAATATACCATTGTGATCATCTCATTAAGATGAATCCAATGAATGTGATTGTGCAATGTGAAAAAAAAATCTAGATTTTGTTTTTAAATATTTTTTTCAAAAAATCACTTCAAACATTACCACACTAACAAAAAAAATAATTTTCCAAGATTATAAGTTATCTTTTTTCACTCCTTCCCCTCATAGAAGTCATACCTCACCAAATATAAAAAAATAATGTCATAGGAAACTCACCCAAATCAAAGCTCTGATACCACTTGTAATGAAATTACTTAGATGTTCACACAGATTAATTTTAATTACCCAAAATAAGAAAATATGAGAGATAACATAAAAATAATTGATATGAGAGTAGAATATTAGATAATATAGTGAAGCCACTTTGAGGGGAAAACCTATACAACAATGCACCAATAATAGAATACTTACCATGATGATCAAAGACTAACCACTACCTCCTATATATGGTCTACTTACCCATGGTTATTCCGTAGGCTAAACTAACTAAGAACATAGAGAAATGTAATAAGAATATAAAAGAGGTATGTAAGCCACAAGTCAGCCACACATATCCCAAGACATGCCAAAGGTTAAGGGTGTAACATGTAATGAACCATTACACCAAAATCCCAGACTATTAGTGAATCCACCCACCAAGATCTTAACACCCCACCACACTTTTGACAATCCCCTCCTCAGGATGGGTGTGTGCATCCACATGTACATGGGAGCCCTAGGTGAATACCGCTATACTCACATTACCACTCAAGACTTGAGACTCAAACATGGATGGGTGCTATAATACCACTTGTAATTAACTGTTACACTAAAAGCTTGGACTGTTAGTGAATCAACCCACCAGGATCTTAACAATTTAAAAATGAAAAAATAACCCCCATTACTCAAAGAACCTTTGAGAACTATCATGCAACTAATTTTCCCACCTCAAATTAATGTATTGACCTAGTGCTTTCTTATCTTAAATACTACAATGAGTAAACTAGAGAAATAAGGTCTTCTAAATATGAAGTCACTTCAAGACTAGATGAACAATTGATAAAATTTATATTCAAGATTCAACAAAGGAAATAATATGTTAAAAATACAAAATAAATTTGATAAGTTCATTTTGAATTAAATAAATACACCTTCAATACTTTAGTAATAGTTCAATAATGGTTTAAAGACAAAAAAAGGAGGATCCAAACTATCAAAAACCTTGCACAGGTGTAGTTTTTGTAATGAATTATTTGATATCATAACACTCTTAAACAAAGTGATGAGTCATAATGAAATTGACACATTCCATAAATTCATGTTTCTTTTCATTTATATAATTTATTATGGGACACATTTCATATATTGGGTCTATATTATCAATGATAATATTCATGAAAAGATGATAGACTTGGAGTCAAATCAATAATTCTACATGAATTCTTACTTGTTCTATTCCATTTCATCCATGAATTCATGGCCTAGACTCACAACTAATGGAACATTCACCTCTAAAACAACCATCTATGATTATTATCCCTAGTTGGTTCTATAAGAAATTAAAAAAAAAATAGGAGGGTGACTGATGCTTTCATAATACTAGAAGTAATGATACTAGAAGGCAAAACTATAATGACAATATATCCAAAGCTACTACTCTAGTTATGAAATACAACATCTCTTTCTTAAAGTTACACAAAAAAAATTATATTAGAATTAGTGGGTTTGTAAGTATTCATTAAAAACTACCCTAGTTATCCAATGATAAAATGGTCTTGATTGAGGTATGCAGATAGATGGGAGAGGTCAATAATAAATGTAAAGAAAAAAATAACTATGGAATCCCATTTTTGATAGGCCTAGGCTATTACATATACAAGAATTAAATATATGCACATAATATTGAAATGTTGTTGGATAGTATCTCTATGTATTTCTACTTGAAGATACTTTATTTTGAAAATAAAGGTTATGTAGAATCCAATTTGAAACTTAGATCAAGCTATCACCACATTCCATAGATTAATGACTAATGTGTAATGAAATTACTTATATGTTCACATAGAATGATTTTATATCACAAATAATAAGCAAATATGAGATATCACACAACAACAATTAACAATAGAGTAGAATACTAGACAATATATCAAAGCCACTTCAATGGGGTAACTTCCATAACAATGAACTAAGAGCATAATACTTAACATGATGATAAAATACTAACCACTACCTCCTATATATAGTCTACTTATCCATGGATATTTCATAGGCTGACCTAACTAAGAACATAGAGAAATGTAACAAGAATATAAAATAGGTATGTAAGCCACAAGTCAAACACATATATCTCAAGACACACCAATGGTTAAGGGTGTAACATGTCCCTCCCCTTAAAAACAATGTTATCTTCAATGTTGAGTCCACTCTATATGTTTTTGCATAAAGGATTCATCCTCCCAAGTAGCATCTTTACATGGCAAATTCTTCTATTTGATCATGTACTCTTTAATCACTTGAGACTGCAACTACTTAGTGTGTATTTGAAGGATAACCTCAGGATCAAGAACAAATCTTACTTCCTTATCTAATTCTAGTAACTTAGTTTGGGTAACCATTTTGTGTCTAATGACTTTCTTCAAGAATGATACATAAAATAATGGATGTATGCGAGTGAAAGAAGGAAACTCGAACTTGCAGGCCACAGTACTAATTTTTTGCAAGATCTAATAAGGCCCATAATACTTAGGGGACAACTTGTTATCCTTTTTCTATTACTTTAAGGATATCTACTTATATGGATGTACTCAAACAAAAACCGAATCACCAATGTTAAAGTGTCTCTCATTCTTGTGTTGATTTACCTATTATTTCATGTGATTCTGGGCCATGACTACATTTTCATGCAAAATGGCAAGGACCTCTTGTTGATGGTATATATGTTCTTCAACTACACTAATGGTGGTATCCATATAGTGCCAAAAAAGGATAAATTTTAGAAGAAATATGAAAAAAATCATTATACCACTATTCATCAAGTGGCAACTAATGAACCCATTTATCTTGTTTATCATAAACAAACCAACAAAGATATCCTTCTAGAAATTTGTTGACTACCTTAGTTTGTCCATTAGATTGAGGATGATATGATGAACTATGAGCCAATTGGGTGCCCAAAAATGAAAATAAAGTAGTCCAAAAATTACTAGTGAAGATGGGATCTCAGTCACTAATAATGATCTTGGGGTAGCATGCAATTTTAGAACAATATTGAAAAAGGTAGAAGCTATTGTACTAGCAACACATAGTTGTGATAAAGAACAAAAATAAGCATACTTATTGAGATGATCTATGAAAACCATGATAACATTTTGACCATCAAATCTTGGTAACCCTGTAATGAAATCCATAGACACCTCTTGCCAACATTGACTTGGGATGGATAAAGGCTATAAAAGACCTGGGGTTTTGATGGTTTCTCCTTTATTTTGTTGATAGATCATACACTCAGCCACATATTTTTGGACATCCCCATTGAGTCCTTCCCCAAAAAATATATATATATTCTATGATAGGTTTTCAAAAATCTTGAATGACCCCCAATTGGAGTTACATGAAGTTCTTAGGATTTATTGTTTAAGAAGAGAATTTATAAATGGGTATAATTTGTCTTTATACCATAATGTATCACCCTTCCATGTGAATTTTTCAAATCCACCCAAACCATGATAAATATTATAAATCAAATCATGGGTATCCCTCCTTGTCCCATTTTTATCATGCTTCCTTTACAAATATACCTACAAAATGTTCATATCATATGCAAGGTCTCAACTAATTCACCCTTCCTAGATAGGGCATCTACCACTACATTACCCTTGCCTTTCTTGTAAACTATTTCAAAATCATAGCCTAAAATCTTAGTTACCCATTTTTATTGTTCTCCAGATGATAAAATTTATTCCAAAAAAATATTTGAGACTATCATGATCATTCTTTACTTGAAAGTGATGACCCATCAAATAAGGCCTCTATTGTTTGACTGCATGAAAAATAACCATCATTTCCCTCTCATAAATGGGTTTGTGTTGATTTTTACCCTTTAGTTGATGAATTTAAAATGAAATTGGTCTACCTTATTGCATGAGTATAACACCCATGCTAGACCTTGATGCATCACATTCAACCACAAACGTCTTAGAAAAATCAGGAGTAGCAAACACTAGAGTGGTGCATATCACCAATTTTAATTACTCAAATGTCATAGTAGTTGTATAAATCCACTAAAATGAGTCTTTCTTCAACAAATATGTGAGTGTGGTTGTAATTCTACCATAATTTTTGACAAACCTATGATAGTAACCTGTTACCCCAAGAAATCCCCTTAGTTGCTTGAGTGTCTTAGGAATTACCCAATCCACCATTGCTTGGATTTTTTTAGGATCCACTTTTACTCCTGTATGTGAAACTAGATGACCCAAATACTCAACTTCATAAGCTCCAAAATTACATTTCAAAGGTTTGGCATACAATTGATATTGCTCCAAAATTGAGAGTACCTGTTTCACATGGTGCAAATGGTCTTCCCAATTTATACTATAAATGAGGATATCATCAAAAAATACCATAATAAATTTCCTAAAAAATGGTCTAAAATAGTATTCATCAAACTTTGAAAGGTAGATGGTGCATTTGTTAGCCCAGAAGGCATAACCAAAAAATCATAATGGCCCTCATGAGTCCTAAAAGTAGTTTTGGGTATGTCTTCATCACGAATCTAGATTTGATGATACCCAGAATGTATATCTAACTTGGTAAATTAAAGAGCACCATTTAATTCATCTAAAAAATCATCAATGATAGGAATAGGAAACTTATATTTGATAGTGTACTTATTGAGTTCCTTGTAGTCATGACACATCTTCCAAGTGTCATCTTTGTTTTTCACCATGACAACTGGTGAAGAATATTTACTATGGCTATGGTGAATGATTCCTACATCTAACATTTCCTATACCATCTTTTCAATATCAATTTTTTGGGCATAAGGATACTTGTATGTCCTGTTGTTGGGTGGTGTACTACCAATAATAAGTTTGATAGCATGATCATGTATGCAACTAGGTGGAAGTCCTTTTGGCATGTCACTAAAAATAATCGAATGGGCATTAATCACATGTTGTAGAGTAGGAGGTGTGGATGGCTGAATTGGATGAAATTTCATGGAAAATAATTAATCTACAAATCCTTTAGCACCCTTTTAGATAATATTTATCATTTTATTGGAGCTAACAAGTTGTGGATATTTAAAACTTAATCCCCTTAGTTCAAATGTCCTTCCCTCAGAATTAAAATGCATGAATAATTCCTAGAAATTCATCTCAATAGTGCCCAAATTGGTGAGCCATTGTACTCCCATAACAATGTCAGCTCCCCCCATGGGAATAATAAACATAGGAGAATCCAAAAAGTAGTCTCCTATGGCTAGCTTAATACTATGGCATTTTCTTGAGTAGATGATATTACCACTATTTACAATCATGACCTGAAATTATGGAGTGGGATAAATGAAATATTTCAAATGAGTCACCAACTTATTATTGATGAAGTTGTGTGTGCTCCCAGAATCAATCAAAATAGTGACCTTCTATTTTTTTAGGAAACCCACCACCTTAAGAGTTTGGGGAGTACTAATACCTAAAAAGGCATGATAGTAAATAGTTGGTTGAGAGTCTTCAAATTCTTCCTTAGGAACTTATTCATCCTTATCAAATACTTCCTCATCATTATCATCCTCATTGGCACCTTTGATGTAAAACAACTTATTTTTAGCATAATGATGGTCTTTAATCCATTTTATATTAAAACCATAACATAACCCTTTGGCTCACTTCTCCTTAATTTATTAAGGTATCAATTTGGTGGGTTTAGGATATGATAGTGCTGGAAAGGTGCGATCACAACTAGCAGTGAATGTTTTATATTTGACCATCTCTTTTTCCTCTATCATAAATTCCCATAGGATAACTTTTGATACAGATGCTAGGTTAAACATTCAAAACTCTAATTGGATGATATGTTTAAGAACACCTAAAAACATATCAATAAAATTTTCTTTAGTGATATCTTCCACTCGTAAGGATAGATTTTGAAACTAATAAATATAAGCCTTAAAAACTCCCATTTGCCATAGTTTGGCTAACTAATTGAAGTAGTTCTTAGGGACATTATTTTTATTTTGATCACATAACTAGTGATACCAAATAAACTGCTCAAGTTCCACATATAGAGATGCCACTATCACCTTCTGAGAACTAGGAGTTTAATGTAGATCAAATAAATTCTCAAGTTCGGTAATCCAATTGAGAGGATCCTTACCATCAAATTTATGTATGTCCACTTTGGGCAAAATTAGTTTCAAACCAAAATTGGAGTTGTTAGTGTTGAGAGGAGGAGGACTCGAATGATGAAGTGGAGGGTTATTTGACTATAACTAAGATGAAAGAGTAGCCAATGAAGTAGTGATTTGATTCAATTGATTGTGAACTCCATTAATATCTTTGTGCATCCTTAAAACATTAGTTTAAACTTCAATAAAGTCATCATGCTAAACTAAGCCCTTTATGTCATCCTAAAGTTGAGAAATCAATAGATCTAAAGTTTTAGATTTCATGTCATCGATAGCAGACTTAGGAGTTTTTCCCTCATTTTCATTTCCATGTAGAAGGACCAACCACATACAAACCCTAGGAGAGTTTTTGCCCTAAAAAAGTGTACTAAGGGATGGTACCATTGTGATCACCTCACCAAGACAAATCTAATGACTACCTTTATGCACTAGGGTAAAATATTTTGGCACAAAAAAGTGTATTAACAACATATACCATTGTGATCATCTCATTGAGATGAATCCAACAAATGTAATTGTGTAAGGTAAAAAAAGTTTCCAGATTTTTTTTAG
The DNA here is from genome assembly GCA_037957365.1 of Torreya grandis. Lineage (NCBI taxonomy): Eukaryota > Viridiplantae > Streptophyta > Pinopsida > Cupressales > Taxaceae > Torreya > Torreya grandis. Next base: position 2,390,767 of record JARHVA010002271.1, read on the forward strand.
ATGTTTTTTCAAAAAAGCATTTTCAACAATACTGCATTGATAAAAAATATAATTCTTCTCAAATTATAAGTTATGTTTTTCCACTTCTTCCCCTCATAGAATTCATGCCTCACCAGATCTAAAAAAATGCCACTACAATAAACTTTCCCAAATCGAAGCTTTGATACCACTTGTAATGAAATTACTTAAATGTTCACACAAAATGATTTTAATTGCATAAAATAAGCAAATATGAGAGATCACATAGTAATAAATAATATTAAAGTAGAATACTAGATAATATAGTAAAGCCAGTTTAAGGGGGCAACCTCCACAACAATGCACTAAGATTAGAATACTTAACACGATGATCAAATACTAACCACTACTTCCTATATATAGTCTACTTAGCCATGGTTATTCTGACCTAACTAAGAACATATAGAAATGTAAAAAAAATATAAAAGATGTATGTAAGCAAAAAGTTGGCCACACATATCCCAAGACATGTGAAAGGTTAAAGGTGTAACATGTAATGAACCATTACACCAAAATCCTAGACTATTAGTGAATCCAACACCAAGATCTTAACACCCCACCACACTTTTGATAATCCCCTCCTCAAGATGGGTGTTCACCTCCACACATATGTGGGAGCCCTAGGAAAATACTACTATCCCCATGTTACCACTTGAGACCTGAGACTTAAACATGGATGGGTGCTTTGATACCACTTGTAATGAACTGTTACACCAAAATCTCATATTTTTAGTGAATCTACCAACCAGGATCTTAACACTTGAAAAATGAAAACATAACCCCCATTACTCAAAGGACCTTTGATAACTATCATGAAACTAAATTTCTCACCTTAGATTAATGTATTTACCTAGTAATTTCTTGTCTTAAATACTACAATGAAGAAACTAGAGAAGTAAGGTCTTCTAAATATGAAGTCATTTCAAAACTAGATAAGTAATTGATAAAATTTATATTCAAGATTCAACAAAGGAAATAATATGTTAAAAATACAAAATAAATCTGATAAGTTCATTTTGAAGAAAATAAATATACCTTCAATACTTTAGTAATAGTTCAATCATGGTTTAAATAAAAAACAAAAGGAGGATCCAAACTATCAAAAACCTTGCACATGTGTAGTTTTTGTAATGAACTAATTGATATCATAACACTCTTAAACAAAGTGATGGGTCATAATGAAATTAACACATTCCATAAATTCATGTGTCTTTCTGTCTATATAATTTGTGATGAGACACATTTCATATATTTGGGCTAGATTATCAATGATAATATTCATGAAAAGATGATAGACTTGGAGCAACCTCAATAATTCTACATGAATTCTTACTTGTTCTATTCCATTGCATTCATGAATTCATGGCTCAGACTCACAACTAATGGAACATTCACCTCTAAAACAACCATCTATGAGTATTATCCCTAGTTGGTTCTATAAGAAATCAATAAAAAATTTAGGAGGGTGACTAATGCTTTCATAATGCTAAACGTAACGATACTAGAAGGAAACACTACAATGAGATTATATCCAAAGCTATTACTCTGGTTATGAAATACAACATCTCTTTCTTATAGTTACGCAAACAAAATTATATTAGAATTAGTGGGTTTGTAAGTATTTATTATAAACTACCCTAGTTATCCAATGATAAAATGGTCTTGATTGAGGTATGTAGATAGAGTAGAGAGGTCAATAATAAGTGTGAAGAAAAAAATAAATATGGAATCCCATTTCTAATAGGCCTAGGTTATTACATCTACATGACTTAAATAGATGCACATAATATTAAATATATGTTGGATAGTATCTCTATGTATTTATACTTGAATATACTTTATTTTGACAACAAAGGTTATGTAGAGTATAATTTAAAACTTAAATCAAGATATCACCATATTTTATAGATTTAGGACTAATGAGAGTAATTTGAAAATGAATTTGAGGTCAGATAAAGAGACTGAATTATAATGATCCTAGATTTTTTAAATTCATACAAGATGGAATGGTTTATTCAAGGCATTGTGAATGATGGTAGATATTTTTTTGTCCATACATTTTAAAAATCAATCCAAGATCTTCTAGTACCAATAATCAACTATGGAATCAAAGATCTAACAAACATTGAGTAACTAACCAATTTTTTTTACAAAGGTCTAGAGCATGGTTTATGAGCATAGTTGACACCCACATAAGAGAGGATTCAAAATTAGACCATAAATAGGAAACATAAAAAACAACAAATTAAGGTTACAATGAAGACTCACACAAAAATAAATTGCCTAATAAAAATTGAAATGATGATTCAATGTCAATTTAAAGTCTATAAATCAAGAGACCTATCATTCCATCTCCTCTACACATGCACTTTCCAGCTTATTATCTACCTCATGTTTCTTCTCTACCTCAAGCTTCCATTTCACCCCCAGAGTAGGTTTTTGATCTAGGAGTGTCCACTCAACTATCAAATCCCACTATAAATGAATTTGTGAAGGAAATAGATTCATAGAATAAAAATGAATCAGAAGAAAAAAAAGGAACAGATAAATTATATAAAAAAATAAGAGAAAAAAATTAGAAAGCGAGAACTTGTAAAAAAAAAGAAAAAGAAAATGCAAGATTTGAAAAGATGGTGATAGAATGTGTTTCACAAAAATTTGAAGTACAAAATGATAAGGAATCAAAAGAATCCACAAAAACATCAAAGTAATAATAGTAAAAGACAATAATGGATGGTTCCAAAAAGGCAAATGAAATTCATATGGAAAAGGAAATTTTATCCAAATCAAAAATGATCAATGCCATTCATGTGGATCCAACTATGATAGAATACACACCATAAGGAACCAATATTCATCTCAATAAATTATCACCAATATAGAAGTTTTAGTTTAGGTTCATTTTTCATGAAAGTGTAAATGAAGTTTGTATGCAACAGTGTTTTTTTTGGAATAATAAATCTAGAAAGTAATTGAGGATATATCCCATGAAAGGCCAAAAATGATGCTGACCCAAATGACCATTAAAATAATGCCTTTAGGAGACTATAAATTTTGACAAAACATCAATCACTCTTAGAGGTAGATAAACATGTCTTGACCCTTTTTATAACTCATTTCAAAACTGCTATTTATTAAGACCTTAGACCTTGTATTATTATATTATATTGTTATGATCACATTTTATTTTGATTAGACTTTTGTTGATTTAAATCATATGATTTTACAATGAGATGATTATGATACATTTTTATTTTTATTTGGATTAATTTCAAATGAATTTTTAGTTGATTACCTAATTATATTTATTTTAATAATATTGGGTAGATATTATTGATGTTAACTTTTGTGTTTGTAATATTTCTATTAGCTAGGATTGATCATGAATCCAGCTAATGGGGTTATGAAAATCATTATTGGTACATTCTAGTTAGTAATTATAAATAAATGATTTTCCAAACATCTTTAGTGTTTGTTATAATTGACTGCATTAGTTAACTTGGTCATTGTCTGATTATCTGACATTGGGTTTTGATTATTTTTATGACTTTCTTCATTGTTATTATTCTTTTGAAGAACATAACTATTTTTGCATTATCAAAATTGAAAATAGGAGAGTCTAAATCTATTATGTTACCTTTTAAATAATTCACATTCATATTTCAAAGAGATGTTTTAGTAGGAAGGATAATATGAAAGGTTATTGTGATTCTCTTATCTTTTGTTAAAGATTGGTTTTTTTGTTGACATTATAAAACTTAGCATGATGAAAAACATTGAATTATGGTTTGGTTTTTCAGTTGATGTCTCTTGGAATGATTGAACCAGAACTTATAGTTTTGTTTTTGTTTTTCTTAGAGCTATAGACAGTGTGAAACCCTACTTACCATCACAATGTCTACGAGATTATCTGCCTTATTTGGTGGAAATGGAGCTCACTTGGACTATTAAGTTGGTTAAGGGGAATTAATTTTGGGTATTTTTTAACTAAAGGTTTGGGAATGTAGATACATGTAATTAAGGTTCCATTATGTCATGACCCAAGGAGGTGATGGATGTTACTATTCATCTTGCATGGGAAGGTGTGTAAAAAATTGTGTGGAGTGTTTAGAAGAAAAACATAAACTTTGGTTTTTGCATCTTTAATGTGGAACTATGAATGTAAAATGGTATACATTGATAAGAACAAGTACATATTTTATTTGGTATTTTTTGTGTGGTTCTTATTTGGAAATAATATGACTATTTAGCCAAGACATATTGAAAGAGGATTCAACATTTTGGGTATGCATATTATTTTTCTTCATGGATGTGGAGTTATATTTTATTTGTGGGTTTTAGTCTCATTGTTATGTGATTTTTTTTAATTCAATTATTTTTGGTTGTTTATTAAAACCCTGCAATGGTGACATTACCATTATTGATCTCACTAGAAACATTGATGTGTTATAGTTATGTTTTGAATATGAATAATAAGGTGTGAGTTGGGTTTTTCCTTTCTATTTATTTGTGAATTAGTATTTGGTGTTTTTATATGAATAGTTAGAACTCATTGGTTTTTTAAATTAAAAGGCCACAACCTCATAAGATTAAATTCTCATCATTATGATGGTTAGGGTGGTCTAAGGCCACCAATGGGGGGCTCATGTGACTGATTTATTAAGTTTTATTTCATTAGATTCAAACCTTAGACATTTTTTAGAATATGGTTATGAGTCTGTATGTATAGATCTATGGAATTGTGGAAAATAGGTTTTTATAAGTGTGACTTAAGTACTTGAATCAAATGTATATATGAATGTTAAAGATGTTGATTCCATTCAATTAATTTATGGATTTATTTCCTATACACTCTAAGAAGTAAATCATTATGTTTTATTCATGTGAATGTTTACTATTGTATTGATTTTGTTACATATATAGATGTTATGTTATTGTTCATGCATATTTAAATTTTCATGTTCAATCATGTTGAAATGTTTAGATTGCATTGAAAGTGGCTTTTGACTTCTTTTATGGTTTACTATGTGTATTTGAAATCTATAAATACATTTGGGTTATGAATATCTTTATTTTTTTACATATATTTTTGTTATAAAATTTGTGTCTACCTGGAAAGTTTATTGAGTAATTGTTTGAGTATCACTCATGAATGTATTAGTCAAATGACTGGGTACTCTATATTTATACAACAAAGTTATGGTGATCATGTTAGTGATTTTATAACTTGGTATTTTTCATTTTGATTGTAATGTGATTGAATAATCATGAATATATATTGAATCGAATATGAACTATAATTTTCTTGGTCAAGTGGTTTTAGGTAATTGTGTGCTTTGTATACTAGTCTTGGTGATTGTTCTAGTGTTTTATATCATAGATAATGGATTATTGAATGTTAATAAGTATGAATTTGAGTTGGTTTGGGCCTAAATTGATGTGGAGTATGATTTTAATTAGAAGTGAATGTGTTATTGGAAGTTATGCTTTGATTATTCATGTAATGGGTTTAGAACTATATTTGGGTGTTGACATATAAGTAAGGAGATATTTTTATTGTTTAATTATTAGCTTAAGATATAATGCATTATCTCTTAATTGTATAAAATATGGTTTTTATGACTTGTGGATACTAAAATCAATGGGTATGAGCTCTCTTTCTATAATGAATAATTAATTGTTTATGAAATAAATATTTGATTGCATTGGTGGAGAAATCATTCCAATAAAATTGTAAATTGTTAAAGAATTTGAGAAATATACTCAACCAATTGGATAATGTTTTTTTTTTTTTTTTTTTAATTTTAATTATAAAGAAGGTGTTAAGTAAAATGTATATCTTTTAGATATTATTATTTTGTGATTATAAAAAATGTAATATTGGTCTTTGATATGAATTAACCTTGGTTTGAAACTTAGAATTATTTGTAATTGCATATTCATAAATTTACTCAAAGAAAATTTAAATAGATGAATAGTTTATTATAACTATGCTCCCATAAAAGAGTAAATTATTTATGAAGTATGTTTAGAACTCTAATATAATTATATAATAATATGGAATTATCTCATTATGGGAACTATTTAGGTTCTAACCATATTTATTTGGTAATTAGCTTGTTCCATTTCACCATGATGCCAACTTCTTTTTCTGATGACACTTGAGTTACATCAAAATAATTGGTAATGATTTCTTTATGTTATAAATATTAAACATGAATGTTGAATATAAACTTCACCTTTGTTGGAATCATGTCGTATGTCACCATTCAAGGGCATTAATAATTTCTTCACTTTATGTTAATATAAATCTCTAAATTATGAATATTACGTCAATCGATGCATAATGTATACTTGTGTTGTTTAGTGAAGAAGATGGACATTAGTAGAGTAACAAATTAGATTTTTGAACTCAATGATTATAAAACCTATAATATATGTGACAATATCATACCACATTTGAGGAGAGAGTATTAGTTTATATTTTAATATTCTATGTTAATTTTAATGCATTAACTATAACCTATTTCACTACCACTCAGTCAAGTGGATGGTTTCTAAGGTACAAGTATGGTGGAACCCTAATGAAATTTATCTTAACAAGACATATTATAAAGTATACAAATATAATAATTTTTTATAAGATGTATCAAGGAAAATTTTACATTGTATGTGGAATTTTTATGAAATATGATATGACCCTAATGCGAAATGATTGTGTACTTGTGGATTATCATGCCATCAAAATATTTTTAAACCATGTTATTAATATGTATTATGAACGTAAGTGAACAAGAGGTAAAATCATGTTTATAGGTATATGTCACTTAAGTTATATGACAATGTCTCATTTTGATATTGAGAACAACATTATAATAAAGTTAACTTTAATTATTTTTAGGGAATGAATACATGTTGATTATCTTTTAGTAATGAATTAAGATGCTTAAGTATATTCTTATTATTTTAGATTTTGATAATTTATTTAATCATGCTATTAATAAAGATAAATCCTTGAGTTTTGATAGAATTATCTTAAATCTAGAGTTGGTTGTACACTACTCTTCTATGGAATAAGAGATCTTTATGAGTGTCTTGGTTAGTCAATATTATCAGGAATACAACTTGTGCACACATATATGCATATCAATATTTATAAGAGTATGACAATAATATTATACATCATGATTTTAATATATAACAAGGTATTAAACATTTTCTTATAAGGTCACTCAAGAAGATCTATTCCTAAAGGAATTGTGTTTTGTGAACCCCAGTATAGATAACCTAAAGTTGATTTTTGAATTCTTTTTGGGTTTGTGTCATTGGTATTAGAGACTTTTTTTAAATATCTAAGAAATTTTTTGGATAATATTTGAAATATACCTAGACATAACCTTGAATTTTTAACTCCTCATAATGTTTAAGACAAGATCAAGAGGAAGATTCAATGTCAATGCCAATCAGGGTAACCCTAATCGTGGAAGTGGTAAATCTAAAAAATAGGGTAGGGTCCATGGTGATCATGGCTTGAATAATCTAACTAATCCTCATCTAGATATTAATGTAGGTAGTAATAATGAAGTGTTTAACCATAAAATATAGAATGAGGAATCTAAGGTTAAAAAGGTAAATATTACCTATAGAACAAGGATGGTAAACTATCTATAAAGCATGAAAATTAATTTTACAAAATTAGATAAAAATATACTAAATTTATTATGATTATATATGCTAAAAATAAAAAGTAAAACTATGTTAGATATTTAAAAAATATTAATAACAAGATACTTAGCTAGTTATAATAATAATACATATTTGGATCTAGAATAAGACTTGAATTAGATTTTGGCTTGGTCATCATATCCTAGGTTAAACTATTTTGTGACTTAAGACACTTATATTAACCTAGGATAGTTTCATCAATGCTTCTATATAAATTTGACACAATTATCTTATACATAATACCATCTAGATCTAGATCCAACCACCTATAATATGCAAGGTTCTATTTCACCTTCACTCAAGTGTGCTCAAATTTGGATCATGGGTTGTCACTCCCCGTCAAATAGAAAGCCATAGTTTTCATATTCATAGTGGCTATGGGAAAAATGGGTTAGTGGGCACATGATTTCAAGTTTCCACAAAGACCCCTCTATCAATACTCTTAAGAGGGCTTTAGACTTATGTAGTTACTCCCTATGTATTGGCTTGTGTGTACATAAGGATGAAATATGTGATTAGTAAGTAAAACAATGACCTTGCATGTAACTTGGAAAATGTGGATCATGGGATGATCCTTAAATACTTCAGATCTATAAATGTGACATCCTTATCATCAATATAGAAATAGGATAAAATAGGGAAGTTTTTGATCACTTGAGTTTTTATTGAATGCCTTTTATAAATTATCTTGCGAGAGGTAAGATGTTTCCATGTGAGGTATGAATAAGGACTGATCTTGTATACATACCAATACTTTTGGAGAATATATCACATTAATGATCTTAATTCAACCATAAGAATAAATTTAATTTTTAAGTTAGATGACTTTAGGGCACTAGACGCTTATGTCAAAATATGACACTTATGTTGATGTAGGCATCTCATTAGGATACAAGTGTCTGGGTAGTTAGAAAATAAGGACATGTCTAAAACTTGAATAAATAGAAGATAAACATGTTTATAAAATTATACGGATGATATATTTTATGAGTCATCATAATAACATTAGTTAGACCAAGAGATAATAAATTTGGCACATAGAGATATCGTATCAAAGACATTTGGGAGAGGGAAGGTCTATAAGATGAAGGCACATCCATGATATGTATTTTACAAGTGTAAAAGACTAATGTGTTATATAATTCATAAATATTACTTATTTTTCCACCTTTTAATCTAGTAATTAAATTTCTAGTTTAAAGGAAAATAAATGCATACCTACATGTGTATAACATAACTTATCTTTGTATGAGTCTAACTTCAGTGATTCACTCGTGACTAACCTAAAACCAAGATCATGTTATAGTATATAATTAGTACATATAAAATGAAATGAAATGAATTGAATGGTTTCAATTGAAAGAGATAAAGGTTTAGGAGTAAAACTATGTGTCAATGTAATTGCCTTAACTTTTGACAATTTGATTTGAAAAAATATGTATCATTACGAATCATTAAAATTAATATGAGTAAAAATATAAATCTAGAAAGTGAATAAAAATATAAACATTGGAGGATAAAACTTTCCCACGAGCTTGGATCTAAAGGTGATTTTCCACCCAAAAATTAAGATTATCTCAACCTTGCAACCCAATCATACTTATAATCTAGTGAGTATGAGTGAACCAAGTCAAATCACACTATAAAATTGGTGAGTTTCAATGATTTAATCAAGTCCAATATATAAAATTATAAATATTAATTTATTTAATCACCTAAATAATACCAAAAACAAAACAACTTCTATAGTGTTTTAGCTCAATAAAATCCATGAAATTCCAATTTGGTGGGTGATGATAATCCATAAAAGTGTTTTAAAATATAAATCTAATTTTTATTTTTCAAGTTAGGAACCCTTTGCAAAGCATACAAACCTTATATATGTCTCATGCTAAAAGTTGGGTTATTAATGGTATCAATATATATAATTCTACCACAACTTTGTATCTAAATCATATAAGAATATTTTTTGGCTAATTTATAAACTATTTAATTTTGGATAACATGTTTTCATAACATTCCCCCAATGTATATTTTAAATTGAAACTTGTGTAAGTGTGGAGAACATGTTTCCAAAACATTCTTCCACCATATATCTAAATCAAGTGAACTATGAAAAATGTGGAAGCCATGTGTCTATGGAATGTCCCCACTAAAATTCCCCCCCTTTTGAGGTGAGGGGAAGTATAAACTAGTAGCCACCTTACCTAAAAATAATAACATAACTATATAATATGTGTATGAACCATGTAGCATATATAACGAACATGTATATGTAGATATATCATTGAAGCACAAAAAATGTGATGACATAAAGTCATAAAATACACAATGTGAATCATGTCAACATCTAGATAGTAATAAGACAAGCTCAAAAAGCAATAAAGCACACACACGAGAACACTCAAAATAAAATAAAAATACAATGGTCCAAGGAGACCTCAAATAAGGGGCATGCTCAAATGCCATAAAACCAAAGGGAAATGACTTATTTAAATGTCCACAAAGTAAGGAATGAAATATTCAAATGTCAACATACAAAAATCCATTACATATACAAATGTCACAATAGACAAACATAGATATGAGAGACACAAACAATGGATCATATTCAAATTATCGAACAAATAATACAATTCATGAAAATAAAAAGTACAGAACACACTCAAGGAAGTGTATAAAGGAAAAATATAGAAGATAATAAACTGGCATAAACATATCATACTAGCACATGGATCATATGTGTTACTAAAAAATGTTAAGTAGTACACTACAAAATATATAATCATGGATAAAGGCATGTGTAAATACATAACCTCGAACATGATAGTTTAAAGTGATCAAAAACTATTGTAACCTAGGTTTATCATAATCAAATAAGTGGATTCCCTTATTATCCACATGACATGAGTAAACGGAAATCCTAACATTCCAAAGTGCATAGATCATGTATTTGTGTATGCATGTATCCCACTGAAAATATGCATGAAACACATGTATATAGAAATAAAATGACATGTTAAATACCAGCATGGAACCAACAACATATATGCCAATGAGATAATAAAATATGTGAATGCTATACTTTTTTTGGATTTTATTTATTTTTTTGGTATTTTGGAATATGCTGAATAAATAAGTATCCTATGATCTCATTAAATGGATACTCATAGTTGTATCCCCATTAGGAACTTAGTGCAATAAAATGGTGGTATTGCCAAGGAACATGTATAGGTAGAATATATGTCACTATATAATCAATAGTGCTCTGCATATGTATAATAAGACTCTATGGACATGAAGAATAATAGAAGGAATGGGGGTTCTAGAACCCATAATTGAGTGATCTTTATTTTCATTGGAATAATATTAATAGAAACATGTTTAGGTGCTCTGGATATTTGAATATGATGTGTAGTAGATGAAGATTTTGTGTAATCTTCTATGTATCTATAATGCAATGGTTACCCAAGTATTAACTATTTTTTAGACTTTTGTGGAGGATTAACCTTAGTACATTTTATAACTAGTTATCTTGGTATAAATTTATCATCTTCATGTGGATTTTCATATGGAATTCCATAAACTTTAGTTACCCAATTGGAATGAATGTTGGATTATTTTATGATCTCAAATATTTAGTTTGTTTTTATTTTATTTATTTTTAATTTATTGTTGGTTTTCAGGTTGGTTATACCCATGAGTTGTTTTTTTAAACCAAATTCTTATTCGTAAAATTTTTAAAACTTATCTTGTATAAAAATAAAATAGATTTTATATTAAATAGATTTTTTTGAATTATTCCTTCTCAACCTAGTTGTAACAATGGTATTAGAGCCATGTCTTAAAGGATGAAGCCATGGATTTAAATGTGGAAATAGAGATCCATGTAATAGGATTAATATTGCACCTATATGGTGACAATCACATTATGAAGATTTTTTTATCTATGGTATTGTGGAAGAGTGGCACAATGAACCGTGAGTGATGATATTGTCATATTCAATTTTTTTCATGAATATTTTATAATTATTGGTTAATTGTTGACTTGGTATGAATCTTTGACTTGCTTGAAACAAAACATTCCACTGTATGTTTCACAAATGTTTGATGTCAAAAGTTATATCTTTTGAACAGAGGACTCATTGACAAGTATTGAAGGTAATTTACTCTCTGTTGCAATAAAAACTCCATTTACAACTTTGATTCCAAGTGATGTTTGACAATATCCAATGGATATTAGAGCATGCTTGATTTATACAAGTTTTCTTGAAGGATTGAAAGTGGTGAGAGAAAATGAATATTGGATGTTTCCCATTATTATTGATTACTTCACAAGTATTGATACATAGAATAGAAAATAATATGAGAAGAGATTGAGGAATCAAAAGTAAATGTTAAACAAGAAAAGGGTTTTTAATGGGAGAAAGTTTCTTTTCACTAAAAGTTTTAAATATATGTATTTTTTATTTATTATTTTCCATTAGGAGATAAAGCATACAAAAAACATATTGTATTGTGATTAATAAGTTTTTTAATGGCAAGATGGCTAGTCAAATTGTGTTAGTCCTTTAAAAAAAAAGGAAAGGAGTCTCGAGTTCAAAACTCATTGATATTATCTTTGGTCAAAATTAATTTTTTTGACAAAATTTTTTAATAGAATTTATAAGGTGTCAAAGTCCTATATTTTCTTGTATTTAGAAGCTATTTGGAAGGTAAAGGCAAAACCTCAATAGTATTCCCATGTTTATTATTTTAACATCATGGCTAAAATTATCAATCTCATATCTAAAAATAGAAAATTGTCACTTAAAAAATACAAATAATGGAGTATAAACATGGAACAAACTCTTATATTTAACGATTTATGGGAAATCACTGAGAAAGAAACCACACCACCAAATGAAGTAGTGAAATTAGTTGAATATCAGAAATGCAATAAGCATGTTCTTACCCTATTAAATTCATATTACACTGAATATATTATCATTCATATTAAGGTGGTTAAAACTAACGCATGGAAAGCATTAAAATATTTGTAGGAAAATCAACCTGCATACAAGAAGATTGACATTTTTATGCAACTTTTGAATAATAAACTGGCAAATAGTGAAGACATATTTGAATTTATTTCTTTCATGAAAACATTAAAATAAGAATACTACACAACTAATGGTAAAATTGATGATGAAATATTGATTTATATCACATTGAATGGGATTAATTCTACATAAACCAATTTTGTTGAAATGTTTTCGCTTATTGATAAGCTTAATGGTGCCACATTTGACTCCATATGTGAGTTGTTGACTCAGCATGAGAGATAATTTGAAAAGAAGAAAAGTAAACCTATTAAAGAGGCTCAATATGTAAATAATATGTCCCAGCACATAGAACATCACCATATACAACAATAGTTTTATAATCATTTTATGAAACATTCTTAATGACATTCTCCACATCATTCTTGATGATTTCCAAAGTATTCACATTAGCACTCTCCAAGGTCTTCTAAATGCACACATCACCATCAACATTATTCTCACTCTTATATTTATTCTAATGATTCAACTTCTTTTGGATCTTGTCATTATCAAAAACAACCAAAATGTTTCAAATGTCATGGTATTGGACATCTTGCATATGTCTATCCTTCTTGATGACCCCACTCTCCACATAAAAAGAAAGCTAAGGCCAATTATGTGAATCATTCTAAAAACTAATCTTATAATTAATCAAGTTATTTTGGTTATCCTGACACATCTTCTAATCAGGAGACATCTTATATGGTTGAGGTTTATGGTACCAATGGATCTCACACCATAGTTTGAGTGATCAATGATTCACCCATCTTATGCGAGTTACTAGGCTCAAGATTGGGATTTGTTATAGTAGTAGTATTTTTTCTTGTGTTATTACTTTCGATTCCATTTTTGGCTTTCCATACCTAATATTTGTATCATGGAGCAGCCAATATTGTTTGATTTTATTTCTCTTGATGCACAGCTTCTCACTGCTCACCAAATAGGGGAGAAGATATGGCATTTGTCAGTATTAGATCAATCTTTAGTGATAGTATGAGTTGACAGAGGTTGCTAGCACCTTCAATGTTGATCAAAGGTCATCAACATTTATTGGACATTAGGGAGATATGCCATACATAGTAAAATTTTGTCACTTGGATGGGTTCCTATATGGGACCTTAGGTACATTGATGTAGTTGGACATGCTTGATTATGTTCCACTATAGCATGGTATGATGATTACAAGGGATGATAAGGCTCTAATAATTTTCATCATCCATTTTTTTCCAAACTCACAGGAGTGGCCATATTTATGGGGTAGCATCAATTTTTGGTCAGTGCCATAGGTACAGTGCACCACTTACATTTGTGATAAAGTTCCTTTCATGACTTTAGAGTCATTTATCGAGTTCTTTCTTCTTCTATACCCATTTGGATTAAGGGGGAGTTTATTAGATTGTTTTATCTTCTATAAATATTTAGTTTGTTTTTATTTTATTTAGTTTTAGTTTATTGTTGGTTGTCAAGTTGGTTATACCCATGATCTAGTTTTTTTTAACCAACTTATTATCTATAACCTTTTTAAAGCTTACCTTGTACAAAAATAAAATAGATTTTATACTAAACATATTTTGTTGAATTATTTCTCCTTAACTTATTTTATGATCCAAAAATATTTAGTTTATTTTTATTTTATTTAGTTTTAGTTTATTGTTGGTTGTTGGGTTGGTTCTACCTATGAGTTCATTTTATTCAACCAACTTCTTATCTGTAAGATTTTTAAATATTATCTTATACAAAAAATATATTTTTTTATATTGAATATATTTTGTTGAATTATTTCTCCTTGACCTAGTTGTAATAATGAATGTATTTATCACACCCATGTACTATAAAAGGTATTGATCAAAGTGTATGTATCCAAGGGCATCCCAATAAAATATTAAAGACACATGTGGAAGGTATAACTGATAAGGTAGTAACCACATGTGTGGGACCTACCTATAAAGGTAATTCAATCTCATTAATAATTTGTTGTGAAGTCCCATCAAATACTCTAACTAATATGGTCAAAAGATGTAAATCATTATTTTTATAACCTAAATACGTACAAATGTTTTTTTCTTGTAGCATCATCAATCATAACATTATGTATAGGTTGGTTATTAATATATTCTTGAATGAATAAAAAATGAAGATCTAAGTTATAATCCTTAATATCATTGTCATGAAAATTAATAGAGGGTCTATGAACCATAAGAGGTGTATGTTGCATATAATTACCAATAATCCCATCCAATGGGTTCCCATATTGTGATGGATGATGATGTGCATTATATGCCATTTTTACCTTTGGATCATTCTTAGAATGGTCTTTCAAAGGATTGTTAAATATTTTATGTTTATATTGATCATCAGGGTGTGAACTTAATTCATTTGGAGGATCATCAAATGTAATATTTTGGTCATCAATGAGGTCTTATATCTTATGATTAAGGTAAAATATCTAATCATAGAATACATAGGTCCTTGGTGATAATCACAACAAGAATTAATATCATGCTCTTTGGCTAGAGGTATACTCATATCAAACTCTATATGATGAGGGATAGATATGAGGTGACACTCTACAAGACATGGGTGTAATGAAGTGGGAGACTTAGGTAAGCATGTAAATTATATCCATGGTGCATTAGATTATATAATATAGTTAGGCTATTATGACACCACATTAATTATTGTAGTTGTTTCTCTTTTAGGTTTATGAGGTTTAACTTGGTTTTATAATAAAGTTGGTATTATATGTAGATGTATTTGGTGTGTTTGTTACATACTTAATTTTTTTCAATAAGATAAGTTTCATTTCAAGTTCATGAATAATATGGCATAAATCATCAAAAGATTTGAATTTTTTGAATACAATGGAATCATGTAAAAGAGATATAAAACTTATCATGAAGATGTTTTGAATCTATTTATCTACCATAGGATTGGTCATTTTAGCTAGCATTGTATTATATCATAAGACATATTCATTAATTGGTTCATTGTTTCCTTGTTTAATTTTTGTAATTTGGGCATAGGAAACCTTTTTGGTGATATTGATAGAGAAGTGTTCTAATATATATTTTGTAAGAGGTTTGAATGCATTTATTGATTAGGTTGGTAAATCATAAAACCACCTTAAAGATTAATATTTTAATCTCCTTGGAAACAATTTGGTCAAGCATTTATCATTAGAGGCATAATAAAGGCATGTCACATAAAAATATCAAAGATGTTCATGATCACCATTTCCATCATAAAATGTGAAATTAGGTGCAATAAAATGAGTTAGAAAGGGGTGTAAGGATATCTCTGGTGAAAGAGGATTACACAACACCTCTTGTGAATCAATAACATAAGGTGATTTCAAATAATTTTATTTAATAGTGTAACCTTAGTTTTTAAAAGTTGTATAGTTTTCATAAGAGCTTACACCTCTTGGTCTTTAAGGTTGGATATCTGATAAGTCACCAAAGGATGTGTACACATAGGTTATGTAGATATAGGATTTGAAATTCTAAATTGGGTTAAAGTACTAAGGTTTCCCATGTAAGATGTGGCAATAGTAGTTTTAGGGACTAAAATTTCAAATACATATCCCATGCCCTAACTAGATGTTTGTGGATTGATTGTAATGGAATAAATTATAGTACCTTCTAATTATTCATCATCACTAGGTGAGGAATTCTTAACCTTATCATGTTTATTGATTTCATCTCTTGTATTATACAAAAATTCATCTATTAAACACTTATTGTTATTTAGATGAGTCACTAATGATTATTTATCTTCCAGTCATGTTCCAAAAATTATAAATGCTAATTTAAATTGAGAGTCAAAAAAATATCTCGATCTTCATGAATTGACATAACTAAATAGTTCCCATATAAACATACACATACATGTCTATACACCCCTCTTAGTTCATGTCAATGTGTTGGTGAAGGTCCTAAGGATATCATGACATCCCTTAACCCTCACAAACATGTAAATGTGTGTTCATGTGCACCCCTTTTATTTCATGCTTGTGTATCAATGAAGGTCTTGAATATGACCAAATATCCCTCTACCCCCATTAATGTGTGAAAATTAGAACACAAATATTATTTGTGTTCACATCCACACATCTATGGAGGTGCCAAAGATGACCCATAGACCTTCTTAGGTTTGCATTCAAGGTTCTTGATGGCTATCCCTTGTGAAAAAAACCATTTGGGGGTATTTAAATTATATCTTAGACCTCGTTTCCAATCAATTCTCTTTGTAATTTCACTTTAATATTGATTTTCCCCTATTCTCTCCTTATTGGTGAAACTCTACACAATTTTCCTACATTCTTGAGAAATTTTAAAATACCATATTAGTGATTTACATTGTTATCTAAGTTTATCCTTCATAATAACCTTGTTATAAAATAATTAAATGAGTTTCAAGAGCTTTCCATATGACTACTTCTTCTCACTCACTCTAACCAATTTAACACTTCTTACCCATGAATCTATTTAGAATCCTTTCCCTTACATGTGAAACCACTTCTGTGTACTTAGGACCAGCCAAGATGAAGTTAAAATATATGGGGTAAGAGCCATTATAAGTACTAGACAATGGCAACCCTAAGATTGATGAATCAAAAATTGGACACATGGATTTGCATGAATTTCACTCCAAGCCAAACTTAGAAAATCCAAGCAAATTTACTACTCACCTTATGGAGAGTGGGCATACTCAAAGAGTAAGTTTCCCAAATTTAGTCCAATTTTATAATTTAGTATTCACCTACTTGAATCATTATGATCCATCAACTCATGAGATAAAACTAAGAACTAGATCTCTCATGTATAAAATTGGTGGTACAACAATAGGAATGACAATGAGAATTTTAATTCTTAAAGACATTATCAACATGAGAATAACCAAGGGAAAAAAATAATGCGACAAGGATAAAAATAATTTATTGGTTGATATGAAAAATTAATGTATAAATCATAATAAAGAAAAAGTCTCAAAATTTCCAAAGAATTTATACATGGTAGATTTCTAGGAGGAGCTCTCAGACATGATTACTCTCCTCAATCTAGTGGTAGTCAATGAAGACACTATGAGTTTCCACCCTTAAAATTTCATGAAAATGAAAATAATTTATTGAGGTATGTAATTTATCTATTAGGGAGAGATGATTAGTGACTCCTTACATCATCAGTTGTCAAATGGGAAATTTACAAAAGAATTATTTATGACTTCTTATCTCATGTATTCATTAGCTTCTTAGAATGTTTACCCAAGACTAATATAGCTTGGGAGTATCACTCCTACCACTAAATTCTATGATTTTTTCCCCAAATAAACACATAATAAAGTAATAAAAATTTTACCAAGGTGAATGATACATTCACCATGTAGGCAGTGAAAATTCTAGATCAATATTGGGTCAAAAGGATTTTAGACAAAGCAACCACCTTGATTAAAAACTATGGAAACTTTTATCTTCAATATTATAAGTTCACCTACATTATATTTGGTGGTTTTGAAGGATACCCATTTAGACTCCCAATACTTTATAATAATAAAATAATATTATTATATCTATGTAGATAATTGGACATTTCATGGATAAACACGTATTATATTTTCTTTCCCTATTTCATCGGGACACTTCACATGAAAGCCAATTATCAATGCTCAATATATTGAGTCAACCATCTCCCAATTAAGTCTCTAATCATATGCTATCAAATCTTTTGTGGAAATAAATAAGTATGTAAAAATATGCCTTGGTATAAGTTTAATCTACAAACATGTGCCTCACTTGGAAGACTATGTAGATGAATACAAAGTAGTCTAAAGTGGATAGATATAAATTAATATATATCAAATAAAATATTTCATAGAATAATGGGTTCCATATGGCATGGTTGATGACATGATAGAATTCATAGATCTTGAATACACATCTAGGGTTGTTGTTACCCCCTTGCCTACCATAAATTGGTCAATGAGGGATATAACATATGTGCATGGGTGAACCTAAAGAGTATGGAATAGAACCAAGAATTAGTCTAATAATAATTTGGTTTAAGTGACTAGATCATGTAGTTCTATGAAGGTAAAAATGCTAGATCCTTCTAAATAATCTCTTACACCAACTCTAAATAAAATCACAACTAGAATGACACTGGAGAAACTTATCTCTTTAAGTTCTAAATATGGTGATGATGAATATCCTAAGAAAGTTAAATATCTAAGAAAAACCCATGAAGAAATTCATGCAATTGGTAGGAATAAAGTGGTAAATAAAACTATAATGATGCAATCCTCTCTAACCCCCTTGGTGATCTCTCCCTTCTTATCACTAGTTCAATTCAAGATGAACATTTGAAATAAGTTGATGTGTCCTTTCCTTCATCACCTTTAGTTTTTTCATGTATTCCTCCCCTCCTAGAATAAAATCCTCTAAAGCATTACACGCCTCCTCTAATCATAACACAAATGACTCATTTTAGTACTATGTCATTCTAATGGATGCAACCAATGCTTAAAAAAGTAAAGAGGGTGGTGGTATAATATCTCCTCGACATAATGTAATAGTTGATATACTCAAGACTCATCCTCCCAAGAAGTCTAAAAATACTTATATATAGGTTTTAGATCCTTCCACTGCTCAATTTGTTAACATTACAGAACCTAATATAGAGAAGGATGTCTCAGAGATGAATGTGAGTGACTATACTCTTAATATAATATGACTCAGAGAAGTAAACAAGGAAAGTGGCATTCATAAATTAAAGAAGATTACTGAGATAATATTCAAAATATCATAATAAGATGAGCTCAACCAAGAACAACTCTAAGATTAGATCAAATAGTAGGCATGTTATGTCAACTAACTTCTCAACCTATTTACATGCCCATAATACCTCAGGTTTACACTCCTTGAGTATAAGGTATAATCAAGGAATCTATTACCATAATCAACAAATAAAATTCATATGGAAAGACTTTCGAGGCTTGGGTGGATTAAGTGTAGATAAATAGAATGAAATATGTCAAGGATCTAATTAAGATGTTCTCAGCCATTAACAAATAATTCATTGATATAAAATAATAGATTAAATCTTGCATAAGTAAGCTAAGCATATGGGAGAATTTAAAGGAATATGTTCATGAAATGATTAAAATTGATACAAATGTAATGGTTTAAGCTGGGATATTCAATAAACCAAGATATGATACTTATTCCAAATGGTGTGAGTGTATCCTCCAGAATAATGAGGTTTTAATATGGGAAATAAAATAATTAAAGGATCAAAATATTATTGTAAAATAAAAATACAATATGATCTCTTCTAACTTAGGTGAGATTCATTGTGACCTATTCTAGGAATATGCAATCACCTTGAATACCATTAATGAAGTGAAATAACAATTTAGAAAGGTTATAAAATAATAATTATTAAAATAAATTTCTTTCAATATGGGTTCCATATCTATAACTAGCAATATCCATGTCTCAATTCAAAAAATGAATAATAAGCTAGTTGAACTAGCAGAGATCCCAAATATAGTGTTACTAGTCTCTAAAATATGGATTACATGGTATAAACACATAATAGTCACAAAAGTTGATGATGCTAAAGAATTAGTAAAAAGTTTTAGAAAATTCAAGGCTACTTGAGAGAAATAAATAGCCAAAATTTATTCAATTGCACCAAGTTATTCACCACCAACCACTATACCAAGAAAGGATCCCTAGTGGAGTCGAAGGGTTTTATTTTCTATTTTTGTATAACTTCTATTTTAATAAATTCATATTTTTCCTTTTGTAAATCTAAAATTGTAAAGAATAGACTAAGACAAAAAATAGAATGTTGAGTCATTTTGAATGTGAAGGGTCGGTCCATTCCCTCTTGTTATAAATACAATAAATGGATATTGTCAAGGGGCTTTTAGATGTCCAAAATTGGTGAATATTAAAGAGGAAGAAGAAGAAAACTTTGTGCTCACTCTTTTTTCCATCAACCAAGGAAATACCAGAACTTTATGTCTTTTTTCCTCAATGGGTATGTATTTTTATTATGTTAATGAATAACTCACCGTTCCAAGTACTAATAATGTTTTATCTCCTAAGTTAACTTACTTCATTTTATATTATTTTTGTCACATGGTTGAATGAGATCTTTGTTTTTTCTCATTTTCCTATGACACTCCACTTTATCTCTTATTCCTTTTCTCTTTTCCCATTTGAATGTCACCAAACCTCACTTATTCAACTTTAAATACTACATATATTATAGATTAGTTTGTACCACTTTTAAATAAACAAAACTCCCCTCATAATATACGAGAGACATTTTTATATTATACTATTATTAAATCCATATTTTTTTAAGTACAAAATTTATCACCGACACATTGAAATCAATTTTTTTGGTTAATATTTTCCATTTCTTAGAAATAAAAGATGACAAAATTCAAACAACATACTAAAACCCTAGCTGACTAGAAACCATTGTAATATTTTTGTTTACATTCACATAGATTGAGTTCACCAAATGTTTAAACCTAAAAATTGGATTGGTAAATATAGGGATAAAGGGGTAGAGATAGCCTAGGGCATAAGGATGGTAGACTATCTTAAAGTATACCAATAAATTTCTAAACTAAAATAAACTTATATTGAATTTATTATGTTGAGATATGATAAAAAATAGAAAGTAAAACTATGTTAGATATTACAATGAATATGAAAATAAGATACTTATTTGGCTATAATACTAATAAATAAATGGATCTAGAATAATAAGGAATGAGATTAGAAGTGGATTTTGGATCAATCATTAGAGTTTTGATTGAGCACTTTTCTGACCTCAGACACTTACATTAACTTAGGATGGTTATGTCAACACTTATATCTAACCTAGATGTAAGTATCCTAAAAATAATAATTTCTATATTTATATGCATCTACCTTGAATATTATTAGTTCTATGTCACCCTCATTCTAGTGTGCTCAGATTTAGATCATGGGCTTCACTCCTAGTCAAATAGAAAAACCCTAGTTCTTCATATTCATAATGGCTATGAGAAAAATGGGTTATTGGGCACATGGTGTTGATTTGACCATATGACCCCTCTATGAATGAACACCACATACATAGCCAATAATCTGAAGAGGTCCTAAAACATAAGTAGTTTTACCATGCATGTTGGATTGTATGTGTATAAGAATGTAATAAGTGATAAGCAATTATAATAATCACCTATTTTTTAAATTGGAAAATGTGGCTCATAGAATGTTCCTTAATTAATTTAGACCTATAGAAGTTTTGTCCTTATGATTGATATGGAAATAAGATAAAATAGGGAAGATTTTGTTCACTTGAATGCTTGATTGAATTCCTTTTGTAAATTTCCTTGTGAGAGGTAATAAGTTACTAGCTGAGGTATGAATTATGATTGATCCTATTTATATACCAATTTTTGGAGAATATATGGCATTAACACAATTATGCTAACCATAGGAATATGAATCATTTATAATTTGGATGAATTTGGGGCAATGGATATTTACATTGGGATAGGACACTTCCTCGACATAGGTGTTTAGCTAGGACACAAGTGTTTGGGTAGTTGGAAAATAAGCATAGGTCCAAGACTTGAAAAAATTATAAGATACATAGGTTTATAAAATTTGAGCATGATATAAATTTTGAGTCATTATAAAACATTGGTTAGACCAAGAGATAATAAATTTAGCACATAGAGATAATGTATGTGAGCCTTTCGATAGCAAGAAGGTCTAAAAGATGAAGATACATCCATATGTAATTTCTAAGAGTAAAAGACTAAGGTGTTATATAATTTATAAATAGTGTCTAAATGAAGCTCCTAATGCTAACATAATAGGTGGTAATGCTACTAAGGAATTCTTGAGAGTAATTTTAACAACCTTAAATGTCATTCAAGTGAAACTAGATACCTAGGAACATAGGCTCAATAATATTGAGGGTGCTCCCCTAGAAGGATTACATGGGGAGAGAAATGTTCAAGTAGAAGAACTAGTACTCTAATAATTACCACTAGTACTAGTGGATCTTATCATCAAATAACTTAAGAAACTTATTCCACTTTCCTTTTTAAGAGAAGAAAATAATGATATAACTAATGCATGGATTATACAATTGAGGAAATATTTTAATATACATAATATTCCTTCTAACATGAAATAAATGTTGGAAACCTATTAGTTAATTGGTGCTACAACCCATTATTAGAATCATATATATGTATTATAATGATATCAACCTATGATTCTCTCTTGGGATAATTTTGAAAAACGTTTTGTCAAAGGTACTCAAGTGCTAATTTCAAGGAACAAAAAATTACCAATTTCTAGTTGTTAAAATAAGAGAATATGATGGTCACTGAATATGAGAATAAATTTATGAACCTACTACATCATTTGAACTACATTCATACTAAATAAATTGAGGTGACTAAGCTCAAGTATGTTCTAAAAGAAGTACTTATGCATGATGTCAATATGACAAATTCTAAAAACCTTAGTGGCTATCATTGAATCTACCCATAGGGTTAAAGAGAAGGAAAAATATCATCAAAAGGAAAGGGAATATTTTAAAAATAATAGATAGCATAATAATAAAAATATCTCCCAACACTCTTACAAGTCTCAATAAATTAGATCTAAACTACAGATTCACTAGAAGCAATAGATGCTTTGGCAAGTTTTTAGGGTAGAATAAAAATTATAATTCCCAAAACTCACTTATATAGAGGCCAGCCAATATAAATAAGACCCAAGGTATCAATGTGTGCCAGAAAAAAGGGTTAATTCTATTCTTATTTCACCTACTAGAAATGTCTAATGTTGGGAATGTGGTGATAACCACAAATGAAAGGTTTGTCCCAAGATAAAACTTTGACAATCAACCAACCATAGGGTTTATGTAGTTATGGATAATTGAAAAACTAATCTTCAAGCAACTCTAATTGAAACCAAAGGTATATTATATAGTCTTAATATTTATATTTTAATTAATTATGGTGTTATAGATAGTTTTATTTCACTTGTTGTATCAAACAATTTTAATTTTAAACCCAGTAGAGTTTGATAAGGTTGGAAGGTTTAATTTGAGATAGGCAAAAGAATGTTGATATGTGAATGATTATAATCCACTAAGATATACTTTGGTGATTTTAGAACTAAATTAAATATGTTTCTATCTCTTTTTGTATATTATTATCTGGTCCTTGGGATGGATTGGTTGTAACATCACCATGAAACATTAGATTACTTTGGTAAGAGGGTAAGATTCACAAATGATTCTTGTATAATCAAGAAATTGAAAGTCATTCAAAGTCCTAAGGCATGTAAATGCATTTCATCCTTGAATTTGAAAAAGGCATTGCATTAGGACTGCCATCTATATGCAATTTAGATGCATAAATCATTTGAAAAAGAGGAAGATTCCTTCCAAAAATTTCCTCTTTTAAGAGCATTTAAAGATGTATTTCCTAAAAAATTATCCAAAATTCCACCCAAAAGGGTGTTCAAATTTTCAACCAATATTATATTAGGGGCTACACCTACCTCTAAATATCTCTATATAATGAATGTGGCTGATTTTTAAGAACTGAATCTTCAACTGCAAGAAATTCTATAAAATGGAAGTATAAGGCCAAATGTGTCTTGTTGGGATGATTCAATTATGTTTATGAAGAATAAGGATGGAACCTTGAGAATTTTTGTGTACTATTAGATTCTTAATAAAGTGATGATCAATAATATTTATCTTTTGCAAAGGACATATGATTTGTTTGATCAAATGAAGGGAGCATCTATCTTCTCCAAAATTAATTTAAGATTAGGTTACCATCAACTGAGAATTAATGAGGAAGACATTCATAAAAATACTTTCCAAACTCATTATGGTCACTATGAATTCATTTTGATGCCTTTTGGATTAACCAATGCATTGACTACATTCATGAACTTGATGAATAGTGTTTTCTAACATTTCCTAGAAAAAATGTGTTGGTTTTTATTGATGATATTTTGACTTATTCTACAACTCAACATGAACAAAATTTGAATCAAGTTTTGTAACTATTAAAATAACATAGGTTGTTTGAAAAATTATATAAATGTACTTTTTTCCAACTTGAGATCCACTATCTTGGCCATATTATCTCTAAAGATGGTATTATTTTTGATTTTACCAAGATAAAGGTAATACATGAGTGACCTAATCCTGCTAACGTACATGAAGTATGTAGTTTTATGGCATTGGGTAACTATTACTACATGTTTGTCTAAAAACGTTTTAAGCATAGCCAACCCCATTACTTCCCTATAGCGCAAAGAAAATAAATTTACTTGGTTAACTATTTATAATGAGGTGTTTATGAAAGTTAAAGTTTTGCTTACTATAGAACCCATACTTATTGTACTTGATCCAAATGGTAATTTTTAGGTATGGGAAGATGCTTCCAAGGAAGGTTTTAGTGGCATTTTGACCTAGGATATAAATATGGTGGCTTATGAGTCATTGAAGCTCAAAGAACATGATAATAACTATCCCATACATGATATGGATATTTTTCCATAGTTCATGCCCTGAAGTAGTGTTAGGAATCTAGATTGCATCCTTGTTGAGGAGAAGATTGTTCATGTCTACCTCAAACTTAGACCAACATTGGACTGACCTATAGACTATGGGTTGTCTAATATGGAGGTCAAACCTCTAGATTTTATGGGGATATCTACCTATTTCATAAATTCAAATCTCTCTAAGACCTAATCTTATCACAATGAAAAGGGAAAAGAGATATAAAATAATGAAATAACCTACTCTAAGTGGTGATGCACCAATTGATTAGAGATCCACTCTTAGTTATTTCCTTTGAAACCATAAATGAACTTGATGGAGACTACCAATGATTAGACTTCTTGATGGTGCCCTAAGCATGAATATTTCATATGGAAGTTGAGTAGGATTCTATAACTTGAAGGATAAAGGTCTAGATCTGCACAAGATACTATTGATTTATGACACTTAAAGAAAAATCCTACTTGTTAATACTTCATACAACCTAAAATAGACTAGAACTTGAATTTAGGTGTATGAAAGGACCTAAGAATAAATACACAATGAATACATTCTGTAAATCAAACTTTCATGGGGCAAATAGCATTCAACAAAAATTTACAAATGTTTTAAATTTATTCAAAATAGTAGAAGACAATTTTGGTAGATCTTTGCAACTAAAAAAGAAAAGGGATACCAAATGAAGAGCTCATTGATGTCTTAGGTTTTCATTGATGTCAAAGAGAGAATGTGGTTTTAGTGCATGAATGACAATGAAGTTGTGTTTGATATCTTGGAGAGATATGGCACATTTTTAGGTCTATAAGGACAAAGAAGAAGTTGTGAGGCATTCATATATGTCTTGGTGAAGTTTTGGTGTGTCACTTGATCATTTGGAAAGAAAAACATACATATTCTAGCTTAAGAGAAGCTAGACCATGACTCCCCATCATGTAGATATGAATGAACTATAAAGTTTGTGAATTTATTTTAGGTACTCATAAAATCAACTGAGGGAAAAGGATTTAATTGATATGTTGTCTATAGTACCAAGAAGGTACCTTAAAAATTTGGATGTTTTAAGTGTTTTCTATCTCAAGTTATAAACCTTAAAATTTGCTCTTGTAGACTATGATGGGCTAGAGACCATCAAGTTTAACTACATTTAAGTCTGAGGTTAGTAGTTAGTAGATCTAATGATGAGTGTTCGTCATCCAAATTGTGATCCAATGATGTGTGTGAAGTTAAAGTGTCAAAGGTTCCTAATATTAAATATGCTTGTGACATGTTTATCAATCTCATTGATTTGACATAAGATCAATGGTACACAAGTGTTCATATAGATAGATATAGATGGTGTGGGTTGAGTCAAAGAGTCAAATGCGTAGAAGGAATGTAGAGATTCCAAGTCGTACAATCATGGGATCTCTGATCTAAGATCAATGATGAGTATTTCAAAGTAAATACTAGGATACTCTTGAGGAAATTGATGGTGTACATTTTTCCAAAGTTTCTGGGGAGCACAAGATGAGGTTAAAGTTTTCAATTTTTAGTTTTTGAACAGTGACCATTGGAATTTGAATATTCAAATTAATGAATAAAAAATAGTTTATAGTATTTGAGTTATATCTTTTGATCCAGGGTAAATTTCAAGGTTATGTAAAAATCAAAATTAAAGAGGACTTCAAGACACATTTAGAAACACTAGTCAGAAGGTCTAAATGTTTGTACAGTCAAATTTATTGAGATCTAAAGTTGAATTTATGTTCATTCATTGTGGTTGTATGTATAGAATATTGTTTGAGAAATTTTTTCTTTGATATAAAAGTGTTTTGGAAGGATTAATCACCTAAATATGTCATAAAAATTATATGGAGTGGGCACAGGTATCTAAAAGTGATTTTTTATTCTTAATTTTCTTGATAAAGTGCTAAATGGGTGAATAGGTCTCTATGAGGCATATAAAGACTTAACAGGCCTAATTGAAAGGTGTAGTTTCTTAAGTGTAACCCATGGAAGTTATGGCCAATCGGTGATAATGACTTTTAGATATGTATTAGCATGATATATGTCTTAAGGTTTAAGACAAGTATAATGGCCAAATTAGTAGTTGATATTCATGAAGACTCTATAAATTGTGGAGACCAAGGAAATGGTTTCTAGACTTGAATGTGGAAGAATTGAGAGAGCAAAATATAGAGATGAAGGAAAGAGATCCAAGGGAGTGTGCTTAGTGGATGGACTAAAGTATAGAGTAGATTGAGGATGAGTAAAGAAACCAAGAGTGATCCAAAAGGGTGTTTATATGTATTTCTTGCATGACCAATTTTGAGTGTATGTGATGAGTTGAAATAAAAGTGCCATACATTAATTCTCCAATTATATTAGAATGAAATTAGAGTTATAGAGTTTTGATTTCATAGGTGTTGTAAGGGTGCTCAACATATATATTTATTGAGTTAATAAAATATCAATGGTACATGGGTGTTTTTATAGATGGATATCAAGTATGGTTATATTCAATGAGTCCAATGTGTAGAAGGCACATAGAGGTGCCAAGTGGCACAATTGTGGGAACTCTGATCAAAGATCAACAGTGAGCATTGAAAGATAAAGACTAGGCTACTTCTAAGGAGATTAATGTTGCATATTTATTCAAAGCTACTAGGGAGCATGAGATGAGTTAAAGTGCTCAATGTTTAGTGTTTTAATAGTGACATTGGAATTTGAATATTCAAATTAACGAGGGAAAACCAAACTATAGTTTTTGAGATATATCTTTTGATCCAAGACAAATTTATTAATGTTGTAAAAAATAAATTTGTAGAGAAATTTAAGGTGTATCTAGAAAAAATTTATTAGAAGGTTTGAATGTTTTTATAGTTAAAACTATGGGTCTTAAAAGTTGATTGTTTGTTCATTCATGGGGCTACTATGTATAAGACTTCTATTTGAGCAAATTCTACTTTAGTAGAAGAGAGTTTTGGTGGATGTATTCACATGAATATATCATAAGGGTCATATGGAGTGGAACTAGGTATTTTCAAATTGATCATATGTTATTTTTTTTCTTGATGAAGTGTACTCAGTCGATTGATTAAAGTACAGAGTAGATTGAGGATGAGAGAAGAAGCCTAGAGTGATCCAAAAGGGTGTTTGTATGCGTTGTTTATATGAGCAAGTTTGAGTGTGTGTGATGAGTTTAAAGAGAGGTGTTATACATTATTTATCCAATCATATTAGAATGAAATTAGAGTTCTAGAGTTACATGATTTCATAATATGTTTTGAGGATGCTCAACATCTTAAACAAGTGGGTGTTTGTTCATAATTAGGGGTAGGTACTCCTTGTGAAGTGGGTGCTTCACTAAAAGGAATGATGTTTGTGATCATATTATAGGAAAATTAGTCCATGTGGTTTTAGGATTCAGAGTGGATTTTATTCCCCAAGAGGGTTTCCAATATAGATCTTGTGTTATGTGTGTGATCTTTTATCAACTTTCTCATTCATTGTTCTCAACATCTTGTATGCTTTATGAATACTTATTGTCATTGATTAAGAGTTTGAAAGAATTAAAATTGAAGTTTGAAATATATTACATCACTAATTCACACCCCATCTTAGTGATTGTACCTCCAATAATTGGTATCAAAGTAGGACCTTCATTGCAAGTTTAACCATTTGAAGGTGATCATAGGCACAATGAAAGACAAAGAGGCAGAGATTTTTATTCAAGGTGAACTAATATGTGCTTTATCATAGCTCAAATATTCAAGGGAAAAATATGAATGTCTAAAAGAAAATTTTGAAAGATTGAATTACATGATAGAGAGTAAAAATTTAGACTTGACTTCCTCTATATGTCATGAAATGCTTGTAAGAATTGATAATGTGAAGACACAAATAGGAATAATAGAAGAAATAGTAAAAAAAAATAGGTTTTGGTTGATATAAATTTAAATCAAAGAGTGGATCAACTGGAAGGTAAAGTTGTGACTTATAGTGATTCTCTTTTATCTAAAGACAAGCAAAAATCTAGCTCTACAAGAGAATCTATGGATAAGACGTATTAGGGTATTGATGATCCAAAAAAAGGGGTGATTAACATGAACTACTATAGTTATGTTTTCAATAGACACTCTTATACTTTTAATGAATATTGTCATATATATAAGTACTATACTTATTCTCCAAGGAGAAGAAATGAGGTTCTCTACTATAACTACAATCAATAGGGACATATAAACAAGTATTATAAAGGGACTTTTGGAAAAATGGATTTTAAGTTATTGACATCATCAAATGGTTCAAGAAAGAAAAAACCAATATTCAAAGAAAGGAGTAGGAATCAAAACAAGAATACATGTTTGTAGAAACTATCATACATACTCAAGAGGATGAAAACAAAAAATGGTACATAGATAGTGAATGCTCAAGTCATATGATAGGAAATAAGAGTAAGTTTACTTCTCTCAAGAAACACAATTTAGGTTCAATAAGGTTTGGTGACAAAAACTCTAATAACATAGTTGGAAAATTCTCTATAAGTTTGGATAATATTCATACTAGAACTAAAAATGTTCTATATGTAAAAATTTTGAAACACAATCTTCTAAGTGTTAGCCAAATGTTTAAACAAGGAAATTTTGTGAATTTTCATGACAAAGGGTGTGAAGTGAGAAGTTCCAAGTCTAAAAAATTATTTGAAAACATTCACAAGGTAGATAAAAACTTGTATGTGTTCTATGAGTCCAATAAATAAAAGTTATTCATGAATCAATTAAAGGAAAGTTGGCTTTGGCATAGAAGACTTGGACATTTGAACTTTGATAATTTAGTAAGGATCAGTTTAAAAGGACTAGTGAGGTATATGCCTAAAATAACTAAGATTCTTCACTCTCTATAAGGCATGCCTTCATGGAAAGCAAGTCAAAAGAATATACAAATCTAAGGAGCATTCTACTACAGTACCATTGGATTTGATCCACACAAACCTTTGTGTACTTATGAGAACTCAAGGCATTCAAGCTAATAACTACTTTATGTTATTAATTGATTACTTTACTAGAATGATTAAGATATTTTTTCTTAAATAAAAATCAAAAGCTTTGTGAAAATTTAAATAATTTAAGTCTCTTGTTTAAAATTAAAACGGATTAAGAATCAAGTGTGTAAGGTCAAATAGAGGAGGTGAATTTTGATCTTATGAATTTGATGACTTTTTTGAGAAACAAGGAATTATAAAAAAATACTCAGATGCTAGGACACCTCAATAGAATGGGTAGTTAAGAGGAAAAATAGAATTGTCCAAGAGATGAATAGAACCATGCTTCAAGATTTTAAACTTTCAAATCGTTTTTGGGAAGAGGCTACCAACACTTCTATTTATATCTTAAATACATTCCAAGTTAGATAAAATTGTGATAAGACTCCATATGATATATGGAAAAATAGGGAATCCGATGTCAAACACTTTAGAGTGTATGGGAGCAAGTGTTTTATCAGGTGGAATGAAGAAAATGTTGTAAAATTTGACTCAAGATCTGATGAGGACATCTTCTTGGGTTATTCCTCCATAAGTTATGCTTATAGATGTTTCAACAAGAGACTCCACAAAGTTATTGAAAGCTCTAATGTGAGAGTTGAAGAGGTAGGTGACATCAAGAGTCCCGGCTTGAAAATAATTGATACTAATGAGGATGTTATTTCAAATAATTAAAGCATACCTGATCAATTAGATGATGAAGAAGAAGAAGTAAGATAGGATACTAAAGCCTTTTCTAGGAGAATACAGAAGGATCCTCTAGTTTTCCAAGTTATTGAAGATGTGAATGCTAGTTGCAGACTAGGATTAGAAGATTGATCAATTAGAATTAACAAGACACTATTTTTTTATCCAAGATTGAACCAAAAACTTTCTTATAAGATAAAAAATATGAAAATTGAAAATTTTCCATAAAGGAAGAAATTTATCAAATAATAAAAAATAAACACGAGATTTGGTTCCTAGGCTAAAATACAACAATATGATAGGAACTAAGTGGGTTTACATAAATGAGATGAATGAGAAAGGATAAGTCACAAGAAATAAGGATAGACTAGTGTGTAAAGGATATGCTTAAGTTGAAGGGATATATTTTGATGAGACATTTGTGTATATAGAAATAATGGAAGCAATTAGACTCTTTCTATCATATGCAAGATTTAAAGTTTTCAAGGTTTACCAAATGGATGTGAAATATAAATTTTTGAATGGAAACTTAGTTGAAGAAGTTTATATTGAGCCAATTGAAGGTTTTTTAATGACAAGTAATTAGGACTATGTTTACAAACTAAAAAAGGATTTATATGGTTTTAAACAAGCTCCTAGAGCATGGTATTCAAGATTAGACAAGTATATATTGATCTAAGGCTTCAAAATAGGGATAGCTAATAGTAATTTATATATCAAGATAGATGGCACTCATCAATTACTGGTAGTAGTCTATGTTGATGACATAATATTTGGTTTTGACAATGACAACATGAATATAGAGTTTGCAGATGCTAAAAAATACTGAGTTTTAAATGTCAATGTTGGGAGAACTTTATTTCTTCTTAAGATTATAAATTAACCAAGTTAATGAAGGGATAATTGTTTCACAAGCAAAATATATCAAAGATATGCTAAGAAAGTTTGACATGCTGGATTTTAAGCTAATGAATAATCCAATGATCATTGGATGAAATTTAATTAAACAAGATGACTCACCAAATTTTGATCAAAATTTATATAGATCCATGATTGGAAGTCTTTTATACTCTACTACTTCTAGGCTTGATATCATGCAAGTAGTGGGCCATGTAGGAAGGTTTCAAGCTAATCTCAGAGAATCTCACTTGAGATTAGTCAAAAGTATCTTTAGATATCTCAAGATCACAATATAGTATGGTTTATGGTATGCCATGAGTAAAGAATTTACTCTAAAGACATACACTAATGCATATTGGGTAGGATGTGTAGATGATAGGAGTACCAATAGTGGAATCTTATTCATGGGTGAATGATTGATGTCTTGGCTAAGTAAGAAGAAATTTTATATATATATATATATATATATATATATATATATATATATATATATATATATATATATAAACTAAGTATATAAATACTAATTCCTATTGTACTCAAGTAATATGGATGAATAAAACCTTAGAAGATTATAAAATAAGATAAATGGACCTTGTTCTATCTATTATGAAAATACTAGTGCAATTAGTATCTCTAATAATTATGTTATGCACTCAAAAACCAAGCACATTCCTATTAGACATCATTTATTAAGAGAAAGAGTAAGTACTAAATTTTTTAAATTAAAATATGTGTCTACAAAATAACAATGTGTAGACATTATGACTAAACCATTGACAAAGGCCACATTTGAGTATTTAAGACAAAGACTAAGAGACATCTCCTTGTCTATGAATCATTAAAACGTCATCTAAGTAGAAGTATAATGTGTTTTAATATTGTTTTTATCATGAATAATATATTAGAGTTGTGTATATGACAAGTTGTGTATGTCATGGTTTCAAGATAGTGTTATTAAAAAGGTTCTAAACCATGATGGCTTGTAGAGGATAAAGGGCAATTATTTTGTTGCTATGAGATCCATATTGTTTGAAGTGTTAATGGTAGACCTATTTCATTGATAATACTTTTATAAGGTGATCTTTTTTAGATAGATCATGGATTTAGTGGGAGCTAACTCAAATATTTTAAGAGAATTGAAGAGATGTGCATAATGTTAGGGGGAACTTTCTAAACTCTGTGAGCACTTTATCAGGTCCAAGGATCATATAAGTTCAAGTTTATATTAGTGGATGTCAAAGGGATAATAATTTATTCATATGCTTAAAATTATGTAAGTATAATGAGCATATTAAATATTATTTGAATGAATACATAATGTTGAGGAATGATTGTTGGCATGTTGAGAAGAGACCCTTTGTCATTAATGTCAAAAGGGGAGAAAGATCATAATGAAGAAGTTAAAATGAGTTTTAAGTCATTATGAGGGTATTTTAACGTCAATGAAAAAGTGGGATATTGTTGATAATGGTCATTGATGCCTTAGGCTATCATTGATGTCAAAAAGAGCATATGTTTGTAGGGCATGAATGATAAAGAATGTGTGTTTGATAGCTTAGAGAGATATGGCAGATTTGTAGGTCTTTAAGGACAAATAAGAAGTTTTGAGGCATCCATATATATATATATATATTGGAGAAATTACGGTGTGTCACTTGATCATTTGGAAAGAGAAACATGCATCTTCTAGCTTAAGATAAGCCAAACTGTCACTACACGTCATGTAGATATGACTAAACCAAAAAGTTTGTGCATTTATTATAGGTACTCAATATATCAACTGAGGTCAAAATATTTCATAGAGATGTTTTCTATAGTGCCAAGAAGGTGCCCTGAAGACTTTAACTCTTGAAGTGTTTTATAGATCAAGTTATAAACTTTCAAAGTTTCTCTTGTAGGTTATGATGGGATAGAGACTGTCAAGTTTACCTATGTTGAAATCTGAGGTCACTAGTAAGTATATCTAACAGTGATAATTCATCATCTAGATTATGATCTAAAAGTGTGTGTGAAGTCAAATTGTCAAAGGTTCCTAAGATTAAACATGCTTGTGACATGTGTCTCAATCTTATTAATTTGATAGAAGATCAATGATACATGGGTGCTTATATAGATGGAGATTGATAGTGTGGGTTGAGTCAAAGAGTCAAATGTGCAGAAGGCACATAGAGCTATCAAGTGGCACAATCAAAAAAACTCTGATCTAAGATCAATAATGAGCATTTCAAGGTAAATACTTGGCTAATCCTAAGGAGATCAATGTTTTGTATTTGTCTAAAGTTTCTATGGAGCATGAGATAAAGTTAAAGTGCTCGATGTTTAGTGTTTAAATAGTGACCATTGGAATTTGATATTAAAATTAACAAGGGAAAAATAGTCTATATTTATTGAGCTATATATTTTGATCCAAGATGAATTTCATGGTCATATAAAAATAAAATTTGAAGAGGACTTTAAGATGCATCTAGAGACACTAGTTTTAAGGTATGAATGTTTGTATAGTCAAAGTTATTGAGCTCCAAATTTGAATGTATGTTAATTCATGGTGGTTGTATGTACAAACTAATGTTTGAGCAATTTTTGCTTCAACAAAAAATTGTTTTGGTTGGAGCAATCACTTGAAGATGTCATAAGGGTTATATGGAGTGGACCTAGGTATTTGAAAGTGATCTTATGTTCTTAATTTACTCGATAAAGCGATAAATGGGTGAATAGGTCTCTATGAGACCTATAAGGGATTATAAGGCCTAATTGAAAGGTGTAAATACTTAATTATGACCCATGGATGCTATGGCCAAACTTTGATAATGATTTTGAGCTATGTCTTATCATAATAGATTTCTTAAGGATTAAGACAAGTATAATGGCTGACCTAGTAGTTGATATTCATGAAGACTCTATAAATACTGGAGACCAAGGAAATGGTTTCTAGACTTGAACGTGGAATAATTGATAAAGAAGAATATAGAGATGAAGGAAAGATATCATATGGAGTGTGCTCAGTGGATGGACTGAAGTACAAAGTAGATTGAGGATGAGCGAAGAAGCCTAAAGTGATCCAAAATGGTGTTTGCATGCATTGCTTGCATGAATAAGTTTGAGTGTGTGTGATGAGTTAAAAGAGAAGTTTTATACATTTTTTCTCCAATTATATTGGAATGCTATCATAGTTTTGAAGTTTTCAATTTAATTGGTGTTGTGTGTGTGCTCAACATCTATAAAAAGAGAGTGCTTGTTCATACTTAGGGGTGGGTACTACTTGTGAAGTAGGTCCTTCACAAAAAATTCTCATGTTTGTGATCATCTTATAGGATAATTAGTCTATGTGGTTATAGGATTGAGAGTGGGTTTCATTTCTTAATATGATTTCTCACATAGATCTTATGTTATGTATGTGATCTTTCATCATCTTTCTTATTCATTGTTATGAACATTTTACATGTTTTATAGATACTTGTGGTTATTGATTAAGTGTTTGAAAGGATTAAAATTAAAGTCTAAAATATATTGTATCACTAATTCACCCCCCATCTCAGTGATTTTACCTCTAAAAATAATATTCTAGGTTTGGGAGAAGCCATGAATAAGGCCAAGGTGGTGTATGGTAGTTACAATAGGTCTATTCCTCATCCTCAAGAATTAACATGCTTTCAATGAGTCCACTTTGGCATTGAGATCACGAATGAATTTTTTAACTCCCATATTTGACTTTATTTAGGATTTAAACATGCTTAAAATAGCCTAATATTCCCTCTAATGGTAATTACACAATGTAAATGGAGTGTGAATAGACCTTCAAGAGGCATTGGGCATCCTCCCTTCAATATGCATGTAGAATGTCTTTGAAACTACCTATAACCTATCATAATGGAATTAATTTTGGGATATGAACACTTATATGATAATTACCAATGCTTGAATATGGTCCATCAATGCTACCATGACATTTTTTTCCCGCTAGACTCTTCTACTTGCAAGATAAGTAAACTTATTTACTTGTCCTTCAATTTTTTGCTCATATCCATTTATTGAATGATCAAACACATAAATTAGGATCAAAAATCATATGATAAGAGATAAAACATATTTATATTACCCCATATACATTGACATTAATATCTCTTAAGTGTTCTTCACCTGCAAACACATTAGTCCTACATGAATAGGCCATTTGAACTACTTCATAGACTAGTACTTTCGGAAGAGATAATAGAGACACTTTCAGTCATTTTCATGGATAATATTATAATTTAATGAGTATAATTATTCTTGAGCTTAAAATTTCCATGGATTATAACATCTAGTTAAGATTTGAAACATAATTTATGCCTAAGACCCTGTAAGTTTGCATTTTATGAAAGTGACCATATAGTTTATATACCATCAAGAGCCATGGGAATGAGCCCCTATGAGTTGTTAACATGATCCAAGTGTTGTATAAGTAAGTAATAAGTATTTTAATGCATTTTCATTACACCTCTCTAGTTGAGTCACTATTAAGGTTTAAGGGAGGTTTAGGATTGTTTGGGGGTTTCAGGGATGGTTCATAGAGATCCAAGCTTAGATCTCTAAACAAATTGAACCAAGTTCAATTCAATTGACTTCCCCACCTTATCTAAAATTTTGGACTCACAATGCACAACATACAAGCTATGATGAGCATTTGAAGATTCTCCTTGTGAGAATAACATGACTTTTGAGCAAGCTCTGGATATCTATAGATAAAATGGCTAACTCTAGGGCTTTTCCTAGATTCTAAATTATCCAAAGGGACTCTAAAAAATGTGATAGCCTTCCCCAATAATATTTTGAGCATTATAAATCATTAAACTACACTTTAATTCACCTTGTGATGGAACAATCATAATGGAGGTTATCGATTGGTTTATCTATATACCTAAATCATCAACCTTGACCTTAATATTAGGGTTGTGAGCCACTCTTGCATCATATATAACTTGAAAATTAAATAAGAGGTCTCAATAAGTAGCATCATTAGCTTGATTGCATCATTTAACCCATTTGGCTTCATATAACCATGATTTCCAATACCTTTACCTTAATAATTACTAAACTAGTCATGGAGGTCACCTTTATGACTACTAGAGGGATTGATTAGATGTTCTATGACTCATTCTCCCTATACAACTTCATTATGCACACAAAAAATCCTAATTTCTTTGCTTTTGAGCTAAAACCAGTACTTCTAAGCTCATTCCATAAAGTTTGACCCCTAAACATGAAACCAATGGGTCA
Organism: Torreya grandis; assembly: GCA_037957365.1. Taxonomy (NCBI): domain Eukaryota; kingdom Viridiplantae; phylum Streptophyta; class Pinopsida; order Cupressales; family Taxaceae; genus Torreya; species Torreya grandis. Next base: position 2,428,074 of record JARHVA010002271.1, read on the forward strand.
CTGTGATTTTTAGAGGACCTTAGCAAACCTTATAGGTCATTTCATGGTCAAATTATTTCATTTGGATGGGTTTTAAGGTCAAACTCCACCATCAGGTCATTTTTAGGGTTTGAGACATCCACCATCTTAATTATGGTTAATAGAGTATGGATTTCCAAACTAGGAACAAATTACATGAATGTATAGGGTACTAACCTCCTCATCTTCCATTAATGGGTTGGGTTCTCATGCAGAGGGTGCTTAGAGATATGAACATTAGAAGGTGAAATTAGGGTTGTTTGTAGGGAGTTATGAGTTATTATTTTCTTAAGGTTAATTTATAAAGGTTAAACCCTAAATTATAACCAATAATTCATGAATTTTTGGTCTATATGGAAACTTAAACTTCCATAGGATATTTATCCCTGAGCATCCATGTGGTGGAGTGGGTGAGCATTTGGATATGGTCTTTGAATTCCCTGTGCATAGGCTGACTAGCTTAATTAGGGTTTGAAGACACTTTGATCAACTTTATCACATATTGGCACTTCAAAAATTATTAACAAGTCTTAATAATCCTCATACACCTCACATTGGCCATTCAACTTTTTATAATAGATTGAAGGAACCTCAAGATGGCACTAGGGTCTATAAGCAGTCTTATATGCTTGATTAAGTTAGCCTATCTCCAAGGCTCTTGATTATAAATCTAGATGTTAGACATTTATAGGAGATTTGGAAACCTTTAACCATCATCCTTCATTTAAAAAAAACCTTCTATGGGTCCCAAACTATCTACAAAGCCTTCATGTCATGAATGCACCCTTTCAACCCACAAATAACTATCATAAACAAGACTCAGTCTAAGACAAAATAGTGGGTATACCCACTATTTTTATATCCCAAGTGAATACATGAGTGTCTTGAATGGATCATGATGAAAACTATCACTAATTTTTAGGTGTTTACCTTTTCTATAATGGCCTCAAATCACCATTTTGGCTTAGATTGGTAATTTACTGATTGTTGACTATGTGCTTAAACATGAACACTCTAAGTATGGCCATCAACATTATCCCCTGAGATAATTGTGATCATGTAGGTGTCCATAATGTGCTCAAGTCCATTATTATGAGCATATTATTATTTTATAATGGTTTTTACTTTGTATACCTTACCCTCTACTCAGGATTAGGGTTCATGTCTGCATATGCCTATGTAATCTCAAGCCTATATAGATGTTACTCTACCATCCCAAAGGTGATAACCATCAAGTTACATTCTCAATAGTGTGAACCTTGCCCTCTCTTGTATGATCATTAACTTCTTACCAAAATCAAGGTATGGATTTTCAAATGTATCAACTCCATTTTAGGTCTATACTCATACATGTTTACTATATATAGGGTCTATTTATCATACTTACATGAAAAAAGTAATCAATAACTGATCAAACCCTAGTGACATATTCATATCTCCACTTATCTCCTATAATTTATATCTTCTCATGTTATCATCAATCTCAATGTCCTTAAAGGATATACATAGTGCCTTTTTTGGAGACCCTACTATAGTATGCCTCAAAGGGCTGGCTATAGGTGTTTATTTGGATTTCTCAACTCTCCACATGACCATGTATGGCCATCATCCTATCATCTCATTGATATTAATGGTTCCAAGGGATTATGGAGGTCTTTTGACATGATCTAACCTTAGAAGAAAGGGTGGAGGAGTTAATGAAGATAACCATGGGGTGAATGAGGTTAAAACATGGAAAATAAGGTTAGAGAATAGTGTGAATGGTAGTGACAACATAGTGAAATAACATGAGTATGAAAATGACATGAAATGGAGGGTAAGGACCCTTCCTATACAAACCACATGGATATTGGATGCCCTCAGACATATACCTAAGTAAACATGTAACTTTAGAGGAATAAATGAATCATACACAAGCCTAAATTGAAACCTCAAAAACTCAGAAAAAGCTTAATTTTCACAAAAGACCTTAAATTCTGCTAAAAGTGACTATGTGGGTTTAGAAGTAAGGAAGATGGTTTCTAGGCCTGTGAGGCCACCATGGAGTTTTAGAAGATTATTATTTAGGGAATGAAGATGATCCATAATCAATTCAACTCCTCTTTCCATGTTTTGAGTCACATTTGGATCTCTATAGATGCCATTGAGCCACACAAAATCTTTATCATATAATGGCCTTCAATATGCACAATTCCTTCTTCCTTGAGATCTTTTTAGATGAAAAGAGACCATTAGACATTAAAATTTATCAAGAATGAATTGGAAAATTTGAAATATATATTTAAACTATTTAACCTAGCCCACAACCAATGAAGGCATTAAACCTCTATCCATTATATAGATTTGTTTTTAGAACACACACAGGAGCTAGTCATGAAGGTTGGCTATTGATGTGAGATCACACATGTGATTCAATTTCTAAAAATTATATGGAAGGATACTTCAAGACTCAAGACAACATCATCCATTAATGGTTTGAGTATACATACAAATAATCCCTAAAAATCATTCAGTCTAAGTTGCCCTGTGCAAGTGAAAATGACATACAGATTCCTTAACTTCTTAAATAATGTTCTTAAAGATTATAAGACCAATCCATATAAAAATTATCATGGGTGGAAGCTACCTAATTTTAGTTTTTATATTTATTATCTTGGGCCCCCACTCTCACTCTTTTGTATGGTACAAGCATAAACTTGAGGAGTTCTTTGAGTCTGTCAATGAGCTCAAGGGAGAGATGGGATAGTTTTGAGCTTCCATGGGACTGAAAAACACTTCTTTCTTCTCTATTTAACCTTGTTGACCTCCCTCTACAAAAAAAATGACTCCATCTAAGCTTATTCATACTATACAGATCCATACTACTTAAGAAACCTATGCAACCTACCATTTTCTCCATAATTCTTCTTGTTTTAGACCTAAAAAATCATTTTTAGGTGTTGTGGAGGGAAAATAAGAGTCAAATGGCACTTTTAATCTGATGGTACAAATTGAGGGAGTCGAAAAGTCACTATTTAACATGTGTAGGGCCCATTTTAGAGGAATTAGGCATTAACCATGGTGCTAATGGATTCCATGATGTATGAAATGATCTAGTGGTGGCTTAAGTATTTTTATGAGTCCCATTAGAGGCATGTTGGGTGACTTAGTAGTCTATCAAGGCCAAATTAGGTTTCATTATGACCAAAAATATTGACTTTACACATATATATGACCTTAAAAGGGTATGTCAATTGAATTATCATGAAAATACCTATAAAATACCTTTAAGGCCTATGAGAAACCTAAAATGAGCCTTAAGACACCTTCCATGATGTTCCTTAAAATATTGAAAATGAACATGCCTCGTGTTATCAGGTAGAACCAATGTGTTTATTAGTCTCTATCAAATTGCCTCCTTAGTCCACCTTCAACCTAGCATTTATCACATGTTGGAGACCCATCAAAGTGATCATAGAATATATAACATGTTTGATCATCATGACAACACTTAAATGAAACTGGAAAGGATATATAAAGACTAACAAGGCAAAGTTATAGCATGACAGACCATGGACTATTTGTACAACCTTCATAAACTCATTATATGAATTACAAACATGGTACCAATGATGAATTAGGATTCAAGACATTAATTTTACCCCTTTCTATGTATAGGGATAGAAAGTGGACACATTTCTAGTGTCTCAATTGGCTTGACCAAACTATTGGTTAAATAACTCAAAAAAAATTTGAACATGTTCTTGATGGCTTAATAGATGGGACATGACTGCAAATAAATTCTAACTTATACCTTACATACTTTTAAATAAAGGGACACACAAAAAACAATAAAGAAGAATAATAAAAGATAACACATAATAACTAACAATAAGACTAAGCAATTAACACTAAGCACATGTACAAAAGCACTTGGAGGAAAAGGATAAACTCCAGATACTTATGTACAAAGGGACCATGATGAAGGCTAATAATATAAATTTAGGAACATCTCATTCATATGGATGGGGATTTCCTCATAATTAAATCTAGAAATTTGGAAGGCATTACTTTATTTGTAGCTGGTGATGATTTAAGGTCCACTCCAAAGGTTGTCATATTTGAAGTGTTTTCCTAGCTTTGGCACTGTCCTCATCCCACTTAAGGACTACATCTCCCTATTGGAATGTCCTATATGAATCACTTTTGTCAAATGAATTATTGAATTGATTTTAATTATACCACATGGTGTGTATGGCACTATCACTTATCTCCTCTAACTATCTCAACTCATTCATCCTCACTTGCAATGTATCATATTCCAAAAGTTCAAGTTAATGAGCAACCTCTAAGGTAGATAGATCAAGGGAAATATGAAGTCTTTCCTCTGTTCCATAGACAATAAGGTATGGATAATTTCCAATAGACCTCTTAAGTGTAAGTCTATCTTCCCATAGGGCAGTTCTCAACATTATATGCCACTCTCTTTGACTTTCCTCCATGGTTCTTTTGATGATTCTTATCAATTTTTTGTTTGTGGACTCTGCTAGTCTATTGTCCTATGGGTAATATTTGGAGTATGACTTGAGGTATATGCCATGGATAAGGGAACAATCATAAACCTTAGTATTATTAAAGGGTAAGTCATTATTATAGATGATTTTTGAAGGCATACCAAATCTAGTTACAATATTATCATAGAACTCTAAAACGAAGTTCTCATTGGCCTCCTTAAGTGCAACTTCCTCCACCCACCTTATGAATTAGTTAGTGGATGTGATGAACCAATTATGTCTATCACTAGAATGGGGATGTATCATTATTATGAAATCTAAACCCCACTACATGAAGGGTTATATAACTATAGATTGGTTACAAGGAAAGGGTAGCTAACTTCTATTTCCTAGTGAGTAAGGCATGATTTGAACACCTTATAACCCAATCATGTGAATCTCTAAAAAATTTAGGAAAAAATTTCCTAAATATAATGATTTTAGAGGTTGTGGCCTTGGCAACAAAGTGCCCACTAGCAGGTCCATCATGAAATTGTTGAAGCAGCATGTCAACTTGGCTTGATTTAACACATCTCAAAAGCATGCCTCCTATGTATTTTCTAAATACAACTCCATCTATCAGGACATAGGGTATGGATTTAATTATAAAGTTCCTTATTTTGGTCTTATCTAATCCCATAGGGCATTGTCCTATTTGAAGTAATCTGACCACATAATTAGTCCAGTTGAGGGGAGTGGTAATTGCGAGTACCTTCTGACTATCATGGATTGTCAACACTTTGTCTTTTTTTTTGTTTTAGCTTTACTGTAATATTCTCACATATACCTCTTAATCTAATTAACTTAGTAACTCTCACCTCAATTTCATATTCCATGTACTTTGTTAACCAACCAACTCTCTTCTCATTCAAGTCTCTATTGAGTATAAACTCGTTGATGTTTGCGTGTACTACCATGACTATGACCTTGTTATTAGACACTTTGTGCCTAAAATTCATCAATCCTCTCATAACATCAATCACATGCTTATACACAAAGGTATATCTTTCCTGATATCCTTAAAATGCTTGACTAAAGAAGTTAATTGGTTGTTTTAACCCTTCATCATTCTACTACATAAGCATAGTATAAATTGCATCTGATGTAGATAATGCATACAATAAATACTCTTTATTAAAATCATGGTTAAGGAGTGTATGGGATTGAGAGATGACCTATTTTATGGCCTCAAATCTCATCTTTCATTCTTTACTCCATGTGAACTCTTTGTTATTCCTAAGCATGTAAGAGGCTTGACTAACTCTGCAAAACCTAGGATAAACCTTGTTATAAAACTGATCTTCCCTAAGAATATCTATAAACGTTTATTGTGCTTGGGTAGGAGTAATTCCAAGATTTATTCAACCCTCTTAGGGTCTATAGAAAGACCATCCTTTGAGACCACATGCCCCAATAATCTACCCTCATAAATAGCAAAGATGTATTTCTTGGGATTTAAGCACACTCCAAACTACCTACACCTATCAAAGACCAACTTCAAATGTGCCATGTGTTCTATTGGATCCTTTGAGAACACATTGATGTCATCAATATAGACAAGTAACATCTCATTAATTAACCCCTCAAAATCAACATCCATTAACCTTTAGAAATTTCCCCCTATGTTGGATAATTCAAATTGAATTTTCATGTATGTATAATTTCCCCACTTTATAATTAAGATAGTCTTATTTCTATCCTCCTCTTTGAATAATATCTAATTATATCCAAAGAAACCATCAATCAAGGAAAACCTCTGAGATCCTGCAACCTTATAAAGGATCTAATCTATGAAGGGTAGTGTGAAAGTGTCCCTTAAAGACACCTTATTAAGGTCTCTAAAGTCAACACATAGGCATATCTCCCTATTATTATTCTTCACAAGCACAATTTTTTCTACCCATAAGGAGTGCTTAATGGGGAATATGATCTTATATTCAATCAATTTGAATAACTCTCTTCTCATGAGCTCTTCCACCTTAGGGTTGGCTTGCCTTTACTTCTACCTTATCAGTTTTCCAATTATATGGTTTGTTAGGAAAGATTGGGGTCAAAGCCTTTAATATCATGGTATTCCCATCCAAACACATTAGAATATTCTTGACACAAGGAAATGAAGGTGTCCCTCTCTTATTTTGTGTTTACTTTTCCCAACTTAAGTAGCTTGTCTTAAAATATGACTATCTTCTCATAATGATCTTCTTTAGTTGAGATACTCACCTTATCTCTTCTCATCTAGTCATATTCATTGAATATTCTCTCTAATGTCACTAATACCTTGGGAAATTTTTTTTTCCTTAGCTATACTATTTTATCATCAAAGTGATGTTAAAATTTACCTTGATTCTTATGACAAAATTTTGCTTCTTGAATGAGAAAGTAAATAATATGCTCATAATTATCAAATACCTACCAACTCACCTCATTTTCAAGTAAAAATGGCATGTATATGACCTTGATTTTTTATTGTCTTTGATTACCCTTGACTCCATCTACAATGTCATATTGGATACCAATGGCTACAAGTCTATTTGCATGGTGATTGGATTCCCTTGGTATGGAATGGATGTCAAATGCTAAGAAATCCTCTAATAAGTCCCATACTTGGTTATTTTAGGCATTTAATAGATGATTCTTAACTAAACTAACACCCCTTACTTATTTCATTATAATCTCACTATCACCTTTCACTTGCATAAGTTTGATGCTTCTCCTCCTTGCCTCTTATAGCCCACGTATAAGGGCTTCATAATATACTGTGTTTGAAGTAAAACTAAATTGAAACCTCATTATTGAGTATTACTTATGATTGGAAGGGGAAACAAGCATTACTCCAACCCCAGTACCATTTTTTAACCTTGATCCATCAAAGAACAAGGTCCATATGCCATCATATTCTTGAGTTGGGCTTGTGAGAATAGGAACAATAGCTCCTTCTTCATGCATTTATTAAAATCCTAGGCCTACCTCCTCAATGGTTTTGTAGGGGTAAAATCCATGGTTGTCAACTACCCATTCATAAAGGAGTAGATTTGACATGCCTTCAAGATAATCTTTTGGTTTTTACTCACTGACATTCTCATCCTCATCTAATATAGTGTAGTTTACATTAGAGAGGTTGGGCATATTGGTTTATAAGTAGAACCTACAAATATTTTTAGACCTAATAGTGACCCTTATCCCATATCTAGTCCTAAATACCATGTATGACCAGTTAGATGAAATGTATCCCCTATCTTTGTAGGGAAATCCTTAGATAGGCATAGGGTAAAGTATGGAGGTAGATCGATAAACTGACATCTTGTGAGATAGTGCAATTAGGGTAGCAAGCTAACACAATTATGAGATCTTTTAAGACACATATTGTATTTTTAGGAGATCCATCTAATTGTTAGACTCCTTTCTCATTACATTCACATTTTATCTCTAATTTATCAGTTATGGCCTTTAACATGATTGAGGTTGAGGCACCACTATCTATCATGAAATTATAGACAAGATAATATCCTATTATGACTAAAAAGTATAATGGAGGTGGCTTAACAACCTTGGGAGCTTGGACTTCACTAAGCTGACAATCATTAACTTAAATGCTCTCACCTTGTCAACTTGCTTATTCATGTGAGGGAGCTTGGAGAGCTCTTGTTGAAGAAGGTCCTTCTGCACTAGAATAAGTAGATCATCCCACATAATAATGTTAACATTGGATTTTTTCATGTATTCCACAATGTTGAATGGAGAATTGGCACTCTTAACCTACAACTTGAAAGTGAAGGAATCAATTATGACTTGAGTAACTTGTGGAATAAATGGACTCTTTTGTTATTGCCCATGTGTTTGATATGTATGATAAGTTGGAGAGGTATTATTGACTATACATTGAGTTGAATTATAATAAGTCACTTGAGGATGTGTTGAAGAGGCCTTAGGATGCCCTAAACTATCACCAACCATTCTCCTTTTATCCCTTATGTGGATTGCAACTAAATCATTTAGCTTTAGTGCAATCTACCCCAAGTTTTTGGACACATGTTCAAAAGTGTGCTCTCATTCTTGGAAGTTTACAAAGGTAGTGTCATTAGGTGATTTTCTCACACTCCATTATTATTGGTTTAGAACTCCTATTGGTGTCATGGTGGGCATGTCACCATGAGGCATTGGAGGACCTTATTGTGGAGGAGGTATGGTGTCATGAGCTTGAAATGTAGGAACCTCCTACAAAAAATAATTATAATGTGTTCCCCACTTGTGGACATCACCATCTCACTTTATTTCCCCCATGGAGTAGACCATTGACACTCTTATGCAAGATTATTTTGTGTTGGCATTAATGCCCTATAGTTGCTTATAGAATTGGGGTTATAACTATTTTAGGGTTTGGCATGTGTGATATAACCTTGGGACTATTTTTTGGGTGAATAAGGGGGTCTATTTTAAGGATAATATGGGTATGTATCTTGATAGGGTCTATATGATTTATGTTGTTGCCTCTCTAAGGCTACCAACTTGTGATTTTTTTCTTTCAGTAAAACTTCAATCTTTCCAAGTCTATTTCCTTGGATACCATCAGATTAGTCTTGGTCACTTGAAGTTGGAAATGGATCAATGGTGAGGGTAGTAGGTTGGAGCTCAATAAATAGGGCATGAAGGGTCTAAGAATCAATTTTCTTGCATGTATCAAGTAATTCTCTACTCTAATAGAGATTTCATATGCCTCTGGTAATATGGTCCCACCCATGAACTATATCATTACAACAACATTAGAATATAGGGAACTTGGGTATTATAGAAAGGCATAATTGGGTGTAAGATTAATAATTATAGGGATCATATCCTAAGTCTTTTGAAATTTATAGTTAAAATCAACCATTAATTCTTGGGGTGCCCTCTTAATTGAGGTGAGTTGTTTAACTAGTGACACATGATCATTTCTATCTTCAAAACACTTACAAAGGAACTCACCAGATTCATCCCAACTATTTATGGTGGCAGGAATGATACCTCTATACCATTGAAGATATTTACCTCTCAAGGAGGTTTCTAGGAGTCTTATGGATACATTTTCTTAGGTGATATTGTATATTGAACATAGGTTTACTATATCATCTATATGTTCTATAAGAGTGATGGAGTTTTTCCTTATGAAATATGATTTTTTTTTAAGGAAGTAGTTGGGATATCATCAAATTAGTTGAGGTTTAAAGGGATACCACCATTTAAAGGTATAAATGCTTGCAATCTAGGCCTTTCTATTAGGATTTATGGACTTGTAGTAGGTTGTGTATGGATAGAATTGGTATAATTAGGATAATTTGGATAATTTTGGGGTGTGAGATTTGTATTAACTCTAGGGATCCTCTTTCTCCTTGATATTTCCAATGATAATTCAACAAACTCAATCTACTTACCTTTTAAAGCTAACTTAGTGGAAACTTGGTGCATGAAACTACCTTCCAATCTACCACTGATTGTCCTTAGCCTTTTATATGTCATCTAACATTATCAAGCTTTTCAAATCCATTATCCAAGGCACTTGATAACTAGCCCCACTGGGCATGCCATAACTATTAGGAATTTAGGTTGCACCTTTACTAATGAGAAGATTGCTCATGTCTACCTCAAATGTAGACCAATATTGGAATGACCTATAGATTATGGGATTCCTAATATGTAGGTCAAACCTATAGATTTTATGGGAATATCTCCCATAATTCATAAACTCAACTATCTCTAAGACCTAATCTTATTACAATGAAAAGGGAAAAGAGAGAATCTAATAAAGGAACCTACTCTAAGTGGTGATACAATAATTGATAAGAGATACACTCTTAATCATTTCCTTTAAAACCATAAATGAACTTGATGGATATTACCAATTATCAAAATTCTTATTGGTGTTCTAAGCATGAATAGTTCATAAGGAGGTTGAGTAGGATTCTACAACTTAAGGACAAAGGTCTAGATCTGGATAAGATATTATTGACTTATGACACTTCAAGAAAAATCCTACTTTCTAACACTTCATAAAAGCTATATTATACTAGAACCTAAATTTAGGTGTATGAAAGGACCTAAAAATGACCACAAAATATACATTCTACAAATCAAACTTTCATGGGGCACACTAGCATTTAACAACAAATCTACAAATGTCTTCAATTGATGAAAAAGAGTAAAAGGCAATTTTGGTAGCCTATACTCAGATAAGGGATACCAAAAAAGAGCTCAATTCCTACTTAAATAGAAAATTTTAAGGATAATAAAGAAGATTCCAGGTGTGGGAGAGGTCATGAATGAGGCCAAGGTGGCATATGGCAGTTAAAATAGGATTATTCCTCATCCTCAAGCATTTACATACCTTCAATGAGTCCACTTTAGTGTTGAGATGAAGCATGAAGTTTTTAATTCCATATTTAACTTTATTAAATAGTTAACCATGCTTAAAATATTCTTATATTCCCTCAAATGGTAGTTACATAATGAAAATGGAGTGTGAATAGACCTCTAAGAGGCATTGGGCAGCCTCCTTATAATATGCATGGAGAATGGTCTTTGAAACTACCTCTAACCTATCATAATGGCCTTAATTTTTGGATATTCTCATATAGATGATAGTCAATGCTGATTAAATATGGTTTATTAATTATACCATGAAATTATTTGCTTACTAGACTCTTCTACTTGTAAGATAAGTAAACTTATTTACTTGTCCTTCAATATTTTGCTCATATCCATTGCTTGAATGATCAAACACCTAGAATAGGATACCAAATAATCTAATAAGACTTATATAATATTTATATTACACCATATTCATTGACATTGATATCTCTCAAGTGTTCTTCACCTGTAAACACATTATCCCTGCATGACTAGGCCATTTGAACCGCTTCATAGACTGGTAGTTTAGGAAGATCTAATAGAGACAATTCAAGTTAGTTCCATAGATCTTATTGTCATTGAATGATTATAATAATTCTTGAGCTTATCCTTTAAATATTTTATAACTTTTAGTTAGGCTCTACAACACAATTTATTCCTAAAACCCTATAATATTGCATTTTCAGGAAGTGACTGTATAATTGCCTACCATCAAGATCCATGGGAATCATCCCCTATAAGTTAGTAACATGATCCAAGTTTTAGATAAGTAATTCATGAGAATTTTAATCCATTTTTAATTACACCTCTATATTTGAGTCATTATTAGGGTTTAAGGGAGGTTTAGGAGTGTTTGGGGGTTGTATGGATGGTTCATAGAGATCAAAGCTTCGATATCTAAAAAACATGCACCAAATTCAATTCAATAAAACTCCCTATGTTATCCAAAATTTTGGACTCACCATGTATAGCATACAAGCTATGATGAGAATTTGAAGATGTTCCTTGTGAGAAGAGCATACCTTTTAAGCAAGATCTAGATATTTGTAGACAAAATGGCTAAATATAGGGCTTTTCTTGAATTCTAAATATCCAAAGGGATTCTAAATAGAGTGATATCCTTCACCAATAAGATTTTAATCATTCTAACTCCTCAAAATAAACTTTACTTCACCTTATGATGTCATAGTCATAGTGGAAGTTATGGATTAGTCTGTTTGTAGATTTGAATAATGAAACTTGACCTTAATACTGGGGTTTTGAGCCACTCTTGCATCATATTTAGCTTGAAAATTACTTAAGAGTCTTGAAGAAGTAGTACCATTATCTTAATTTTATCATTTGAACCCCTATGGGTGCATACATTCATGAATTCCAATACTTACACCTTTTTACTTAGTGAATCAATCATGGAGGTCACCTTGATGATTTTTAAAGGGCTTGATTATATGTTATACAACTCATTCTCCCTATCCAACTTCATTATACACATAAACAATCCCAATCTCTTTGATTTTGAACTCAAACTAGAAATTTCAATCCCATTTTATATAGTTTGACCCTTATACATGCCAAATAATGGGTCACTATGATGTTTATAGGACCTTAAGAGACCTTATAGGTCATCTCATGGTCAAATTATCTTATTTTGATGGGTTTTGAGGCTAAACTCCAACATCAGGTCACTTATGGGGTTTGTGTAGGTTTTGAGACATTTACCATCTTAACAATGGTTCATATAGTATGGACATATAAACCAAGAACAAATGCCATGAAGTTATATGTCACTGACCACCTCATTATCCATGAATGGGTTGGGTTCTCATGTATAGGTTTCTTAGATATATGAACATAAGAAGGTGGCATTAGTGTTGTTTACAAGTAGTTTTGAGTGCTTATTTTCTTAAGGTTCATTCATAAAGATTATCCCCTAACTACTAACTAATCCTTCATGAATTTTTTTCCCATAGGGAGACTTAAACTTCCTATGATATTTTGCCCTGGACATGCATGTGGTGGAGTGGGTGAGCATTTTGAGATGGTCTTGTAATTACATGTGTAGGTTGATTAGCTCGAGAAGGGTTTAAAGATAATTTGATCAAATTTCTCACCTCTTAGTACTTTAAACCTTCTAAAAAAGTTTTAATCATCCTCATACAACTCACATTAGACATTCAACTTGTTATAATAGATTGAAATAACATCAACATGGCACTAGGGTCTATAAGTAAGCTTATATGCTTGATTGAGTTGGCCCATCTCTAAGGATCTTGACTTTATCTCTGGGAGTTAGAAATTTGGATGAGGTTTGAGAACCCTTAGCCATCATCCCTCATTGAAATAAAACCATCTATGGATCCCAAACTTCTCAAAGACCCTTCATGGCATGAATGCACCCTTTCAACCCACAAATAACTATCACAAACATGGCTCGATCCAAGACAAAATAGTGGGTATACCCACTATTTTTCTAGACCAAGTGAATACATGAGTTCCTTAAATGGGTTATTATGACCATTTGTAATAATTTTTAGGGCTTGGACTTATTTATAACAGTGTCAAATCACCATTTTTGCTTAGACTAATAGTTTACTGACTATTGACTACGTGTTTAAACATGAACACTTTGAGTATGGCCTTCAACATTATCCCTTGAGGTACTTGTGATCATGGAGGTGTCCATCATGTTCTTAGTTCCATTATTATTCTTATATTATGGTTTTATTATGTTTTTTCCTTTGTATACCTTACCATTTACTCAGGCTTAGGGTTCAAGTCTGCATATACTTATGTAATCTCATGCCTTTGTAGATGTTATTCTTCCTTACTAGAGGTGATAACCATTAAGTTTCATTATCAATAGTGTTAACCTTTACCTTTATTGTATGCTAATTACATTCTTATGATAATAAAGGTATGGCTCTTCACATATATCAACTCCATTATAGGTCTACACTCATACATGCTTGTAATTTATTAGGTTTATGATTCATGCTTACATGAGAAAAGAGTAATCAATAGCTACTCAAACCCTAGTGATATATTTATATCTCCACTTATCTCTTATAATTTTATCTTCTCATGTTGTCATGAATCTCCATGTCCTTAAACAATATACACAATGCCTTTTTAGGAGACCCTATTATAGTAGGCCTAAAAGGGTTGGTTATAGGTGTCTATTTGGCCTTATAAACTCTCCACATAACCATGTGTGACCATCATCCTATTATCTCATTGATCTTAAGGGATCCAAGGGAGTACGAAGGTTTTGTTGACATGATCTAACCTTGGAAGGAAGGGAGGAAGAGTGAATGAATATGACTGTGTGGTGAATGAAGGTGAAACATGGACAACAAGGTTAGAACACATTGTGAATGGTAGTGACAACATAGTCAAATAACAAGAGTATGAAAATGACATCCAATAGAGGGTAAGGACCCTTCCTATATAAAACACATGGATTTTAGAGGCCCTCAAACATATACTTAAGAAAACATATAAATTTATAGGTATAAATGAAACATTCATAGCCCTAAATTGAAACCTCAAAAACTCAAAAAAACCTTAATTTTCATAAAATACCTTAAACTTTGTTAAAAGTGACCATGCAGGTTTGGAAGTAAGGAAGATGTTTTCTAGGCCTATGAGACCACCATGGAGGTTTATAAGTTTGTTTTCTAGGGCATGATGATGATCCATCATCAATTCAACTCTTCTTTCCATGTTTTGAGTCACATTTAGAACTCTACATATGCTATTGAGCCACACATAGTCTTTGTCATACAATGGTCTTCAAATATGCTCAATTATTTCTTCCTTGGGATATTTTGAGATGAAAAGAGACCATTCGATGTCCAAACTAAGAAACGAGGCATTGAAAACCTTGAAACATCTCTATAAACTCTTTAACCTATCCCACAACCTTTGGTGAAGGCATTAAACCTTTGTCCATTGCACAGACTTATCTAAAAACGACACATAAGATCTAGTTATGAAGGTATTCTAGTGATGTGATCTCACACATGTGAATAAAGTGGTGAAATTATTATGTAAGGATCCTTCAAGACCCAAGGCAAAAACATCCATTAGTGGTTTTAGTAGAGAGATAAAAAATCCCTAAAAACCATTCAATCCAAGTTGGCCTATGTAGGTGATAATGGAATACAAATTCCTTAAATTATTAAGGAATTTTCATAAAGTATAAGACTGATCCCCAAAAAAAATTCCCATGGGTGGAAGCTACTTGAGTGTAGTTTTTATGGTTAGGAACTTGGGCCCCCACTCTCTCTCCATTGTATGACAGAAGCATAAACATAAGGATACATTTGAGTGTACTAGTGAGCTTGAGGGAGATGGGATGGTTTTGATCTTCCATAGGACTAACAAATATTGCTTTATTTTCCATTTGATCTTGGTCACCTCCCTATACAAAAATATGACTCCATCAAGGTTGGTCTATATTGTACAGATCTATACAACTTAACAAACTTTGTAACCTACCATTTTTTTGTAATTATCATTTTTAAGACCTAAAACATCATTTTTAGGTGTTGTGGACGGAAAATATGAGTCATTTGGTAATGTTAATTTGATGGTACAAACTAAAGGAGTTGAAAAGTCACTATTTGGCATATTTGGGGCCCATTTGGAAGGAATTAAGCATTAACCATGGTGGTAATGGATTCAATGAGGTATGAAATGGTATTTTGGTGGATTTATGAATTTTATTAGTCCCATTAGAGGTGTTTGGGGTGACTTAGTGGTCTATCAAGGCCAGATTGGGTCTCATTATGACTAAAAATGTTGACTTGCACACATATATGACCTTAAAAGGGTATGTCAATTGAATTATCATGAAAATACTTTAAAAGACCTTTATGACCTATTATAAACCTCAAATTATCATTAAAACACCTTCCATGATTTTATTTTAATGCTTGAAAATGAATATACATCATGTTATTAGGTAGAACCAATGTGTTTATGAGTCTCTATCAAATTGCCTCCTCAATCCACCTTTAACCTGACATCTCTCACATGTTGGAGACCCATAAAAGTGATAAAATACCATCTAACATGGTTTATCATCATGAAAAAAATTTAACTCAATCTATAAAGTAGATATGAATACTGACAAGGCAAAGTTGCAGCATGACAGACCATGTACTATTTGAACAACCCTCATAAACTCATGATATGAATGATAACCATGGTACCAATGATGAATCAAGATTCAAGGAATTAATTTGACCCCTTTCTAGGTCTAGGAATAGAAAGTGGGAAACAACTATTGGAAACCCTTTCTAATATTAAAAAAATTCAAGGTGAAATTTGATCAACGTAACTTGGAGCATTTATTTTCCTATGAGGACTTAAATTCACACTAGTGTAGATGGATTGAATTTGTATATAAATTTGATATGGAAATGGCATATGTAAAATTAACATAAAATTGTGTTGATTTTGTACTTAGTTGACATACATACCTTACTAAATTTTTTTATTAGACCTAATTTGATAAGTGTTATACTAAAACAAAAACTTTTGGATAAGTAATACCATAAGGTAAGAGTAGTTTTGGCTAACTAGTTTATAGCTAATTCTTTTGATAATTTTTATGTGGAAAACTATGTCATGTTAAGAAATAAAAATAGAGTGTATATGCCTAAATTAGATACATTTGTAGTTAATTTATGAGGGAATTGCATACAACACCTCATTATACTCATCCTAGTGTAAAAAAAAATGACATATGAATTAAAGAGATGTTACTTTTTTTTTGGGAATGAAATATGATGTGGTTGCCTTTGTGGATAAATGTTTGGAATGATAAAAATTTAAGGATGAGTGTTTCCATCCTTGAGGTCTTTTATACCGTATTTAAGTGCCAAAAGATAATTTTTCTATAATCTCACTTAATTTTATCTCTGGGGTACCTAAATATTGCAATAAACATGATACAATTCTAGTTATGTGGGTCATTTTATTATAGTTATGTGCATCTAGAAAAGTTTTATTAGAAGTTTTGAATGTTTTTAAAATCAAAATTATGGATCTTCAAAGTTGATTGTTTGTTCATTCATGGTACTACTATGTATAAGACTTATGTTTGAGCAAATTCTGCTTTAGTAGAAGAGTGTTTTGGTGGATGTATTCACATGAAGATGTCATAAGGGTCATATGGAGTGGACCCAAGTATTTGAAATTGATCATATGTTCTTAATTTTCTTGATGAAGTGTGCTTAGTTAATGGATTAAAGTACAAAGTAGATTGAGGATGAGAGAAGAAGCCTAGATTGATCCAAGAGGGTGTTTCGATGCATTGTTTATATGAGCAAGTTTGAGTGTGTGTGATGAGTTTAAAGAGAGGTGTTATACATTTTTTATCTAATCAGATTAGAATGTAATTAGATTTTTAGAGTTTCATGATTTCATAAGGTGTTACGAGAATGCTCAACATCTAGAACAAGTGGATGATTATTCATACTTAGGGGTGGGTAATCCTTGTAAAGTAGGTGTTTCACTAAAATGTCTCATATTTGTGATCATCTTATAGGACAATTATTCAATGTGTTTGTAGGCTTGAGAGTGGGTTTTATTCCCCAAAAAGGTTTTCCACTTATATCTTATGTTATGTGTGTGATCTTTCATCATCTTTCTTATTCATTGTTATGAACAAGTTGTATGATTTATGAATGCTTGTGGTCATTGATTAAGAGTTTGAAATAATTACAATTGAATTTTGAAATATCTTGCATCACTGATTCACCCCTCCCTCTCAATGATTGTACCTCCAATAATTGGTATCAAATTAAGACCTTCATTGCAAGTTTAACCATTTGAAGGTCATCATAGGTACAATGAAAGACAAATAGATAGATATTTTTATTCAAGGTGAACTAATATGTGCTTTATCATAACTCAAATGTTCAAGGGAAAAATATGAATGTCTAAAAGAAAAGTTTGAAATATTAAATAACATGATAGAGAGTAACAATTCAAACTTGAATTCCTCTCTATGTTATGAAATGCTTACAAGCATTGATAATATGAAGATACAAACAAGAATAATAGAAGTAATAGTAAAAAATTTGCAGGTTGTGTTGATACAAATTTGAATTAAATAATGGATCAATTGGAAGGTAAAGTTATGACTTATAGTGATATATCTAAAGACAACCATAAATCCATCTCTACAAGAGAATCTATGGATGATATGTCTTGGGGTATTGATGATCAAACAAAAGGGGTGGTTAACATGAATAACCATAGTTATGTTTTCAATAGATACTATTATAATTGTAATGAATATGGTCATAGATATAAGGACTATATTTACTCTCCAAGGAGAATAAATGAGGTTCTCTTCTATAACTACAATCAATAGGGGCATATAGCCAAGTATTGTAAAAGGAAATTTTGAAAAAAAGGACTTTCAAGTTATTGACACCATAAAATGATTCAAGAAAGACAAAACCAAGACTCAAAAAAAGGAGCAAGACTAAAAGGAAGAATCCATGTTTGTACAAATTTCCTTACATACTCAAGAGGATGAAAACAAGAAATGGTACATAGATAGTGGATTCTCGAATCATATGACAAGAGACAAGATTAAGTTTATTTCTCTCAAGAAACATAATATAGGTTTAGGAAGGTTTGGTGACAACAACTCTGATAGCATAGTTGGGAAAGGATCTATAAGTTTGGATAATGGTCATACTAGAACTAAAAATATTATATATGTAAAAGGTTTGAAACACAATATTCTAAGTGTTATAAAAATGTGTAAACAAGGAAATGTTGTGACTTTTCATGACAAAGGGTGTGAAGTGAGAAGTTACAAATCTAGAAAATTAGTTGCAAACATTCATAACGTAGATAACAACTTGTATGTGTTCCATGAATACAATAAAGAAAATTACTTTATGAATGAATTAGGGAAAGTCATCTTTGGCATAAAATACATGGACATCTGAACTTTGATAATTTAGTAAGGATTAGTTCAAAATGACTAGTGAGGCATATGCCCAAAATCACTAAGATTCCTCATACTCTTTGTAAGGCATACCTTCATGAAAAGCAAGTCAAAAGAAGATACAAATCTCAAGATCATTCTACTACAGTACCATTGGATTCATTCTATATAGACCTTTGTGGACCTATGAAAACTCAAGGAATTCAAGTTAATAGATACTTTATGTTATTAATAGATGAATTCACTAAAATGACTTGGATATTTTTTCTTAAATATAAATCAGAATCTTTTGAAAAATTTAAAGCATTCAAAGATATTATTGAAAATGAAAAAGGATCAATAATTAAGTGTGTAAGATCAAATGGACGATGTGAATTTTAAACCTATGATATTGATGAATTTTACTAGAAACAAGGAATTAAAGACAATACTCTACTACTAGGACACCTCAATAGAATGGATTAGTTAAGAGGGAAAATAGAACTATCTAAGAGATGACAAGAACCATGCTTCAAGATTCTAAAATTTTAGATAGATTTTGGGAAGAGGGTATCGATAATTCAATTTATATCTTAAATATATGCCAATTTAGATAAAATGGTGATAATACTCCATATGAGCTATGGAAAAATAGGGCAGCTAATGTCAAACACTTTAGAGTGTTTGGGAGCAAGTTTTTTATCAATAGGAATGAAGAAAATCTTGGAAAAATTGACTCAAGATCTAATGAGGGCATATTTTTGGGTAATTCTTCCATAAGTTTTTCTTATATATATTTCAATAAGAGACTCCACAAAGTTATTTAAATCTCTAATGCAAGAGTTGAAGAGGTAGGTGACATCAAGAAGCCTAGTTTGTAGATAATTGACACTACTAAGGATGTGATTTCAAATAATGAAAGCATACCTAATCAATTATATGATGAAGAGGAAGAATTAAGATAGGATACTAAAGCCCCTTCTAGGAGAATATAGAAGTATGATCCAGTTTCCCAAGTTATTGGAGATGTGAATGCTAGTTTGTAGACTAGGAAGAGAAGGGTGATAAATAAAAATCAACAATACATATCTTTTTATATCCAAGATTGAACCCAAAACTTTCTTATAAGCTAGCAAAGATGATAACTGGATAATTTCCATAAAGGACGAACTTTATCAAATAGTAAAAATTGAAACATGGGATTTGGTTCCTAGGCCAAAAGACAAAACTGTGATAGGAACTAAGTGGGTTTTTAGAAATAAGATGAATATAAATGAGAGGCCACAAGAAATAAATTTAGACTGGTGTGTAAAGGATATGGTCAATTTAAATGGATAGATTTTGATGAGACATTTGATCTTGTAGCAAGAATGGAAGCAATTAGACTCTTTCTATCATATGCAAGCTTCAAAGGTTTCAAAGTTTATCAAATGGATGTGAAATATACAATTTTGAATGGAAACTTAGATGAAGAAGTTTATATTGAGCCACCTGAATGTTTTTTAATGACAAGTAATCATGACTATGTTTACAAACTAAAGAATGCTTTATATGGTCTTAAACAAGCTCTTAGAGCTTGGTATGATAGATTAGACAAGTATCTATTGACCCAAGGCTTTAAAAGAGAGATAGTTGATAATAATTTATATATCAAGACAAATAACACTCATCGGTTACTAGTATTAGTCTATGTTGATGACATAATATTTGGTTATGATAATGAGTACATGAGTAGAGTTTTTGTAGATGATATAAAGACTAAGTTTTAAATATCAATACTAGGAGAAATTTCTTTCTTCTTAGGATTACAAATTAATCAACATAATGAAGGGATATTCATTTCATAGGCAAAATACATCTAAGATATGCTATTAAAGTTTGACATGTTGGATTGTAAGCCAATGAGTAATCCAATGATCATTATATGTAAGTTAAGTAAATAGGATGACTCACCAAAAGTTGATCAAACATTATATATATCTATGATTAGAAGTCTCTTACACTCTACTACTTCTAGGCCTAATATCATGGAAGTAGTAGACCTTATAAGAAGGTTTCAAGATGATCTCAGAGAACCTCTCTTGAAAGCATTCAAAAGGATCTTAAGATATCTAAAGAGAATAATAGAGTATAGTCTATGTTACCCCATAAGTAAATAATTTACTCTAAATACATACACTGATGTAGATTGGGTAGGATGTGTAGATGATAGGAGTACCAGTTGTGGTATCTTCTTCAGGAGTGAATGCTTGGTGCCTTGACTAAGAAAAAATCAGGCCTCTATATCTCTATCAACTTTAGAAGATGAATATATAGCTATTTATTCTTGTTGTACTTAGGTAATGTGGATGAAAGAAATTTTGGAAGATTATAAGGTAAGACAAAATGGACTTTGTCCTATCTATTATGACAATACTAGTGAAATTACTATCTTAAGAATTTTGTTATGCACTCAAAAACTAAGTACAATCCTATGATATATAATTTATTAAGAGGAAAAATAACTAATAAAAATGTTAAATTGGAATGTGTCTACACAATAACAACTTACATACATTATGACTAAACCATTGACAAAGGCCACATTTGGGTATCTAGGATAAAGCTTGGGAGTCATTTCTTTATCTATAAATCATTAAAAGTTCATTTGAGTTGGAGGAGAATGTGTTGTCATATTGTTTTTATCATGAATGAGGTCTTAGAGTTCTGTATATGATGAGTTGTGTATGTCATGGTTTCATGAGAGTTATTTTGAAAACATTCTAAACCATGATGGCTTGTAGAGGATAGAGGGAAATTGTTTTATTTCTATGAGATCCATATTATTTGAATTGTTGTTGATAGAAATAGTTAATTGAGAAGACTTATTGAAGATGATATTTTTAAGATAGAGCATGGAGTTAGGGGGAGATCACTCAGATAGTTTAGGGGGAGGTTTCTAAGCTTTGTGAGTAGTTTGTCAGGTCCAAGGAAAAGAAAAGTCCAAATTCAGATTGGTGCATATCAAAGGGAGATCAATTGTTTCATATGATTAAAATTATGTAAGTATCTTGAGCATCTTAATAGTAATTGAATGCATACATATTGCTGAGGAATGATTGTTGGCATGTTAAGCAAGAGATCCTTTGTCATTAATGTCAAAGAGGGATAAAGTTCAGAATGAAGAAGTTAAAATGATTAAGAAGTTATTATGAGGGTGTTTTTCCATAAATGATAAAGGGGGAGATTGTTGAGCATGGTCATTAATGTCTATCATTGATTCAAAGATATCATATGGTTCTAGTGCATGAATGACAAAGAAGTTATGTTTGATATCTTGAAGTGATATGTCACATTTGTAGGTCTGTAAGGACAAAGAAGAAGTTGTGAGGCATCCATAGATGTCTTGGTGAAGTTTTGGTATATCACTTGATCATTTAGAAGGAGAAAAATGTATTTTATAACTTAAAATAATGTAGACTATCACTACACATCATAAAAATATGACTGAACCAACAAGTTTGTGCATTTATTTCAAGTACTCAAAAATTTAACTAAGGTCAAAGTATTTCATGTAGATGTTGTCTATAGTGCCAAGAAGGTACCCTTAAGTACTCAAAAATTCAATTAAGGTCAAAGTATTTCATGTAGATGTTGTCTATAGTGCCAAGAAGGTACCCTTAAGATTTGGAATCTTGAAGTGTTTTCTAGTTTAAATTATAAACCTTCAAAGTTACTCTTGTAGACTATGATGGACCAGAGACCATCAAGTTTAACTACATTAAAGTCTGAGGTCATTAGTCAGTATATCTAACGATGAGCATTCATTGTCCAGATTATGATCCAATGGTGTGCTTGAAGTCAAATTTTTAAAAGTTCTTGAGATTAAACATGCTTGTGACATGTGTCTAAATCTCATTAAGTTGATAGAAGATTAATGGCACATGGGTGTTCTTACAAATGGAGATCAATGGTGTAGGTTGAGTCAAAGAATCAAATGTGCAGAAGGTATGTAGAGGTACCAAGTGGAAGAATCATTAGAGTTCTGATCAAAGATTAATGGTGAGTATTGTAAAATAAAGACTAGGCTACTTCTAAGGAGATAAAAAATGTGTATTTATTCAAAGTTACTAGGGAGCATGAGATGGGGTTAAAGTTCTCGATGTTTAGTGTTTGAACAGTGACCATTGGAATTTGAATATTAAAATTAATGAGGGAAAATCAAACTATAGTTTTTGAGTTATATATTTTGATCCAATATGAACTTATTGATGCAGTAAAAAGCAAAATTGTAGATGACTTTAAGGTGCATGAAACAAAATTTATTAAAAGGTTTGAATGTTTATATAGTCAAAGTTATGGAGCTTCAAATTTGTATATTTGTTCATTCATGGTGCTACTATGTACAATACTTCTATTTGAGTAAGTTGTGCTTTATTAGAAGAGTGTTTTGGTGGATGTATTCACATGAAGATGTCATAAGAGTCATATGGAATGGACCCAAGTATTTTAAAATGATTGTATGTTCTTAATTTGATTGATGAATTGTTAAATGGGTGACTAGGTCTCGATGAGACTTATAAGGGCTAATAAGACCTAATTGAAAGGTGTAGATTCTTAAGTGTGACCCATAGATGCTATGGTTGACTTGTGACAATGTTTTAAGATATTTATTATCATTATAAATGTCTTAAGGGTTAATAAAAGTCTTACGGCTGACCAAGAAGTTGATATTTATGAAGAATTAATAAATAGTGGAGACCAAGGCAATGGTTTTTAGACTTGATGAGAATGAATTGAGAGATCAAAAGATAGAGATGAAGAAATGATTTCAAAGGAAGTGTGCTCAATGGATGGAATAAAGTACATAGTGGATTGAGGATGAGTGAAGAAGGATACAAATGGGTGTTTGGATGCATTGTTTGTATGAGCAAGTTTGAGTGTGTGTGATGAGTTGAAAGAGAGGTGTTATACATTATTTCTCCAATCATAGTGGAATGCAATAAGAGTTATGGAGTAACTAATTTCATTAGGTGTTTTGTGGGTGCTTAACATCTACAACAAGTGGGTGATTATTCATACTTAGAGGTGGGTGCTCCTTATGAAGTGGGTGCTTCACCAAAAGGTCTCATGTTTGTGATCATCTTATAAGACAAGTATTCCATGTGTTTTTAGGCTTGAAAGAAAGTTTTATTCCCTAAGAGTGTTTTCCACATAGATCTTATGTTATGTGTGTGATATTGAATCATATTTCTTATTCATTATTATGAAAATATTGTATTCTTTATGAATGCTTTTATTCATTTATTAAGATTTGGAAGAATTATAATTGAAGTTTGAAATATCTTGCATCACTGATTTAACCTCCCTCAGTGATTGTACCTCCAACATAAATAATTTCAAGACATCTTGAAACAAATTTTGATTGCTCCTCTTACATGAGTCCATAATTTTCAAAAAGTATAAATACTTTAATGGATTGTGCCATATTTTTTGGGAGCATGAAATGAAAATTCTTTCATTGAACAAATATAAATATGTATCCAACACACTAACTACATCTACATCTAATACCAAGTTTATAATTAAACTAAGGTATAAGGTAAAACCTCCTGATCCTAGAAAAGAAACAACCACCATGGTTAATGTAGTTTTATAGGATGTTAATCATCCCATTTTATCGAATGTACTGAGGAGATAATTATCATTCTTACCCAAATCTCTATCTTCATTACTAACAAAGTTAGTAAAGTGTCAGTTTATATCTCTCCCTCATCTTATAGAGTTTGATATGAGTCAACGTATAAATAATGGACATGATGTGAATTATTATTATGATTATAAATAGGAACCATGGAATTCTATGAAATTTTTTTTACCTTAAATCATAATATCCAAGACCTTATTAATGACCAAAATATTACATTTGATAATATTAAAAATAAATTAGGTTTACAACATTATGATCAATAGAAACATAATATATTTAACAATATTTTTTAAGAGTATTCTAAGAAGGATGCAAAGGTGAAAATGGTATATCACATATATCCTCCTCAATCACAATATGGGCACCAACTAGGTGGGATTATTTGTTCCTATACATGAATTAAACTTCATATGGTTTAGATACCTATTACTTTTGATGATAGTGATATTAAGGATGATGATTGTGATATTCATTCTACCTTGATCACCAACCTCTATGCAATGTTATTATTGATAATGGTGCAAGAAAGAACGTTTTCACCATGACATTATTTACCCACTTGGGTTATACTCATCATGATTTACACCCTTATACCAAATTAGTTAGAGCATTTGATGGGACTTCATAGCAAGTTCTTGGTGATATTTACTTACCTTTGAAGGTGGGTCCCACACATGTAGTTACTACCTTTTCCATTATACCTTTCACAGGTGTCATTGACATGTTATTGGGATGTCAGTAGATACATACTCTTCGACTAATACCTTATAAATTTTATGGGTGTGTTAAATACATTCATGCCAATTGGCTAATTATAATTTATAGAGTTATATATGAACATCCTCTTGAATAATATAAATTTCTACCCAAATGACTAATTATAAAGCCTACTAAGAATAATCCACCATAAAAGGGTAAGCAATGAGCAATCCCCTTTACTAGGTTGATGGTACTTGAGAGCCCATTTAATCATAGATCCATAATGGGTTCCATAGAATAATCATCCCTTACACACCATATTAATATATCTAGAGCACCTACACATGTTACTATTACTATTACTATTACTCCAAATAAACCATATAACACTCAAAGATCTATTCCATGAGCCCTTGTTCCTACCGTTTATGATTCACAACCACAGAGTCATATTTTAGATATGTCTAGCACCACAAATAATACAATGAAATATATCTCACCTATAAATGCTCCTCAAAAATATCACTGGTCATAATGGGGAGATATCTATGACCATAATTTGGATGCAATCACAGGATAGTAATTTCTTGTCATACTCTTAAAATACCAAAAACATTAATAAAATCAAAAATATAGAAATATGTTTTGCATATACACATTATATTTTCTCATTGGAATTTATGTGTTAATTCTATGTTGATGGATATCATATCAGTTACTTTGACATACACATGTTTCATAGTTATATTTGAGTATGACACATGCATACATAGGTACATGATCTACACACTTTAAGATGTTTGACTTTCCTTCTACTCACATCATTAAGACATTGGGGGAATACACCTCTTTGATCACAATACATCTAGGTTATATCATTATATGGTCATTTTATATTATCATGTTTGAGCTAATATGTACTTAAACACACCTTTATCCATGTTTATATATTTCGTAGTGCACTTGATATGCTATGTTATGGACATTTTTTTCTAACACATTTGATCCATGAGATACTATGAAATGTTTATATTGGTTTCTTATGTTTCCATTTATGCACTTTCTTGAGTGTCTTACCTTACTATTTTTTTATTTGTTAAGCATTTGAGTTTGCTCCATTTTTTTATCCCCTATGCCTTTGTTTTCTTCTTTGACATTTGATATGTCATTTATTATTGTATGTAAATTTTAATATGTCATTCTTGATCTTGTGTACATTTAACTAAGTCATGTCCATTTGATTGTGTGACATTTGAACATGCCCCTTGATTTTTCTCTCCTTGGACCATTGTATTTTTATTTAATTTTTAGTGATATTATGTGTGTTTGGTTGCTTGTTGATTTTTTATTGTTAATATCAAGATGTTTCCATAATATTTATCATGCATCTTAGGCCTTGATGTGATCACATTCTATTCACTTTAATGATACATTTAACTAGACGTGTTATCCTTTATGATACATGGTTCATTCATAGTTATATGGTTATCTTATCCTTTTGAGTTGAGTTAGCTACCAATTTATGTATTAACTCATCTCAAATGGGGTGAATGTCATATAGGCATGGATTCCACACATCCATAGATTCAAATATAGTGGGGGAGTGTCATAGGGACATAACTTCCCAACATTCATAGTTTTCAAATAAATTGGGGGCATGTTTTGGAAACCTGTTCTTCACACTTACTTAGTATTCAGCATTCACAGATTGAAACTTATATCAATTTTATTTTTTTCTCCATATATAGTGGAGGAATGTTATGGTAACATGTCACCCATACTTATTCAAATTATTTAATTGGTCAAAGCACATAGTTATATGACTTAGATACAAATTTGTGGCAGAATTCTATACATTAGTACCATTATTATACACAATTTTAAGATGAGACATATCTAAGGTGCATATTCTACGAAATGTGTGCCTAGTATATCAAAACTAAATTAGTCAGATTTTAAATACTTTTAGGGACTATCACCACCCACTAAGTTGTACTTTTATAAGTTATATTGAGCTAATCTACTATAGTAGTTGGTCCACTTTTTGGTATTGTTGAGGTCATAAAATCACTCAATCTTTCAAAGTTTATAGGTTATACATGACTGTATCATCTGCCCTAACTAGTTTGATAGTGTGAGTTGACTTGGTTTACTCACATTCACTAGGTTATAATTATGATTGGGTTGCATGATTGATCTAGTCTCAACTGCTAAGTGGCAATCCACCATTATCCAAGGTTGGGAGCATGGGATTTCCTATATCTCTCTCTTTCTCTCTCTTTTTATATCCTTAGATATATTCAATTCTCTTTGTATATCCTTAGATATATGCAATTTTTAGATTTATATTGGTCCTAATCTCACTTTCAATGATTTATAATGATACATATTTCAAATGAAATTTCTAAAAGGCAAGGTGATTACATATATGCATAGGTTTACTCTTAAACCTTGATCTATTTCAATTTAAATCATTTCATTATTTCAATTTCAAATTAATTAAATTGATTATATACTATAAAATTCTCTTGGTTGTAGTCCAGCCACTTGTAAAACACTCAAGTTGGACTAAAAAAAAAGTAAGGTGTGTTATACAAACCTAGGTACATATTATTTTCCTTTAAATTACTAATTTGATTACTAGATTAAATGGGGGTAAATGTAGATGATATTTATGAACAATATAACACCTAAATCCTGTATAATTGGCACTCAAACCTTGATTATTATTATCAATTTTACACCTTTCCCACTTCCATCAGTCTTACATCTACTCGCTCTTATTCCCCTTGGACTTTATATTATACCAACTAGTCTTATGTTGATGGCCTAGGAATTTTATTCTACCTATAATGCTTAAAACTTTCTTATCTTATTCCTCTATAAGTTCTAAATTTCTTCTTATTTTCCTACTCCCTAGACACTTACATCCTGAGCAAACACCTACATCAACATAAGTGCACTATTATAGTGAAATTTTATAGTTCCCTAAATCCATATAATTTTAAAATCAAACATATCCTAATGGTTAACCTAAGTGATTTTATTCAAGATAATCTCCAAAACATTGGTATAAATATACCATCAACCCTCATTCATTCCTCTCCTAGAAAAGACCTAAAGAGACCAAAGTAACTTATTAAAATCACTCAATTAAATAATTAAATGAAAAACAATTCCCCATTTTCTCTTATTTCCATATTAGTCATAGGAAAAACACATCTACAAGTTTGAAGTACTAGAGGAGCAATACAAGAGCTATAGTTGACAAGTTATAAGCTAGGTCACTATTGTACTTATAAAGAATTACATGATTCACACACAAACCTACATGTAGGGGAGAACTACATAAGTCTAAAACCCTCTTTGGAGTAATATCTATGTAGGTAATACTCATTGATAGAGGTATCCTTGGGTTAGATTGACACTATGTGCCTATTAAAACATTTTTCCCATAGCCACTATGAAGATAAAAAACTATGGTTTTGATCATTTGATAAGGAATGATAGTCCATGACCCATATATTAATGCACCAGAGTGAAGGTGATGAATAACCCAAAATAATCTAGGTGGTCACATCCTATTTTATTATTTATTTTGAAATGGATACCTACATTTAATCCAAACATTATCATCAACACAACCATCCTAAGCTAATGCAAGTGCCCAAAACTACAAATGAACTTAATCCATAATTTGGTTAATGTTATAGAATATTCCTCCAATATTATTCATAAATTTTCTAGATCCATATCTATACTCACATGAAAATTATCTAAGTATATTCTTTTCATTATCATTGCAATATCTAGCATAGTTTTACTTATCATTTTTAACATATCTCAACATAATAAATTCAATATATGTTCTATCTAAGTTTTGTAATTAATTTCCATGTTATAGATATGCTTATCATCCTTTTGATTATTCATTTATATATTCTTAACCCTTTTTATAATATTAGGATCCTTATCTAATTTAGGGATAAACATTATGTTATTATGGTCACATTTTAGCTTGATCAGACTTTTGTTAACTTAACTAATTATGATGTTATTATTAGATGACTATGATACACTATTTTATTCATTTGGATTACTTTTAGATGTGTTTTTAGTTTATTACTTATTTATATTTATTTGGATATGACTAGATAGATACTACTAATGTCATATTTGGTGTTTGTTGGATTTATATTAGCTAGGCTTGATCAAGAATTTGGTTAATGGGGTTGTGAAAATGGATTTAATCAATTATTATTAGTAATTACAAATAAATGAGTTTTCAAACATTCTCAATGTTTTTTGTAGTTGACTTTATTCATTATCTTGTCCATTTTCTAATTTTATCATAATGTTTTTTTTTTCTTTTTATGACTTCGTTCATTGTCATTATTCATGTGAAGAACATAAACAATTTTGCATTATCAAACTTGTCAAAAGGAGAGCCTAAATATATTATATAACTATTTCAATAATTCACATTCATGTTGTGAAGATTTCATTTGGAAGGAAGGATAATTATATAGGTCATTTTTATTCTCTTATTTTTTGTTAAATATCACTTTTTAAATTTTAATTGTTTGTGATTGAATATCTTTTCTTTATGATCTTCTGTTGTGATTCAATTCTATTTAGAGATATTGATAAACTAAAATCTTAATCAGAGATGGTCATCTAGAATCTATGACATTAAAAAATATCTTGATCAAAGTTATCTTGAGTTTATTGGTTTGTAGGTTGTGGTTTAAAGGTTTTTATTTTTTTTGAATACTATGCTTTAGAAAGATGAAGCCATTGGTCCCTTCGTGACCTAGGTAGGTGACTTGTACATGGGAGTCTTTTTTTGGTCTTCTTTATGTTTCAATCATTCCATTTGATGAATTTGGAAAACTTGGCATGATGAAAAATGTTGACTTAGGTTTTATATGCTTTGTTGATGTTATTTGGAATGATCACCAAACATTCTAGTTTTGTTTTAGTTTTATTTAGAGTTTTAGAATGAGTGAAACTTATTGTAGTCATGTTAGGAAGATTGTCTAACTTTTTTGATATAAATGGAGGTCACATGGATTGTTAGTTTGGTTAAGGAGCATTCATTTTGGGTCATTTTTCACATGAATTTTAGGGAATTTGGAGACATGGAGTTAAAGCTTCATTGTACCATGACCCAAGGAGTTGATGTAAATTACTATTTGACTTTCATGGGAAGAAGTATGAAAAATTATGTGTGGTGTTAAGAAGTAGAACATGAACTTTGTTTTTTGGCTCCTTGTTGTCGAACTATGAAGGTAAAATAGTCTTTCAAATTTTTTGTGTGATTATTCTTTGGAAATAATATAACTATTTAAACCAATTCATTTTTAAAGAGGCTTCAAAATTTTTGTTATGCATATTGGTTTTCTTCGTGGTTATGGAGTTATATTTTATTTATGGGGTTTAGTATCATAGTTGTGTGAGGTTTATATTAAAACTCCAAATTTCACTCTAGGAGGAGTTTTTTCAAGCCTACCTCTAAGTCTAGGGTAACTTAGTATTAGCCCAAGGCTGTTAGTGACCTATGGCTAGGCTACACCTCTATTTTATGGGGATATCTCTCATGGTTCATCAATTTTATCTCACTTTATAAGATGTATTGATTTTTTGGGGTGAAAATAGAGAGATAAATGAATGAAATAAACCTAACCTAATGAGGTGATGCACCAATATTGACCTAACCACTCTAATTTATCTTCAGTCAACATGTTGTGAACCAAGTAAGAGCTAGTGATTGAAACAAGTTTTCTAAAGAGATCCTAAGCATAATTACCTCATGTGAAGTCTATGGTGGATCTATAAAACTTGAAGGTAATGGAAAAGGGGTATTTTTAAGGAACTATCAACTCACCCTTTGACATAACTACCAACACTTTGGCACATCACATGACCTACATAGTATATCATTCTAGTAATTAGGTCAAGGAAAGTACCTATAAAGGAGAATGGAAATTCAAACTTATGAAAATTAAAAAACATATCAAATCTAATTGTATCAAATAAAACTAAAAAAAATCCTTCTATATTGATTCAAAGAGGTTTGTAAGATACAATTTGGGTATAGTTTCATTATACCTAGCCAAGGGATAAATACAATGGCCTAAGAACCTCAATTTATAGAATAATGAAAAAGAGGGAGAAGATAATTTATCATGAAAATAAAATGAATAAGTCATAATGGTCACCATTCATTCAACCAATAGTTACAAGAAACCCTCCATGTTATCTCATGCATTGCCTTGGTGATGAGAGGCCTTTAATGAGGATTTTTGGGCATTGAAATCTATTTTTGGAAAAATTTTACCTCATACACATGAAGCGCATTCCAACCTAGTCAATTACATCTCTTCATGATAGTTAAAAAACATCAATGTGGTTTAATTAGGGCCTCCATGAAGTATTAAGTAACCACCTCCTTTTTGCATGTTAATTAGGCTCAAGAAACTATCACATCCTCTATGATGGGAATGAGAAGTGTGATTTCTCACCTTCATAAGTAAATTACGTGGTTTTATGACCCTATAATCACTCACTCAGTAGCCCCTCATGGAAACCAACATCTTCCCTTGTCTGATCAAGTAGGCCTACTAGGCAATTAGGCCTAGTTTTTTAGTGTTAGGTGCTTGCATGACCATGTGACTTGTATTATATAACCTCTAATAATGGATAATTTAGTATAATTAAAGTCTTAAAAATCATTCAAATCTGGACTTTTGCCTTTATAATAATTCACATCATGAACCTTTGCCCATCTAGGTTACTAGGTCACCTTTCACTAGCACTTACAAACTGGACATTTGGTGTAGAATTATAGGGGAATTTCTAGGACCATTTGAAAGTTTTTTATGATATTAAAAGATTAAATACATATCATACTTCCATCATGAATTATCTACAAATTTTAAACTTGATTAGATCCCTATTTCTATCCTAAAACCCTACAAAAGTATAGTTTTTGATGAATACATATAGTATTTTGTATAATAAATGACATGGATGGAACCTTATTAATATAAAATATTATTTTTAGGTTTTTTCAAGACCATTTTAATTAATTTTAATATAAATTTACTAAGATTTCCTCTATTGGGTTGTTTTTACTAGTTTAGGTAGGTTTAGACATGTCTAATTCTTATCAATTATTCATAGCCTTGAGAGATTGAATTGTAAAACAAATTTAAAGAACACAGATTATAAAACCCATTTCAACCTTCCCTATCTGATTAGGATCCCATGCATTTGCTTCATAAAGTTCCAACCCAGAGAAAATGCCTCTCAGATTAAAAATCTTGCATTCTGAGAGGTCGATGGAGAGAAACAAGGTGCAGAAGAGAAAGATATAGTTGATTTCACCTTAAACAATTATTATGTATCTTTTAAAACCATCTAAATTTTTTTCCATTGATTATTTTTTCCATCTCTCCTCATGGGTCCTCTACAACCTCATTAGCTCTTGCTTAGGGTTTGTAGGCTTCTAGGCTAGTTTGACCCTAAAGGCTTGCAACTTGAGTTCTCTCCTACTATATTGAGTCCAAAAATTCCATAATATAACTTTTTTATCCTCCATATCTAATTATTTTAACCCTTAAACACCCCTAAGTATGAAAAAGTTCAAATTTCTATGCACAAACATGTTTAGGCCTATTCAAGCCATTAGGCTCTTATTACCTATCTCAAGGGATCAGGGTATTCAATGGATGTTAATAATTATTGGGAAAAAAGTAAAGAAACTTTTTTAACCCTTTTAATTCATTTATATTTAGGATTCAACACCTTTAACTCCTCTTCTCATGACTCTACCTATAAGTTTTCCCAGTCCTACCTAGGCTATGAGTATGGATTAATCCTTTTGTTATCAATTGATATTGTTTTGTGTAGCATACATTATGCGTATGAAATTATTTTTTTCACACACCTTTTTAGTCTTGTAAAACATCATACTATCCCCTAAACATGTAAAAATCCTTATATTTTCATACCTAGGCCTATACATGTCTATTAAGGCTTATTGGGCCTAAGTAGGCCATTAATCTCTTCTCAACCCTAAGGAATAAATAATTCAATGAAAAACCTTAAGATAATTTATAAAACAAGGTAGATAACTTATTTTTATCTTTGTTCCTCATTTACATGTATGGTTCACAACTTCTTCCTTAACCTATTTGTCTTCTTGTTTAATAGGCCTAATTAGGCCATTAGGCTATATTCTACCTCAAAGGACTATGACACTTCAAAGGAAGATAATACAAACATTTATTAAAAAAATTAGATACCTGATTTTTTAGTATTTTACCTTAACTCTCTTTATAGTACTCACACGTCTACTCTTCCACTCATGACCATGCCTACCTGTTTGAGTTCTTGTGTGTTCTAACTATGTGAAAGCTACCTTTACATTTTAGGTGCCATTTAACACTGGCACCTATGTATTTACCTTGTTATGATACTTTTAAGATATTCATGACCTTACTTGACTCCATGTAGGCTAAATTTTCAATAGTACATTACATATTGTACTCACATTTTTGGAGATAGGGCTAAAGGCTCTTCATTAGATATGTAGATCTCTATCACGCCTATGTAGGCTCTCCTTTGCATTCTAGGAAACCAAACATTCAAACTAGGTTGAGATCCCTTAGAAAACAATTCAAAGGGATTATTTTCACTTATCCACCTCATTTATATGTATATCTCTTTACACTTGCTTCTTATAACCCTTTTTGTAGGCATCTAACAGGTGTGTCTACAAGGAGTAAGGGTACTAGCTTTTATTGAATTTTGAATCTTAATAAATGATTGATTGTATCATGACATCTAGTCTTTTTAATACCTTTTAAATACCCTTGTAACTCTCATTATTCCCACATACAATTGCATATTTGGTATATAGGTCTTTTACTTCTATCTTAGGGTTTACCTAGATTGTAAGTGAATATTTTCTCCTTTGTTGGCACCTTCGATTCATTGATTCATGAAAATATAATGCAGGGGATTTTATCACTAGCATAGTCTTATTAAAACTCTTATCTAAATCATCCATCACATAGTAGTTTGTTATCTTATTATGGCCTTTAAGTGGTAGTTGGGTTCTTTGACTACATTCTGAGAGTCTCTTGTAGTTTGGATGCTTTTTAGAGTTCTATTCTTTCCCACAGATCTACAAATGACCTCATATAATTATATTGACTTAAATTATCCATTGACATGTGATTATAGGTATGGAGGATATCCTGACCAACTTGGTCATTCATTCTAGTGCATAAACCTCCAGATATACTCCTTAAGTTTAACATTTGAGCTGAGTACCCTACAAGATAAATGTTCATGGCCTTGTGATCTCTTGGGTTGAGGCTCCCTCTAATTTGATTACTCTTTGTGATCTCCTTCTTGAAAGGTTGGTTGACTATCCTAACCTCTTTTATATGTTGTCAACAAGATATTTTCATATGGTATGGTTAGAAAAAATATGGTATAATATAAACATTGGGCATTAATATTGTCAAGGCTACCTTAAACACTGATAACTACCTTGATAAATAATATAACCATTATACATATTGATTAAATGGTTTTGAACCTTGCACACCCTTATGAGACATTCATTTGAACTTTTCAAGATGTAAATCCACTTACATCTATTATTCAAATCTAAAGAGCTTGTATGAGGGGTGAGAAAGAGGTCTTTATATACCTTGTAAACCCTTTGAAACCTTACTTTGGAGACCTTCAAGTGTGTCTATAGACTTACTGACTTGGTTTGAGTGTTTGACTATGAGTGCTCACTTGAGAGGTGAGGTAAATCATCATTATATGGTTTTTAAGTCCATTCAATCACTGAAAATCCATTTTTTTAGGACCTCTAAGAGGTCTAGAAGATGTTTGAGCCCTAAAAAACACTTTTAAACCATTATAGACCTTAAAGTATCAAGAATATAGTCTTACCAACTTGTAGATAGCTCCAAAAGAAGGTTTCTTGTCCCCTTAAGGCTCAAAAATATGAATTGAGTCTTAATAATGGTGTATAATGTTGTGCAGACTCCTGTGAATCCCTCAAAACTTACATTAATCTTTCATCATTCTCATAAAAAGAGAAAATAGAGTAAACTAATACCCTGCCTAGATGGAAAAGATGCTATTAGCCCTTCACCTTCCTAGTTATTTTTCATAAATGAGGGGAAGATAATTTAAGATAAAATGCCACAAGATGGAATCCAAATAGGGTCCTATAATTTGACAAAAATATTAGACCCTCACCTTCTCTTTTATATCTATATCATTCATAAGCTTGATTGACTATAGAAAGCTACTAAAGAGCTTAATGGGGGGAAGGGGGTCAATTTTTGACTCATTTTCACTTGATACTTCCTAAAAAGAATGGATATAGGCCTTGGAGACATAAAATAATATGTACACAATCTTTAATAGGATATTTCTCTGACACACCTATATGGACTAGCTAAAAATTGTCTCTTTCTAACATGAAAACTATTTATTCTACCTGAAAGATGATTGAGATGAAATTTCAAGTGCCTCTGAAACCTTTTATGAACCCATAATAATGTTTTCATCTCTCCCTTTTGATGTAAACTAGTACATTTCTCATAAAACCTCCTTTAGACATTATAATATGGGTAATGAAGCACCTTGAGAGTGGAATGCAATATTATAAGTTGATTTTCCACCTTTCTAAGGATGCTACAAACTAAATGGGGATTAATTTGACTTGGACACAACTTGATATGTTCAAAATAACCCCCTTTAAACCATATAACCCAATTTTACCCATTTAAACATTCTATAAATGACCATATGGTGATTATACAACATAAGATCAAAATGGCATTTACCTTAATTTTATCAAAACAACCTTAAACAATGGTAAAAGGGGCTTAAAAAGATCATTTTAAGGATTCTACAAGGTGTTTGATGACCATAAACAATATCATAGGACATAATAACTTAATTTTTTAATTATATGGGTCCAAATTTGGTATGGGAGGCCAAATTATCAACATTATTGGTGACTCTCAGGGGTTGACTAGCTTGCTGGTCAAGAGAACCAATTATCTCATGACAACATGAGCTGAGATTCCTACTTTGCTTGGACTGATAATTAGACCAATACCTTATGAAACTATATATAACTACAATAATAACCTCAAAATGAAATAACACCAAAATAAAAAAACCCTAAACACCTAAGAAAGCAAGAAGATAAGAAATGTGTACAACTAATCGCAACAAGCCTTCCACCTCATGGATCAAAGAGGAAACTTATTAGATCACCATGTTCTCATAAGATTGTATTTCCATGTTTTGAGTGGGGTTTAATCATGTAATTATTATGGATTGATATCCTTCATTCATTTGATAAGATGTTGATGTACTATTGGACTCCTTGGGCAGCAACCATATCTTCTTGCATCATTATCTTGTGCATGGGTTACTTATGTGAACCATGGATAAAGTCATATCCATACCAAATTTGAATTTTCGGTATAAATAACACCATATTTTTCCCATAAATAGACTCCCCTTGGTTATACATGTTTACTTAAAATAAATCACTATGTTTTATAACTCCACCATGTTGACCAGCTACTAACTCAAAAGGATCAAGTACAATCAAGCCTTCCTTTTGAATCATATGATCAAGCTCATCTTCAAATACTCCATATTTAATTTCAACTTCAATCTATGTTTGAATTAGCTTCTCAAATACAATATTTTTCTTATCTTTGGAACTACCATAGTCATCATACCTTGGTGGTCTTTTAGATTAAACCTCTTGAAACTAATCTTTGCACTCTTCCTTGGTAACTTTACCTTATTTTTATTGGGGTATTTTTTTACCAAGATACTCAAGATCATTAACTATGTTTAATTAGGACTACCTCATATAATTAGGAATTTAAATTTGATATTGAAGGTTAATAGGACTAGATTCCATAGTGTTCTCCTTAGGACCTTTAAACTCTTCACCATGTTCATTTTCCATGTTGACAATGTTAGCATTCTCTTGGTGAGCTAGGGATGTATTATCTAGAGTTGAACAAAAGGTCTATATGTCTTCCCAAATTTTAATTTATTCATGATCAATGAAATAAATATGAGCTTATTGTCACTCTTACCATCTTTTTATGGAGTATCATGCTTCTCAAATGCTTTTAAATCCCCTATAAGGTCATGATAAGGTTGATGTTCTGCTAGAACTTGATTCCTCTCATCACTTGAAGTGTTTTTATCTTCAGCCATGTGTTCATGAGGGTTGTTTTCATGACTTTATTTTAGAGGAGAATCTACTAGTGTTTTATCCACCTCAAAGTTATACCATTGTGACTACCCATCACCAAACATCTCTTTATGCTCAAACTATGATTTGCATGAGTGAGTAGGAGTACCAATAGTGATATCCTAATCATAGGTGATTACAATATCATTTTCAAGGTGTTCATGAAGGCCATTTGTAGTTACAACATAATTAGGATCTTAAAGGACTATCACTTCATCCTTCATTATAGCTGACTTCTCTTCAAACTTAGTTGTATATTGATTATCATGGATGATTATAGTATGAAGGATAAATGGAAAACTTGACAAAATTCATGAGATATTTCTTAGACTAATCCAAAAAAACTCATTTTCATTCAAGTTCTCCTCATCTACTCACCTTACCACATATCCCCGCTCAAATAGGGAAATGATAAGAAGTCAAGAATGGCCAATTGGTAGAGTAGGAACATAAGGTTATATGGGATGTTTTTGAGTGAGTTTAGGGGATGATGAGTTAATATAAAATCTTGGGAACATCCTAGGTTTGGAAACCACAAATTCCTTCTCTCTATTAGTTATAGCCTTGAATGCATGGCTATAATGATGATGATGAGTTATGACACCAAGGGAACATTCTAGCCTTGTACTTTGAAGCATTATACGAAATCCAAAATACTACTATTCCCACTACCCTTCATCTAAAAATGAAATCTAATGATTTATTTCTCAAGTAACAAGATGTATGTTTAGTTTTTCCAAGTCTCATTTTTTTGCTTTATATATATTTCAAATTTTAACATTTTTTAGCATGTTGTTTGTTATGGGTGAGAGTGTGTGTCTATGACACAAGAAAACAAGCTAAAAGTAGAATTCGGTGTGCTCTAGAGGGCTCTGATGATACCTAGTCCATGGAGTCTTCATTTAATTCCTTTTGAATTACAAAATTCCCAAGAACTGATTCTATTTGATCTCTACTTCTAGGTTCCCCCAAATTTCCTTTAATATTTTTTTTCTTATTTTATTCAATGGAAAAAATATATATTCATATTGGTTTGTAATTTTTTTGAATTTGACTCTCATATCATTATCATTGAGGATTATTCCACAAAATACCATCAATGTTTAACAAAAAAAAATCTTTTTGATTTGAATTTTGTTAAAATTTTCTAATTAATTAATTGCATAAATTACTCATTTTGCAGCCACTTCTAAAACTGCCAATGTCTCTCCCACAAGCACATTGAGATGGAAAGATCTAGATCCCATAAGGAGACTAAGAGGGGAAGACATAACTTAAGAAAGGATAATCAAAATGGATGATGCAGTCAACCTGACAGGTAATAACATTAATAGATTTAATTTGAATTTGCTTGGATTTTATGTTTTTGAATTTATCATTTTTGAATAAATATTTTTTGTAGTCCACTGAACATCTGTTAGGAGACCTGAGAGTATTACACCACCCATATAAATTAAAATAAGAGGAAATAACATCTCCCTCCCTACATAAATTTGAGGAATGTTTCAAATTTCAAATTTCTTAAATTTATTTATTGGCGGCCTTTCAAATGAAGAGTGTCTTACATGTTTGTATTAGATTGATCTAAATGAAGAGTTTATTAGAATTGAAAGTGGACCCTTGGCTATTGGTGAATTCAATCCACATCAATTTATTCAAGTTCTTAATATTCCTTCACAATTTGCTCTTATGGCTCCCTCTTAACCAGCTACCTCTTCCCCACCCCACACTAATAATGGAAATGTCTCTGAGGATTCCCTTACTAGTTTTTCATTGGATAATCTAGTTTCAAAAAAAAATCTTACAAATTTGAAGGTTGGTTTAATTGGAAAATTTAATGATTTAAAATAATGGGAGATAAGGGAAAAATCACTTATCAAATAAATCCATGCCCATTATCACAACCACTCTCAAAGAGTGAATTTATTTTCTCTTATTCAAAATTAACCCTCAAAGATTAACAATTTATTCTAGCAAGCTCAATCTAGATGATCTCTATGGACAATGTTTATAATGATAGGATTTTAGATATTATGATAAACAGGTTGGAAAATTAAAATGGAGAATCCCAAGCATATTTAAATAAATGGGCTAAAGATATCAATCCTATTACCATTACGCAAGCAGAGAAGGATAAAATGGTGGTAAGTTTTCTTTATTTGTAGCATGCATTTGTATTATTATAATACCTATATATGTGCTTGACACATCTATTATTTATTAATTGTAGCCAAAATATGAAAATTTGAAGCAAGAAGCACATCTTCATAATGTGCATTTGAAAAATACCTACAAAAGCATCTCCTTGGCAATTGCATTGAAGGAAAAGCTAGTTTTGTTAAATAAATAGAGAAACACTTTGAATAAAATAATTAAATATCATGGTATGGATCCAAGCATTTTATTGAAGCAAAAAATAGATGTGGATCCTACAATTATTTCAACAGGAGATGCAACAAATGAGGAGATGGTTATTCTTGCACAAATCAATTATGTTGTAGAGGATATTGAAAAGGAAGGAGTGATAATGGAGGATTCATAGGCAAGTCCAGATAGAGGGGTTTACATGGGTGGGGATGGCAAGTAGATAGGGGGTGGAGAGTCTCAACCACAAAAATGATGATTTGTCTGAGTTTATATTGTTGACAATGACAATTTCTATTATTTAAAATAGTTTATATCATGTTTATTTTAAAAACACTTTCTGTTTTAAATGATATTTTAAAGTTGTTCTAAATACTTGTAGCTATATAATTTTAATATTTTATA
Organism: Torreya grandis; assembly: GCA_037957365.1. Classification (NCBI taxonomy): domain Eukaryota; kingdom Viridiplantae; phylum Streptophyta; class Pinopsida; order Cupressales; family Taxaceae; genus Torreya; species Torreya grandis. The sequence goes on from JARHVA010002271.1 coordinate 2,468,444, forward strand.
TATAAAAAATGTAGTGGTCAAGATTATATATTCTATGAAGAAAAAGCAAAGTAAATATTCTATGGATGGTTTTAATGTTCTAGTAGTTGAAATATACTAGTGGTCAAGTTTAATGTTCTATGGATGTTATGGTTTTATGGTTTGAATGCATGGCTATAATGTTCTATTAGTTGTAGCCTTGAATGCATTGTTAAACTATTCTAGTAGTTGTAGTATTGAATCCATTGATTGTGGTACAATTTGGAAATATGTGAACCCAACCATAGGAAAAATATTTATAGTAGTTGTAGTATTTGAATATTGTAGTAGTTGTAGTAGTAGGAAAAATAGCCTATGGTACATTAAGTATTCCATGGATTTATATTATTCTACTAGTTGAAGTATTGAATTCATTGGTAGGAGAAAAGGCCGAGTAAATATTGTATGGATGGATTTAATGTTCTAGTAGTTGAAATATACTATTTGTAGCATTTGAATGAATGGCTATAATTTTCTAGTTGTTGTATCCTTGAATGCATTTTTAAACTATTCTAGTATTTGTAGCATTGAATGCATTGTTAGTGTTATAGTGTTCTAGTAGTTGTAGCATTGAATACATTGTTAAACTATTCTAGTAGTTGTAGCGTGGAATGCATTGATCGATTGATTGATTGTTAAATATGTGAACTATAGGTAAAATATTTCTAGTAGTTATAGAAAACATAGCCTATTGTAGAGTAAATATTCTATGTAACTATATTGTTCTAGTAGTTGTAATATTGAATGTATCATTAGTGTTGTATTATTCTAGTAGTTATAGATTTGAATTCATTATTACACTATTAGTGTTCTAGTAATTGTAACATTGAATTAATTGATTGTGGTGGAATTTTAAAATAAGAAACCACAAGTTCCAACTATATAAAAAATATTTCCTATATATTTGTGTAATGGTACTAATGTAAAATTGCAATAGAATAATTATAGTTACACTGTTATGCATGTATAACAATAAATCTTAATAATTAGAGTTTTAATGGTAAGAGCACTAGTGTTCTATGGTGTACCATGCATGTCTAGACATAAGAGTCGTATGCTTTAATGAATGCTATCAGGGAAAATTGAAATGCTATGTACAATGTTAATGAGAATTATGATTGTTAATTGATGAATGAAATGAATTGCAAAGATAAAGTTCTATTTGAAATACACAAAATTTTAATAGGACAAAAAATATTAAATTTGATGTATTCAATAATATTCATGATTCTAACATATAGGTAATAGATTACATAGTTTAATGTATTTTAATAAGATTGAATAAGAAATATTTTAGAAAATAGTAATTGGTATACTTATCAAACTAAAAGTGAGGTAGCAAAAATAATCCTTGAGAAGCTACAATGATAGTGTCATTTTAGTCTCGGTATTCTCATGCTCAATAGAATGTTAATGAAATTATGATTGTTAATGAATGACATGTATTGCAAAGATAAAGTACTATTTGAAATACATAATTTTAATAAGGCAAAAAATATTAATTCTAATGTATTGAATAAGATTCATGAATGTAACATCTAGGAAATAGATTACAAAATTTAATGTATTTGAAGATGAAATAATAAGAAATATTTTAGAAAAAAGTAATTTCCATACTTATCAAACTAAAAGTCAAGCAACTAAAACAATCCTTGAGAAACTTGCTCATCGAAAGTATGATTCACATCTATCATGCTAGTGTCATATTCAATCTTAGTATTTTCTTCCTCTATATTGGTAGAGATATTAGTCACTCCTCTTCTTTCCACTAGAGAACTCCATGTTTCCACTAATCTATCATATGGAAACTTGCCTACAGAATAATGTGAAACATATAGTCTCAAGCAAGTCTCTAGATTTTAATCTAATCTATTTCTAAGTTTCGAATTCATGAAGGATAATACACTAAAAACTCGCTCATCTTCCACATAACCCAAAATCATTATTTTAACAAGTTCATATAATCTAAAATATTCACTAACATTTTCTTGTAAAATGTTGCTTGAATAAAAAAAATTCCATAGACGAGTAATGGCACCATTTTCTATTGGGTCACTTAAACATTTAAATTGATCCATCATTGTAATCCCAAACTATGTTCACTGAGATGTAAGTAATTATTTATTTAAAATACCATTAATCTAAACTCCATTCACATCTGAAGATTTATAGAAATTCATAACAATTGTACCCATGTATTTGTGAAATAATGTGTTGATTTGTTCTTGACTATTTACACTATTCTAAAAAATGGGATTGACAACTCCCATGACCTCCAAAAACTCATCCTTTTTAAAAACATTCTCTAATCTCAATAGCTAAAATTTGTGAGATTTTGCTCAATTTAAATTGTGTTTTAGATTAAAAAAGTATCATATAACAAACATGTCACAAGTACATCTTCAGGCTCAGCTTCCATAACTTTGAGTCTTCTAGAGCATGTGTGCATTGGGATCTCAATAGCATTTACCATGACACAAATATGATCATGTATATTGAATTTCAAATAACTCTCTAGATTCTAAAAATTAGTCAAAATTTTTTAGGTTCTAAAAATAGGTCTATGAAAGCTCTCATTCGATGTGTAAAATATATCTAAACATTGACATACACATTTTCTCAAATGTATGAAGTCAACAATATAGATAGATCTCTCTTGGGCATGTTTCATTAAACAGTTGATTTCCTTCAACATTGGCAAAATACTACATAATGTGATTAAATTTTCTAAATCTATTAAATGAGATAACAAATCTTTTGCTTTGTCAACTTCCCTGTGATATTTATACATAAACCTTATCCAAGATGGATATCCTCAAAAAATTTGTAGGTAGATTCATATATGGAAATCCATATAGTTTCCACATCTTTCAGTAGTTTTTTACCAGCTATCACCCTAATTATAGATTTCTATAACTCCATGAATATTTTTGGGTTGCTTTACATGTATGCATGCAAGTCACAAATAAGCTCTTCCACTTTTGTGACATTACTGAATGTGCTAACATTTTTTTAAGCAAGATTCATCCTATGTGTCATGCAATGTATTAGATTCATAAATGGAGAAACTATTATTTTTAGGTGAACACAAAGACCCTTTCTATGCCCCTACATCACTGATGCACCATTAGTGCCAACACACACCAGCTTCCTAGCTATGGCATAATCATCCATGCCTCCTCTCTCTCTTAAATTGGATAGACCAATTTATGGAGGTTTTTTGCATTGAAATTTTATACCATTTTATGAACAACTAAAAGATGAGATTTCCTTAAAGAGTTTTCAAAGGTATACACATACATGTAAAACCATACTGTGTTATCAATTTTAATTATCTCATCGATGGAAAAAGAGATAAGCAATGATATCTTAACACTTTATTTAAAATCTTCCTTCTAAATAATTGCTAGACATTTTGCCATTTCCCAAGCACTCTTATCTAACTAATGTGACTGTGGAATATCTAGAAACCCATTATGTTGAGACAAAGTTTTTTAATCTATAAAATCAAAAATGGGTCTTCCTTGTTTTTAAATGTTGAAAATATTAGAGAAATGTACATATTTTTCCCTAAGATTGGATTGCATAACTTTTCCAAATTGTGATTTTATGGTTCCCCGTTCTCAACAAGATGTTTTTTTCATTAATTATCATTTTTTATTCATGTGTATATCTGACATGCATGCATTTTTCTCCATTTTTTCATATATGTTTTCTTGTTATCTGTCCATCTAGGTGCTTCAATGATATATATATTTTCCCACAATGTTTCTCAATTATTTCTAATTTAAGTTGCATTATGTGTTCTTTTCCAAGTTTCCAACAACAAATTGTACACCTGCATTTTGTTGGAGGCTCATTACCATTTTCCATGTCTACAATTATTACAAATGGATATTTTTTAGCCTAGTCAACTTGAAAAGACCTTTCTATTGTCCATGTAGTTCTCTTCCTCCATCAACTTTTTTTAGTGGAATTTTCAACCAAATTATGTGTCTGAAAAGAACTATATTTCTCTTGTGAAGTGGCTAGAGGAGTATGTTCTAGTGAAGTGCCCAGAGGTGTGTCTTCTAAGGGTGGCATTTCATTAATAAAATCTTTAGGTGGTGAGAAGTTATTGGGATTAATCATTTCTAATGAAATAGTGCCAATATCCATGTTGATTTCTACATTGAAATGGTTTTGTTATTTTTCTATAGTGAAAATAATTAACTAATAATTTTTAAAAAGATTCAAAATTACCTATATTTGAAGTGCCTATGATTTGCATAATTATTTTTCCTAGATTTTTAAAATAAGACATGATGTTGTATTTTATTGGTATTTCCTATGGTGTATTAGCCTTGTTGGTACCTCTTGATGCTAGAGATTTGTTGCTAGGTAGTGTATTTCTATCAACTTCTTATCTATTATTAGGAAGTAGGTTATGATCATGCAACATATATCTATCAAGCGATAAGCCACCACTGCACAACATAATGTGATGGGGTGTCAATATTTGGCTATTCAACACACCACTACCAGATGTTACATTGTTATCACATGGGATATGGTAGTCAAGTGAATAGTTGTCATCATGTGGCACATAACTACTAGGTGGTAGATTGCCATCATGCATGTATTTTCATCACATGGTAGATTACCATCATAAAACATGTTGTTATTTCATGTTAAAATGCCACCACATGATACCATGCTATCAAGCATCTAATTTACATTATGTGACATAATACTTGTGGAGGTCGAGTTGATAAAATGAAGTTCAATGGTAGAGTGTGGCCTCAAGTCTCTATCTTCATAATCCAATAAAAAAGATACTTCAATGGTAAGTTTGTGACTTGAAACCTCTAAGAACATATGTACTATATATAGATGTAAAATTACATGGATACTTGCATAATTATTATAAATCATTGGTGATCCAACCCCTAAAAAATGACATCCTATAATTTTAGGTAAAAGGGTCATATGTTTCACCCTAAAAATTTTCCATATTCAAAATCTCTAAACCATAATATTCATGAATTAATGAATATTCACCACTAAAATTTACCTTGCTTGTATTAGACATTCAGGGATAACTTGAGATTGAAGAGGAGATGATGGATCTTGAAAACTTGGGAATCTATTTGTCATGAATTTTTCAAACTTCCTCTCTCTTTGATTTAGATTTAGCATGGGAGTAGTTGTCCAAGGATATTGACATGGGGTAGTAGGAGGTAGAAACTCATAACATTGATTACATTGAGACTATTTCCCCTTCAAGTCTAATATCTCATTAGCAATGATTTGATTCATGATATTTAATTGTTCCAACTCATCAGAGAAAATATGGGGAGGGAAGTAAGGATGATACTCTTGATAGGGTGGTTTCTAAGAAGGTTGATAGGGGGTATTGTAAGTTTGGTATTAGCAATCCTACTGTTGATAAGGTTCACTATAAGGATGATAAGGCTCATAATGAGGTTGGTATAGGTCATAATAGGGATGATAGGGAGGTGTATAATGGAATTTAAATTTATAAAAAAACATTTAAGCATCATGAGTCAAAAAAGAGTAAAATACACCAAAATTAGATCCCACTTATTCTTACCTTTGAATGACCCTTTTTAATAGGAGATCTTGACTAAAAATATGCTTCTTTAATGCTTGAATCTACTTATGATTGGATGTGATCCAATATTTTTGAATCTAGTCCCATTGGGAATGATAAAAATATTAACACTTCAAACTTCACCTTAGGAGGAGGTTTTTTAAGCCTACCTCCAAGTTTTGGGTAACATAAGATTAGACCAAGGCTATGGGTGACTTATGGCTTGGATAAACCTCTATTTTATGGGGATAGATTCCCTATTTAATAAATTTTAGCTCACATTCTAAGACCTATTAATTTTTTGGGGTGAAAATAAATAGAGAAATGCATGAAAGAAACCTAACCCAATGAGGTGATGCACCAATATTGACCTATCCACTCCAACTAATATTTAGTCAACACTTTGTGAACCAAGTAAGAGATGGTGACTGAAATAAGATTTATAATGAGATCATAAGCACAAGTACTTCATGTGAAGGATATGTTAGATTTGTTAAACTTAAAGGTAATGGATAAAAGGTCTGCTTAAGGCATTATCAACTAGCTTATTCTTCAACACAGCTACCAACACTTTGGCACATTACATGACCTACATAGGATAACATTATAGAAACTAGGTAAAGGAAAGGACCTAAAAATGAGAATGTATATTCATAATTATGAAAATAAACAAACATATGCACACTAATTCTAGTAAATAAACCTGAGAATAGTCTTTCTTTATTGATTCAAATAGGTTTACAAGATAAAATTTGGGTAGAGTTTCATCATACCCAACCAAGGGATGAATACAATGGCTTAAGAGCCTCAATTTATAGAATAATGAACAAGAGGTAGAAGATAATATTTCATGGGAATAAAATTAATAGGTCATAATGGTCACCATTCATTCAACCAATAATTACAAACAACCCTCCATGCTATCTCATGTGTTGCCATGCTGGCTAGAGGACTTTAATGAGCATTTTTGGGAATTGAAGTATATTTTTGGCCAAATTTTACTTCATACACAATAATTTCACACAAAAATATTTAATTACATCTCTTCATAATAGCTAAAAAGTATCAAATTGGTTCAATTATCCCCCCCATGAAGCATTAAGTAGCCACCTCCTTCTTACATGTTGACTAGGCTCAAAAAATTATCATATCCTCCATGATGGGAATGAGTAGTGTACCTTATATCCTTCATGAGGAAATTTCATGGTGTTATGACCTTATAATCACTCACTTAGCAACTCATCACACTAACCAACATATTCCCTTATTTGATCAAGTAGGCCTACTAGGCAATTAAACCTAGTTTCTTAGTGTTAGGTGCTTGGTTGACCATGAGACCTATATATAAACTCAAATTATGGATAATTGAGTATAATTTAGGTCTAAAAAATCATTTCACATCTTGATTTTTGCCTTTCCAATAGTGCACATCATGTAATTTTACCCATCTAGGTGACTAAGTCATCTTTCACTAGCACTTCTGGACTGGCCATTTAGAGAATACTTGCATGGGCATTTATAAGAGGATATGAGAGTGTTTTTTTATCAAAAAATATGAAATAAATCTCATACTTCCCTCATAAATGATTTGTAACTATTCAAATTTCTTAGAACCCTGTTTCCATCCTAAAACCTTGTAAAAGTATAGTTTATGACAAATTTATACAGTATTCCATACAACTAATGGCATGGATGGAACCTTCTCAGAGTGCACTATGATTTTTATGTGTTTTTAGGACCATTTGAATGCATTTTAGTACAAATTTCACAACATTTACTCCATCATGTTGTTTTGATTGGTTTAGGCAAGTTTAAATATGTCTGACTTCTTAACAATTGTGTATATCCCTGAAGGCTTGACCTATAAAATAAATTATAATAATATGGAGTATAAAACACCTTTAAACCTTACCTAGCCAATGAGGATACCATGCATCTTCTCCATACATTTCCAACGTGGATAAAGTGCATCTTGGGTTGAAAATTTTGCATTTTGAGAGGTCAATGGAGAGAAACAAGGTGAAGAGGAGAAAAATGCAGTTGGTTTGAAATTAAAAAATTCCTAGGGGTCTATGAAAACCATCTAAACATTTATCCATGACTTTTTTTTTCCATCTCTCCTATTGGGTCCTATGCAATCTCATTAGCTCTTTCCTAGGGTTTATAGGCTTCTAGGCTAGTTTGACCCTAAAGGCCTACAACTTGAGTTTTCTCATATTGGCATGAGTCCCAAACTTCCATACTTACCTTATAACATTTTTATCCCCCTTCTATAATTATTTTAATGCTCAAAAACCCCACAATCATGCATAATTTCAAATTTCAAGGAACAAGCATGTTTATCCCTATTTAATCCATTAGGCTCTTATTTCCTATCTCAAGGGATCAGGGTATTCAATGGATGATGAGAATTTTTGTGAAAAAATTCAAGATAAATTTTTTCATGATTTTAATTTACCTCCTTATAGGGTTAAATACGTTTAACTCATCTTCTCATGACTCTACCTACAAGTGTTCTCAGCCCTACCTCAACTATGAGTATGGATTTATCCTTTTGTTAGCAATTGATATTGTTTTGTATATCATACATGATGACTATGAAATTATTTTATGCACAAATATTTTGAGAGTATTAAAACTTCATACTATCCCCCTAAACATGAAAAAATCCTCATATTTTCATACCTAGGCCTGTACATGTCTATTTAGGCCTATAGGGCCTAATTAAGCCATTAAACTCTTCTCAACCCCAAAGACTAAATCATTCAATGAAAAACCCAAAGATAATTTATAAAACAAGGTATAAATCCTATTTTTGACCTTTTTCCTTATTTTCATGTAAGTTTCAATGCTTCTTCCGTACTCTATCTATCTATTTATTTAGGCCTAATAGACCTAATTAGGCCATTAGGCTCTATTATGCCTCAAAGGACTAATACACTTCAAAGGAATATATAGTGAACATTTAAGAAACAATCAAGAGACTATATTTTTATTCTTTCACCTTACCTATCTACATGGTACTCAAACTTCTACTCTTCCACTCATGACCTTGCTTACCTATTTGAGTTCCTGTGTGTTCTATGGGAAAGTTGCCTTTACATTTTGGGGGACTCAGAACCCTGACACTTGTGTCTTTACCTTGTTGGACTAATTTTAAGATCTTAGTGACCTTACTTGAATCCATATAGGCTTTAGTTTCAATAGTATAATACATATTATACTTGTATTTTTGAAGATAGGGTTAAAGGCTCTTCATTAGATATATAGATCTCTATCATGCATGTTTAGGCTCTCTTTTGCATTCTAGGAAACTAAGCATTCAAATTAGGCTAAGAACCCTCAGAAAACAAGTCAAAGGTCTTGTTTTCACTTATATACCTCTCTTATATGTATAGTGTTGACCAAATTTGAATTTTAGGTCAAATTGGGACACTCCTAAGTAAAAAATTAACTTTTAAATGTTTTATGGATCCAATACATATATCACAAGGTATTTTATAGGTTAATTAATGTAATTTAATGTTATGTTGGCCTTGGTCCTTAGTTATTCTAGTCCTTTTAGTAATTTTGGCTCATTTTAAAGTCAAAAAGGTGCATTTAATGAATTTTATCAATTTATTAGGAAGTGTGAAGGTTAAAAAATATTATGTCACATCCCATGTGTCCTTATAGATCTTAATCAGCTGACAACTAAAAAGTGATAGTTTCATTAGAAGAAAAGAAATTTTTCTTAAAAAATCAAAAGAAAATGGCACTTGTATGGCCCATGGGGAAATGTGCCACATAAGAAAAGCTCATGCAACATCCCTTCAAATTCTCCATACTTATCCTAATGTTTCATTTGCTTTTAAATTTCTATTTTTAGCCCAAAACTATTCTGATCCAACTTTGCTTTCCTAGACATGCAGAAGTGACCTTCAAGTTTTTGCTTAGTATGGATAGCTAAAGAGGTTTCAAGTAAAATTATTCTAAAAGGTCTTATTACACTTAGATAAATTCATTTGTATATAAATAATTTGTAGAATGGTGGTATGTTCTTCATGAACCATCCTTATGAATTTGATTGTATTTTTCTACCTACTTATCTATATACCCTATAGGTTTTGCTCATGTTTGGGAATGTCCATACAATTCACATAGTAATATTGGTTCCTAAGGATGATAAATACATTTTATCATGTTCTCCATCATTTTCTCACATTTGGATTTGATTTGATGAGCCAACCAACTCAATTTTCAAGGAGTGAAGGAGTGGAACTACAATCATTTCTTCTAATTACTAAGGTTTTCTTATATGTTATGATTTAGAATGAAGTAAAGTGAAGTATTCTTGCCCATATATGTCTTTCATTCATCTTAAATTCTAAATCTAACCCCAAAGATCCACTTCAAGAGGAAGAGAGCAAGTAAATGCACAAAATAGCCATATGCAATAGTTGTACAACCTACCATCAGTTAGAGGAGCATGAAAATTGTGTTTGAAAATTATATGATGTTTGAAGAGGAAAAAAATTATTTTTCATCATATTTAATAAGTTTTAATTAGGTTGGACCAAATATAAAAGAAAAAATGGTCTTGGAGTAAACTTATGACATAATTTCCCAAAACAGTCAAAATAGAGGTCCAAGCCCTTTTTTGGGTGTCCTTATATAGTGTTGCATTGATCTATAGATCCTAAAATTACATTGTTTTTAAATATCCCACATAGGCATATCATGTTTTAAAAGAATATAAGTGTAGATGTTGAGGAAAGTGGTTTTCTTAAGCCCTCAAGTTGCTCTCCAAGACATTGAAATCACTCAATGCTATTTATAGCCAATAGAGGACTTGTTAAACATTGAAATCACAAGGAATGTTTTGAGGTATTCAATTGGTTTAGGTAAACCATCCACTCTACCATTTTTTCATGAGCCATTAAGACAAACAGGACACTCTAATCCTAATTGAGACCCAAACATAGCACCTCAAACCAATATACACAATTATAAATGAAGGAAGAGATGCATTGAAAAGTCAAGGTGAGGTTGGAGGTCTTTTTGATACAATTAGTGGTTTTTTCCAAAGATAAGGTGAGTCTTAAATGGTTTTAATATATAAAATAGATAATAAAATAAAAGAGAGGTCAAATTACATCCTAAACTTGCTACATACACCTATAACCAGGACTAAAAGAGGAAAACATAGTCTTGTAAACCAAAAGGAAGGAAAGGTCTAAAGTATGTTTTAAGGAAGTGTAAGCATGAAACATGATTTATATATGGAGTATTACTCATATATATATATATATATATATATATATATATATATATATATATATATATATATATATATGACACTTCAAGACCCTACTTGCAAAAAAGGAGGTGGAGATAGTCTATACAATAACCTAAATGCACACCTACAACAGGGTATACAAATAGTGAGCTAATATGGGTGCTTAGGTAATGTTTTAGGACACCCAAAATAAATTTAGGTATAAAATAATACTATGTGATACTTTAATGAATTCAAAATATTTCTCCTAATATCATGACCAAGTCTAAATGAGCTAACAATCTACACCTATAAACAAGATATTACAATTAGTAGAGGGTTTTCAGTGTGTGAACCAAAAGTGCATATGAAGGGTATAGAGAGTTTATAATAATGAAGAAATTTTGTGGTCACAATAATTATGACTATGAACATCTCCATAATATATAAATAATGTAAAACAACTTACAAAAAACTCTCACGAGGGCCTATATGTAACTTACAGTCAGGTGTTGACTGTGATAGGTAGTGAGTGAGAAGGTGATTTTTCCAACATGAATACAACCTAATTATGAAGAAAATGGGCTCCAAAAATTTCAATTTACTTTTATAAAATATAATGGTATGCCAATTATTATCTTCGTGTCTAAATCATGTAAACAACCTATAGGTGAACCCTTGTTCTAGGGAGACATAGTCAAAGATCCCCTCAGTATAAGCCAGTCAAGACAAAGCATGGGAAATACAATTTTTGGAAGAAGAAAATGTTTAAATTATAAAAATTAAACCAAATAAAATTAAGGGTGTTCCATGACACTCCCATAATGGATATATATCAGGGATAAATCTCTATTGTTGCTTCACATAGTTCATTACTTGAATCATGCACAATCTGTCATAATAAAGATCTAGCTAGGGTCTTTGAGGGTTTGAGGGGTCCATGAGAGGTCAAAGTGAGGATTAATGAATAAAAAATATATATTATTATAATTAAAATATTTATATATTATTTAAAATATAAATCAAGCATAGATAAGGTCCTAACCAAGTGCCTATAGTCCACAGTCTTGAACCCTGCAGACAATCCTTCTTAACAAGTTTGTTTTGGTTTCTTATGCTTTTGGAGGGTCATAAGAGATGAAAAAGGGATAATTTTTCTAAAATAGGATCCTTAAAACCTATAAAATATCTATATTTTATAATAAAAAATGGGAAGCACCCCTATTTTGTCTCAGATAGTGGGTACTTTTCCTTAGGCTTAAACTAGTAGATTTGGAGGATTGGGTAAAAGAAGTAAGCCAAAAGATAAGGAGGTCCTTAAAAAAGGTTTTTAAAAGCTTAGGGGCACCTGAAAATTCATGTAAAACACCTCACATGAGTATGTAACCAATAAATATGGTCTAGATGGCTAAGTTTGTAGTCATCCCTAGTATACATGTTTAGGCCGAAAGCCCAAATGAGAGAACATTTTCACCTTTAACCTTGGTTGGGAATTATAACTTGTTGGATCATATTTTTGGGATGGAATTTTTTTTATATTTATATGAATATGAAATCATGAAAGGGTCATTTTGGGTCTTGAACCAACTCAGGCCTATTAAGCAAGGTTTAGGCCTAGTACCAAAAGAGGAGGTCATTCACATTTTGGTCTTATACATGAATTTTAAACTATTGGATTACTTTTAAAGTATCACCTTAGATGTATAAAATACTTAAAATTGTAGACAAAACATCAAGATAGATAATTTTAGCTTGAAAGCAACATCAAGGCTATGAAAATTGGAGAAAGGAGCTTGATAGGGTAGGTTTAGATGCTCATATCTTTCAGGAGGATTTACATGGAGGCCATAGGAGTTTATAAAAGTTATAAGAGTTATTTATTAACCAATTTATGTAATGTTTCTACAACTCCAATTTGAAACCAACATGAACAAAGATTAAGAGGTCAATTAGGACTAACTCTTGTTAAACCCTTGCAAAGACTAGTTTGAGGAAATGAGAGAGATAATACACCAAAATGGACCATAATGGCATGAATTATGATTTTATTTTAAATAGGACTTAGTTAGGCTCCCTACCATCAAAATTAATTATATGAAATTATATGGATATGGTACAAAATATGAGTTTATTGATAGTTTTATGCATTATGTAGGTTACAAGAGGAGTCTAAAGATGAAATAAATTTTAAAGGGAATATTAGGGCTTTTAATAACTCCTTATGTTAATTTAATTCCTTAAATAAAATTATAAGTGTGCAAATAAACAACTTCATCTCATTTAGTCAAAACTGACATGGTAAACAAGCTAGTGGGAAGGGTGAAGATCTTCAAGTAGGGTGATTTTAAGGTTTCCTAATGCTTATAATGCCATGAAGGGTCTTGAATTTTTTTTTCCACTCCCTCCCATGTATTTTCATCAGAAAATAAAGCCAAATTTGAATCCAAGTGCAAGGTGCATGAAGGAAGAGTTTTTTGGACTAAAGATGATGATGGTTGCTTTCAAGTTGATTCTAGATGACCAAACCTAAAACCAATGCATGGAGAGGAATGATTGAGACCATTAACTTTATTTAAAATCATTGTAACTGGCTATAATTATTTTTGGGATGTTTAAATAAGTCCAAATCATGAAGGTAGTTTTTTGAGTTAGAATGAGGAGTTTTATGCCACTTTGCAAGAGTTTAATGACTAGGATGGACACTTGGACTTATTTACCTTGCATGTTTTGTCCCATATCCTCTTTTCATTCAAAATTAACTAATTCTCTCATCTTTAAAAGTGTCCTTGTGATCCTTGGAATTCTCTCTTCTCCTCTCTCTCTCAAGTTCTATAAGAACTAACCATTTTAGCCATTGTAACTTATACTCCTATTGAGTATTGTGAAGCTCTGATAATTTACATACCATTTGATCAATAATACTACTTATTTTTACCTCTTCATGTATTTTATAGTGTTTTTTATTGGATAATGGATCTTGCTTAGTGAAATCTATAGATTCCTTAACATGTTTCATTCTTTCACCTATTTGCAGCCTCTTCTTGTAGGGCATGTGAAGTGTTCTAGGAGATGTCCAAGTTTGAGTGAGTTTATTAAATAGTTCCATTGAAGGCCTCTTTTCTATTCCTCTTATCCTAATTCATTCATCCATAACCTCATAATGTAACATTGATGTGAGAAGACATAGATTGGAGAAGTTTATATTTAGTTTGTCCCTTGATTTCATGTGTAACATGTAGCTAGATGAAATTCATCATCTATTTTGGTGTATCACCTCCCATAGGTTAGTTTTATTTTATTTATCTATCTCTCTTTTCACCCCCCCCCCGCAAAGTTAAGTGTAGTTATGGTCCAAAGTGGTACATCATGGAAGTTATCCCTATTTAGAAATTCACCTCATCCTTAGGCTGCCCACAAGCCTAGAGTGTTTCCATTGTGCCACTTGGATGAGGAGATATTTGAAATATCCTAAAATGGTTAAAATAAAATATAAAATAGTTTTTTACATGCCTATTGGGACTCTTGGTCTAAGAGGTTGAGATATTTTTGGTGTTGTTTCTCAACAATCAGCATTTAGAGGCATCTATCAAAGCATCAATAGTGACTCTAAAGATACATCAGTTGGTCAAGTAGCCTAGATTATACTTTGAATATTTTTGGTAACATTTTAATTTATATTATTTCTTTAAATGGGGTTTCATGGCTAATTTTGGTGTTGAGATTTTTCTTACACAAGTTAGTGAGATATTTAAGGCTTATGACATTCCCTATCAATAAGAGCAAGTTCTTAATGAACCTTGGTGTGATCATCACCTATATTGTTATGATCCATATCAACTCCCACATGGACATTATTATCCTTCTCATGATTATTACAAGTCATATATTTATCTTATTCAATGTCTTTCTCCTCCTAGTCAACCTAAACACTTCTCATCTCAATCCATCTCCACCTTCAAGAAGACACTCTTGGGGATATGAGAAGTACATGTTGGAGATTGATATTATAATGGGATGTGGTGAAGAGGTTCCTATTCATAGTATTCATAAGGTGAGAGATGAAATATAGTTTTTAAAAATATAATTGGTACCTATTGAGAGAGCTAATTGGTAAAGGCTCATAAGTGAGATGCTTGATGTGAGTTACCTAGTTTATTCCTTAGAGAATATGTTATGAGTTCATGAAAGGCAACCTCACCAAACCTATCAGCCTTCATATCCACTTCCTTAAGTTTATTATCAACCATATTTGATCCTTACTCATGATCCCAATCAAGGATATAAAATTCATCCTTTTCCCAATTAGTTGGAAGAGAGAGTTTAAGGGAGAAACCTTATTTTTTAAGCTAATATTGATAGACAAATTGAGTTGGCTAATATACATATGAAACATTTCATGTTAGCATAAAAGGAAGTGGAATTAAATCCCTCATTGTCCTCTCACATTACATCCCCACCACCTCAAAAATAAACTTCTAATCCTAACATCCTAAGCTAAAGTAAGATAGTGAAATCATGGGGAAAGAAAGAAGATAAAAACATTATTAAGGAGTGTGAAGTTGAGAATGAAGTTGATATTTTGAAATTCTCTCCCACCCTTCCTCAAAAATATTATTTTATTTCATGTCATCCCTCATATATTACTCATGTTCATGATGATTCATATGATCTTGAAGAAATACTTTTCCAAGAGAACCTAGCCAAGTAAATTGAAGAGTTAGAGGCAAAGATGAAATTGCTAAGTCAAGGTGTGTTGGAAGGTTTAGACCCAAAAATAAGATCCTATGCCTAAACACACCCCATCTACCCTTCATCAAGAGATTCCTAAAGATAAATAATATGTGAATTAAGTGGTTATCAAGTGGAAAGAATAAAATCAAGTTATTTTAGCCCAAGGTCTGTCTCCCCTTCCTCAAGAGCTTCCAAAGGAGTCTCTTACTTTTCACTCTCAATCTGATTTTAAGTTCTATGTGCCACCTCGACCAAATATTTCATCATGTACTCAACCAATCACCATTTGTATTTATGGAACTATGATATGGGAACCTAAATAGGAGTAGTTTGTTGATAAAAAATTAGAACTCTTGCTTGAAGAAAGCCTAGTTCCTTGGCAACTTCATTGGACTAAGTCACATGACTTCAAAATGCCAAGTCTTGGAATCACAAAGAAGGAGATGGAATATCTTGTAGCCCTTGATAATAAAATTAATATTTTGGTATCTGAAATTCAACTTTAGATCCCTCAAGAGATCCTAATTAATGAAGAAGAGGTGACTTCTTGTGAGGAATCTTCAGATTGGGTTGATGAGGAAGAATGTTTTCCTTTTGTCAAAGAGGGAGAAATGGTCAGTGATTCTTCCATCACTATGAAATATATCATGGATGGAAAATAAAAATATCTTAACCATACTTTAGATGACCTATTTGTAATCATTAGAGTAGGTTATACTCTTCTTTAAGGAGGATATAATCTGGTCAAATATGGAGAAGGCCACTTTGGCACTCAAGTAAGTATGCAAAGGAAAAACATGCTTTCAAATTTATCCTTTCAAGAAGCATATGAATTTGATGATGACATGTTTAAATTCATAAAGACTGTCTATCATCCTCACAACCAGTTGGGAGAAACACATCAACTCTTGAAGGATGGAACAAGCTCTTATTGGCCTCAATATTTTAAGGAACATGGAACTACTCCTCTTGAAGCCATAGATTAACCATGAAATGAAGAGTGAGAATAAGTATGAAGTAGGTGAACATGTTCAATAGGAATATATATACATTTGAGACCTATGTAAGGATGATTTTCTTGAGAGAAGATCAAGTAAAGTGTCAAGGAATAGGTCTAATCTATAAAGCACCCAATCCAAGGAGAAACATGATTGGCACTATGTTTCATCTCACCATAAAGATTATTAAAGAGGTTTTAATTTTTATCATAGAAAGGAGGTATGATTAGTTTCTATTTTTTCATAGTAGTTTTTTCTTTGAATCCCCTAAGTGCTTTGACCACATGTGTGTGTGTGTGTGTCTTGTTAGTTTGTTGCCTCATTTTATGTGTGTCTTTTGTTTGGTGTGGTTTAGGTAATTAGTGGTCTTGTCTTGATCAAAGGTTTCCTTATTTTTATCATACTTAAAATGACTCCCTAATCCCAATTCAATGATAAAGATACTAATCTAGTTAGTATATCAGGTATACTACCCCTATGATTCACCAATTTGTTAACCTAATTTGACTTTTAGGTCAAATTGGGGTACCCCTAGGTAAAAAATTGAATTTTATATGTTTTATGGGTCCAATAGATATTTAAAAAGGTATTTTATAGGTTAATTAATGTCATTTAATGTTATCCTAGCCTTGGTCCTTAGTTATTTTAGTCTTTTTAGTCATTTTGGGTTATTTTGAGGTCAAAAAAAGTGCATTTAATGACTTTTATAGATTTATTAGAAGTGTGGTGGTTAAAAAATATGATTTCATGTCCCATGTGTTCTTATATGTCTTAATCAATTGAAATAACTGAAAAGTGGTAGTTTCATTTTAAAAAGGTAGTTTTCTTGAGAAATCAAAAGAAAATGGCACTTGTATGACCCATGGGGAAGAGTGCCATGTATAAAAAGCTTATGTAAAATACTTTAATATTAACCAAACTCGTACCAATTCTTATTTTATTTTGAAGTTAAATTAATGTCCCAAAACTATTCTACTCCATCTTTGCTTTCTTAGACATACAGAAGTGACCTTCAGGTTTTTGCTTAGTACAGATAGCTAAAGAGGTTTCAACTCAAATGATTTTGGTAGATTATATTAAACTAAGATAAATTTGTTTACATATAAATATTTTGAATAATGTTTTACTATGCTTCATGAACCATCCTCATGAAATAGAGTATATTTTTATGCCTACTTATCTATTCACCCTACAAGTTATGCTTTTGTTTGGGAAGGTCCATATAATTCACTTACTAAGATTGGTTATAGAGAATTTTTAGTCTATTTCATCATTTTATCCATATTTATTTTCATATTTGGAGTTGATTTGATTATCAAACTAAATCAGTTTGTAAGGAGGAATGAAGGAGCGAAGTTACAGTCATTTCTTCCAATTAATAAGGTTTTCTTCTATGTTATGGTTCCAAAAAGAAGTGAAGTTATTTTTTATTACCCATATTTATATTTAATTAATTTTAAATTCCAAATCCAAATCCAAAGATCTAGTTCAAGAGGTAGAGAGCAAGTAAATGCATAAAATAGCCATCTATAGTATTTTTACGACCTGTAATCATTTGAAGGAGCATGAAAAATGTGTTTGAAAATATCTAATGTTTGAAAATTAAAAACATTATTGTTCATCATCTTGAGTAAGGTTTAATTATGTTGGAGAAACTATAAAATTAAAAAATTTCTTGGAGAAAACTTGTGACATTTTGAGATAATTTCCCAAAACTATCAAAACAGAGGTCCAGGCCCTTTTTTGGGTGTCCTTATATAGTGTTGCATTGATCTCTAGAGCCTCCAAGTACATTTTTTTAATATCCCACATAAGCATATCATGTTAAAAAATAATATAAGTTTAGAGGTTGAGGAATGTGGTTTTATTAAGCCCTCAAGTTGCTCTCTAAGACACTAAAATCACTCAGTGTTATCTATAGCCAATAGAGGACTTGTTAAACATTAAAAGCATAGGGAAGGTTTTGAGGTATTTAGGAGGTCTTAAATTGGTTTAGGTAAACCATCCACTCCACCATTATTTCATGATTAATTAATATTAAAATGATACTCTAATCCTAAATGAGACCCAAACATAGCACCTACAGGCAATATACACAGTTGTAGATGAAGAAGGAGATGCATTGAAAATTCAAGGTGAGGTTGGAGGTATTTTCGATACACTTATTATTTTTTTCCAAGATAAGGTGAGTCTCAAAGTTTTTGAATATACCAAAGATATAATAATATAAAATATATGTCAAATTACATCTTAAACCTACTACATACACCTACAACCATGTCTAAAAGAGGAAAACATAGTCTTGTAAACCAAAAGGAAGGAAATAAGGGCTAACACATGTTTTGAGTAAGTGTAAGATTGAAACACGATTTATGAATGGAATATAAATCATATATATACTGATGACACTTAAATACCCTACTTGCACAAAAGGAGGTGGAGACAGTTTATTAAATAACCTAAATGCACACCTATAATAGGGTATACAAACAGTGAGCCAGTATGGGTGTTTAGGTGTTGTTATAAGACACCCAAACTAAATTAAGGTATATAAGAATATTATTTTAATTTATAGGATTAAAAATAGGTCTCTGAATATCATTACCAAGTCCAAATGAGCTAACAAACTACACCTATAGAGAGGGTATTATAGTTAGTAGAGGGTTTTCAATTTGTGAACCAAAAGTGTATATGAAGGGTATATAGAGGCTATAATGATGAATAAAGTTTTTGAGAACCTTAATTTTTACCATGAGGATATCCATAATATATAAAAAATTTAAAATAACTAACACATACCTCTCATGAGGCCCTATATGCAACATACAGTCAGGTGTTGACTATGATAAGCAGTGAATGAGAAGGTAATGTTTCCAACATGAATACAACCTAACTATGAAGCCAATGGGATAAAAAAAAATCATGTTACTTTTGTAAAATATAATGGGATACCAATTATTATTTTCAATCCTAAATCATGTAAACAACCTATAGGTAAACCCTTGTTCTAGGTAAACACAGTCAAAGATCCCCTTAGTATAAGCTAGTCAAGACGAAACATGAGAAATACAAGGTTTAGAAGATGCCCATTATTTTCACAATAAGAAGTAACCCCAATAAAATTAAGGGTTATCCATGACACTATGTTAATGTATATAGAGTAGGGATGAATCCCTATTGTTTCTTCACACAATTCACTTCTTGAATCTTGCATAGTTTATCATAATAATGATTTGTCTAGGGTCTTTGAGGGTTTGAGGGGTCCATGAGAGGTCAGAGTGAGGAGTAAAAAATATAAAATATCTATTATGAACATTAAAATATTTATATATTATTTACAATATAAACCAAACATAGATAAAGTCCTAACCAGATGCCTATAATCCACAATCTTGAACCCTGCAAACAGACTTTCTTAACAAGTTTGTTTCAGTTTCTTATGTTTTTGGATAGTCATAAGAGATCAAAAAGGGAATTTTTTTTTAAAATTAACCTTAAAACCTATATAATCCTCTAAAATATCCATATTTTTTGATAAAATAGGAGAAATACCCCTTATTTTATCTCAGATAAGGGGTACTTTCCTTAGGCTTAAACTAGAAGATTTGAAGGGATGGTTAAAAGGAGTAAGCCAAAATATAAGGAGGTCCTTAAAAAATAGTTTTTAAATATTAGGGACACCTAAAAAATCATTTAAAACAACTCATAAGAGCAAGGAACCAAGAAATATGGTTTAGATTGCTAAGTTTGTAGTCAACCCTACTAAGCATGTTTAGGCCTAAAGCCTAAATGAGAGGACATTTTCATCTATAGCCTTGGTTTGGAATTATAACTTGTTGGATCATGTTTTTTGGATGTAATTATATGTTTTTAAGATATTTTTATGTAGATTAAATCATCAAAGGGCCATTTTGGGTCTTGGACCAACACAGGCCTATTAAGCAAGGTTTAGGCCTAGTGCCAAAAGAGGAGGTCATTCACATTTTGGACTTAGACATGAATTTTAAACTATATAATTATGTTTATATGGCCCCATTAGATGTATAAAATCCTTAACCTTGTAGAGAGAACATAAATAGATACAATTTTTTCTTGAGAGCAGTATCAGGCCTGTGAAAATTGGAGAAAGCAACTCAATAGGGTAGGTTTAGATGCTCATATCTTTCAGGAGGATTTACATGGAGGAAATATGAGTTTTTAAAAGTTATAAGAGTTATTTGAAAACCAATTTTTGTAATTTTTATACATATTCAACATGAAACCTGCATGAACAAAGCTTACGTGGTCAAACAGACCTAAAACCCTTTTTAAACCCTTGCAAAGACTAGTTTAAGGAAATGAGAGATATAATGCACCAAAATGGATAAAATTTTCATTAATGGTTATTTTATGTCAAATAGGACTCATTAATTTTCCCTGACATCAAAATTATTTATACGGACTTGTACAGACAGGGTATAAAATAGGATTTTCTTGACATTTTAGTGCATTGTAGGTTACAAGAGGAGTCTGAAGATGAAATAAAGTTTTTATGGAATATTATGAATTTTAATAACTCCTTATTTTCATTTAATTACTTCAATAAACTTATAATTTTGAAAACAAATAGCTTCATCTCAGCTTGTCAAAACTGGCATAATACACAAACTAGTGAGAAGGGTAGAGATCTTCAAGTGGGGTGATTTTAAGGTGTGCATGATGATTATAAGGCCATGGAGGGTATTTAAAATTGTGATTCAATCCATATCATATAATTTCATTATAATAGGAATCCAAATTTAAAGCCAAGTGTGTAGGGTGCATGAAAGAAGAGTTTTTTAGACTGCAGATGACGATGGCTCATTTCCACTTGATTTTAGATGACCAAGCCTACAACCAATGAATGGATAGGAATTATTGAGATATTTCCCATTACTTAAAATAATTTTACCTGGTCCTAATCAGTTTTTGGATGTTCAAATATCTCTAAATCATGAAGGCAATTTTTTGGGCCAGAATGAGGAGTTTTATGCCACTTTGTAAGATCTTGATTACTTGGATGGACACTTGGACTTACTAACCTTGCATGGTTCATCAAATATACTATTATCATAAAATATTAACTAATTATATAATATTTAAAAGTGTCCTTGTGACCCTTTGACTTCTCTTTTCTCCTCTCTCTCTCTCTCTCTTAAGTTTTATAAAAACTAGCCATCTTGGCCATTGTAACTTATGATCCTCCTAAGTATGTTGAAGTTGTGTTCATTTTCATACCATTTGATCAACAAGGCTACTTATTTTTACCTATTCATGATTTTTATATTGTGTTTTTCATATATTATAGATCTTACTTAATGAAAACTATGGATTCCTTAGCATGTTGTTTCATTCTTTCACCTATTTGCAGCCTCTTCTTACAAGGCATGTGAAGTGTTCTAGGAGATGTCTAGGTTTAAGTTAGTCTATTCAATAGTGCCATTCAATTCATCTTGTCTAGTCCTCCTATCCTAACTCATTCATCCATAACCACATAATGTAACATTGATGTGAGAATATATAGATGTGAGAAGTGTATATTTAGTTTGTCCCTTGATTTCATGTGTAACATGTAGCTAGTTGGAATTTATCATATATTTTGGTGTATCACCTCCCATAGTTTAATTCATTTTTATATCTCTCTCCATTTTCACCCCCACCCCAAATTTAAGTTTAGTTATGGTCCAAAGTCGTACATCATGGGAGCTAGCTCTATCTAGAGATTTACCTCATCTTTAGGCTGCCCACAAGCCTATAGGTGTTTCCATTGTACCACCTGGATGAGGAGGGATTTTACATCTCCTACAAGGGTGAAAATCCAAGTGATAAAATATAGATCTTTACACTTGTTTCTTAGAACCCTATTTTTGGGCATCTAATAGGTGTGTTTGAAAGGAGTAGGGGTGCTATATTTTATTATAGTTTGATTCTAGTTAATGACTGTAACATGACATGAAAGTTTTTTATACCGTGTACAGACCGTTAAGACTCTCATTATTCCCATATACAAGTGCATATTTGACATCTAGGTATTTTATTTCTAGCTTAGGGTTTGCCTAGATTGTAAGTGAATATTTTATCCTTTGTTGGCAACTTGAATTCACTAATTCATGGAAACATAATGCATGGGATTTTCTCACTCTTGAAACTCTTATCTAAATCATCCATCACATAGTTATTTTCTTACTTATTCTATCCTATAGGTTGTAGTTAGGTTCTTTGACTACATTCTGATAGTCTCTTGTAGTTTGGATGCCTTTTAGAACTCTATTCCTTCCCATAGATCTACAAATGACCTCATATAATTATTTTAACTTTAATTCTCCATTAACATGTGATTGGAGGTATGGAACTTATCTTAACTAACATGATCATTCATTCTAGTGTAGACACGTCTATACAAGATCCACACTTGACACAGGTCCGTTAGGACTACCTAAGTTCAACATTTAAGTTGGGTACCCTGTAAGATAAAAATTTATGGACTTGTGATCTCTTAGGTTGAGGCTCCATCTAGATTGATTACTCTTTGTGATCTCCTCCTTCAAAGGATGGATGACTATCCTAACATCTTTTATATCTTGTCAATAGGTTATTTTCATAAGGGATGGTAAGAACAAAGATGATACAATATAAAAATTAATCTTTTCAAGGGTACCTTAAACATTGTTAACTACCTTAATCAATTTTATAACCATTATACACATTGAATAAATGGATTCAAACCCTGCATACCCTTATGAGACATTCACTTGACCTTCTCAATATGTAAATTCACTTGTATCTATGATTTAGATCTTAAGAGGTTGTATAAGGGGTGAGAGATAGGTCTTTCTCTAACTTTTAAGAACTTGTAAACCTTATTTTGGACAACTTCAGGTGTGTCTATAGACTCACTAACTTGGTTTGATTGTTTGACTGTGAATGCTCACTTAAGAAGTGAGGTACACCATCATTATATGGGTTTTAAGTCCATTTAATCAGTTAAAATCCATATTTTTAAGGACTCAAAGAGGTTTGGAATATGTTTTAGAGCTAACCAACACTCTATAACCATTGGAAACCTTAAAGTATCAAGAATACACTATTACCAACCTATAGATAACTTTAAAATAAGGTTTCTTATCCCCTAATGGCTCACAAATGTGAATTGGGTCTTGAGAATGGTGTATAATATTTTTTAGACTCTTTATAATCCCAAAAATCTTCAATTTCGTTTTCATCATGCTCATAAAACGGGAAAATGGAGTAAACAGGTACCTTGCTTGGATAGAAAAGACACTGTGAGCCCTTCATCTTCATAATTATTGTTCATAAAGGAGGGGAAGCTAGTATAATAAAAAATTAAATTAAATTAAATCCATCTAGGGTCTCATCTTCTACCAAAAATATTAGACTTTCATATTCTCTTTCCTATCCATACCGTTCACAAACCTGACTGGTTCTAGAAAGATACCAAAGAGCTTGATGGGGGAAGGGGGTCAGTTTTTGACCTATTTTGACTTAAAACTCCATATAAAGAATGTATCTAGGCTTAAGAGACATAAATTAATCTATATATATTCCTAAATAGGATATTTCTTAGACACACCTATACATACCAACTAAAAATCCTCTCTTTCTACCATGAAAACTGTCTATTATACCTAAAAGTTGATTTAGATAAAATTCTAGGTGTTTCTAAAGATAAGAAATTTTTGTACAAACCTTTAATGGTATTTTCATCTCTCCCTTCTACTATACACTTTTATTTTTCTCATAAAACCTCCTTTATATGTTAGAAGATGGGTAATGAAGCACCTTGAGAGCAGAATGCAATATTATAAGTTGATTTACCACCTTTTTAAGGATGGTATGGACTAGAGGGGGATTAATTTGGCTTGGACACCACTTTATATGTTCAAAATGACCCCATTTATACCATTTAACCCACTCTTACCCATTTGACCATGTTATAAATGACCATAAGGTGATTATACAACATAAGCTCAAAATGGCATTTGCCTTAATTTCATCAAAACAACCTTAAATAATGCTAAAAGAGGATTCAAAAGATAATTTTGAGAATTATAAAAGGTGTTTAATTACCATACACAACCTCATGGGACACAGAAAATGAATTTTTGAATTGCAGGGGTTGAAATTTGGCCTATGAGACCAAATGATCAATAGTTTGTTTAGTTGTATTCTCTTGTGTTGTTTTTAAGCCCTACAATGGGGACATTAAAATTATTCTCTCAATTGAAATAATCTTGTGTTATATTTGTGTTTTTGCTTTGGACAATAAGGTATGTGTTGGGTTTTTTACTTTCCATTTTTTTTGTGAATGGGTATCTGGGGTTTTCATATAATTTTTGGAAACTCATTGGTTTTTAAATTAAATGGATGCAACCTCATTAACATGACTTCCCATCATGTTGATGGTTGGGGTGCTATAAGGCCACCCATAGGGGGATCATGGGAATGGTTGATGGGTTTTATTTCGTTAGATTTTAACCTTGGATATTTCATAGAATATCATGGAAAATAAGCTTGCATACTTGGGACTTATTTATTTGAATCATATCAGTATATGAATTTTTAAGATGTTGATTCCATTTAATTTATGTATGGTTTTATTTCCTATTCCCTATGTGAATTAAATCACTAATTTTTATGCATGTGATTATTTAATATTTTATTAATTTGGTTACATATATATGTTATGTTACTATTCATGCATATTAAAATGTTAGTATTCAATCACATTGAAATGTTTAGATTATATTAGAAGTAAATTAGACTTCCTTTATAGTTGACTAGTGCATTATAAATCTATAAATACATTTGGTTTGTAATTATATTTGGTTATTTTCATACCTAGATTTATGTTATACAATTTGTGTCTTCCTAGTAAGGCTATTAAGTATCACTCAAGAATGTATCGGTTAAAGGACTGAATATTCTACATTTATGTAATAAAGTTGTGGTGACTATCTTAGTGATTTTATGACTTATAATTTTTCATTTTGATTGTAATGTGATTGAATAATCATAAATATATATTGAATCAACTATGCATTATAATGTTCTTGGTCAAGTGGATGTACATTAATGTTTTACTTCGTATTCTAGACATGGTGTCTAAGATAATGTTTTATCTCATAGATAATCGATTATTGAATAATAATAAGTATGAATTCAAGTTAGTTTTCACCTAAATTGATGTGAAATATGATTTGAATTAAAATTAATTATGTTATTAGAATATGTGTTATAATTCTTAACATTGTGGGTTTTGAACTAGGTTTGAAAGTTGACATATAAGGATATATTTAGATTATTTAATAATTGGATTGAGATAGAATGCATCATCTCTTGATTGTGTAAAAATTGGTTTTTAGGATTTGTTGATACTAATGATAATGGGTATAAACCCTCTTGATGCAATGAATAATTAATTGTTTATGAAATGAATCAATGATTGTATTGGGGTGGAAAGAATTATAATCCGTTAAATAAATTGAGAAATATACTTAGCTAATTAGATAGTGTTTTTTAATTTTTTTCAATTATAAGATAGGTATTAAGTGAAACATTTATCTTATAGATACTATGATTTTGTGATTATATAAAATGTGACATCATTCTTTGATATGAATTGAACTTAGTTTGGGACTTCAAATTCTTTGAAATTACATGTTCATAAAGTTGCTCAAGAAAGAAAAATTTAAAAAGATGAATAGTTTATTATAACTATGTTCTTTTAAATAAGTAAATTGCTTGTGAAGTATGTTTGGAAATCTAATAGAATTAGATCACAATCTAAAATTATCTCGTTATGGGGACTGTTTGGGTTCCACTCATGTTTCTTTTGTAATTAACTCATTCCATTTTTCCATGATGGTAGCTTCTTTTTATGATGACACTTGAGTTGAGTTTAAATAATTGGTAATGATTCTTATATGTTTGAAATATTAAACATGAATGTTGATTGTAAACTTCCCATTTGTTGTAATTACATCATATGCTACCATTCAAGGGCATTACAATTTTTTGAATTATGTGTTAATACAAATCTCAAAATTATAATACTATGTCAATCAATACACAATGTAATAATTGGGTTGCTTAATGAAGAAGAGGGAAATTATTAGAGTAGAAAATTGTATTTTTAGACTTCATTATCATCGAACATATAATTTATTTTTGAATATCATATCACATTTTAGGAGTGAGTATTTGATTATATTTTAATATTATATGTTAATTCTAATGTATTACATATAAATATTTGGTTAGCACTCAAATAAGTGGATGGTTTTTAAGGTACAACTATGGTGGTACCCTAATGAAATTTATCTTAACAATTCACATCATAAAGTATATGAATATAATAATTATTTATAAGATCTATTAATAAAAATTATTCCTTGTATGAAATATGTTATGACCCTAGTGTCAAATTTAATCAATTATATTGGGTAGCATTGTATGGAGGATATTATTAGTATCATTTAATTTTGAACTTTTGGATTATCATGAAAATAACATCTTGTTTAATTATGTCTTTAATATGTATGAAGAACGTAAGTGAAAAAGAGGTAAAATTATGTTTAGTAGATTTCATCACTTAGGTTATGTGGCTATGTGTATACACTCCATTTTTATCACTTTCATGTCAAGTTGAAAAATGGAATGACTTCATGTAATTTCACACAATCTGGTCTGAAATCATTTTTTCATTTAATTTAGCATACGAATTCACCTTAGAGCATCTCTAGATGAGCCAAATATTTGTATTAGATATATTAAATTATCAATCTATGGTCAATTTCTCTAGTTAATTATCCTATTCTTGTCAATTCAATAATTCTCCCTTATCTAATCAATTAAAATGGTCAATTACCCTTATCTAAATCATTATTCTAATTATATGTCTATTGAAAATATAATTGTAATTATCTTACAATTAATTAATTCCTATTTTTCCATCCAAGTGGGCATCTTCATGCAAATAAAGGATCTTGATATCCTTTAGAATATTATTTTATATCCAATTAAATTAATATGTGAATTAATATGAAAGATTATTATTCACTTTTTATCTTGGAGACAAGATGAAGGGCCTACAATGAATCTTATGTGAGAAAATTATCAATGCTTCATCTTAGAAATAAGATGAAGGGATCAAATTGGTGATGCATGTGTCTTCTTAGGAATAACTCTCCACCCTTAATCTTAAAAATAGGATGAAGGAATTATGTTAAATTTCATTTGATATTTTCAAAGATCATCCTACACCCTTCATCTCAATTAAGATGAGGGACTCACATTAGTGATCTATGTGATGATCCATGTACACATTTAAGAACTCATTTTTAAATGACTATTTTTTTAGTAGATGAAGGGTCCTTAGTAATAGATGTTCATTATAAATAGAACCCTTTGCATTGTAATTCATCATTTTCAAGAGATATAGTGAAGCACTAAAATTTTATCATGCTAACTTGTTCATAAACCTTCTTCTTATGATCAATTTAACATGGTCCATATCTTCAATGGATATATATTCAAACAATTAGCATTGACAAAGACCATTTGACACTACATCTGAGTCAAATCCTATGTAAAGGCATTTCTAATGGAGGTTTGCATGTTTTTAGTTTGAATCTAATGCATTATTGACCAATCTTTTCATGCTCATGAGGTCCTAGGCTCCAAGATTATTTTCATTTATTTATGTGTTCTTGATTGACTTAAACTAAATTGGTGAAAATATAGCTAATCAATTTTCCTAATGACACATATGCCATGCCTAGTGGGACTATCAACCCATATCTATATTTTTAGCCTAT
The DNA here is from genome assembly GCA_037957365.1 of Torreya grandis. Taxonomy (NCBI): domain Eukaryota; kingdom Viridiplantae; phylum Streptophyta; class Pinopsida; order Cupressales; family Taxaceae; genus Torreya; species Torreya grandis. The sequence goes on from JARHVA010002271.1 coordinate 2,496,896, forward strand.
TTAGCAACCTTCATTTGAAGAATAGATAAATATTTCAGCTCTTTTATATTATAATTTTCCAAAAAAAATTATTTTTTTACATTTCAGCAAATTCATTCAGGAAAATGGTGAAAACATTCTATTTTATATAGTAATCTATGAAATTATCGCATATTTAGTGAAATCATCACTATCACTATTTTTTGTTCTTTGTCACTATGTAGTTTTTTTTTTACAAATCAGTGAAATTGTTTAACTATTGGCAAAATCATCACATCCATCAATAAAATTGGCATAAAATTGGTGAAATTGTCATTATTATCAAAAAAATTGATTTATTATTAGTGAAATCATTGTTGTTCATTCTCTAGCCTATGTTGAGATTTTTATTAAATGAAATATTTCAAATACTAGTGAAATTGTCACTTAAATAAATGAAATTGTCACTTAAATCAATGAAATTATCATTAAATCGATGAAATTGTCTCTGTATCAATGAAATTATTTTTAGGTTACTCTATGTTTGGTTTTTTATTCATCAATGAAATTATTTCACTATAATGAATTTGTCTTACTATCAATGAAATTATTTTCCTAATAGATGAATCATCTAGTAATTAGTGAAATATTTCTCTATCTATATTTTCCTGTGTTCTATTCTCTATTTTTTTTTTAAATAACAAATTCGTTTCTATGTCATAAACTAAGAGTTGAAAAAATCTTAGAAACTCAACCTCCTTCACTCGCCAAGGACCCACCAAGAAAAACTATTCATTATTTGCTTGTAGATTCCAAAAGTGGGGTGATTTATTTAAACAATCATGTTTTATATTCACATCTCATTTTAGTGCCTTAAAAATCAATTCACATTTCATTTTAGTTTCTAATAAAAATTTATTATTTTTTAACTTCATGCAAATTTATTTGTTGCTTCTTGTAACTTGAGTGTTTTGTGGGGATATTTTGGATGCATGCTCTCCGTTTTGGGTGACTCAAAAATGCAAATATCTTATTTGTTTTAAATCCTAAAGATTTTAATATTGTGATCTTCACTTACCCTTAGTTGGAGTTATGTGAATCAAAATGAAAAACCTTCCTTTTTTTTAGCTCTATGTTTGTGGTGTCATTGCCTTATCATGAATCTTTAGGGTGTGGTGACTGGTAGATCATTGCCCAGCATTATAAAAACCTCATTATTTGATGGGGTATACAAATTGAGGCTATGCCAATAGTATCTTAGTTGGTGGTACCTAGAATCCATATTGTACTAATAACACTTCATTAAAACTTATATGGCTTAAGTGGTCAAGAAAGGACAAGATATTTTGGTAAATGGCCTACAAAATCTTGTATCCAATTGATAGATAGTTATAAAGAACCCATGTGCCAAAAGGTATATTTAAACCATTTATAAATCCCTTAAAAACATTATCTTAGACTCTTTGACCAATAAACATTAATTGATATAGGGGTGCAATGTTTAACATCCCATGCAAATATATTTTATGTACACACCTTTTGAGAGAAGGGAGAATTAAAAACCTTACCAATAACTACAATAATTTATTTATTGGATCTTAAATTTTATCCTCTTTCAAGGCTATTATATCAAAAGACTCGATGATTATGGATTAATCTTATGTTAGTAACTAAAATAGGGTCACTATATTGATTATTTAATTAATATATTATGGTCTCAAAACTTTGTCATAATTTACATACACCTACACAAAAAGGCATTACTCTATCCATTTTCTTGGACCAAAATTATTCAAATTTGTACATTTCATACCTTATGTGAAATTTTGCCATTACTCTATCCTAATTCTAAGTAAAATATATTCATTTATACTAACTTATGTCCAAATTGTGTCTTAAAACCACACCTCTCTTATTTGAAATTATATTTTTACTCTATCTATGTGAGTTTGAACCTATCTAGTTTTGTTCCTAAGTTCTTAATTCTAAGTTCATTTATAATTGAGGATTGATACCATTCCCTTGTGTTCAAGTCAACTTTGGTCAAATCCAAATTATTCATTTTTGTTTCCAAACATCATATTCTCCCATTCCCATCCTAATAAATTCCTCAATTCATGTCTAGTATGCCTCACTACACAAGAAGTTATATAGACTATAATGGTTCTTATGAGGATGATTGGACACAAGGTCAAACTAATTTATTCATATATTAGCCTATTTATCCCCATGTTAAAGAGGATTTCATGAATATAAATGATGTGTAAGTTCACCAAAATGTATATGAGGAAGTACCACCGATGTATAAACTAGATCACCAAAGTCAAAAATATAGGCTAGATGATATATGTTCATGTCCATTTAATTCAATTATTTTTTAAATACCATTTTCATCTCATTTAAAAATTATGAAATTTGATAAATATAAAGGAACAATGGACCTAAGGTTATTCTTTGTTGCCTATTAAGAGGTCAACTATAACTCTAATGTATTACTTTAATTATTCTCACAAAGTTTGGATGGTCTTACCTTAGAGTGATTTTCACATATTCCAAAATGTTCTATTACAACTTTTGATGACTTGTTAGATAAGTTCATTAAAAAAAATTATAATATTGAGCATGAGTTAACCAAAGTTGACAAATGTGCTATCAAACAAAGAGAAGGTGAGAGATTTATTACGTATCTTCAAGGATGGACAACACTAACTAGCAAATTTCCCTATGCACTTCTTGACATTGAGTTAGAAAGCATTTTTTGAAATAACTAAATTTAGAAATGGTAGTTAGTCTTAGATTATAGTGTCTAGAAACTTTTGATGACATAATTAGTATAGTATTTCAAATAGATAAGGCTATAATTGATAAAAAAATTATTAAAATCTATCCATATAGTCAAAATCAATCTCAACATTAGTCTCCAAGTCAAAACCAAAATCAAAACCAACATGCTACTCCAAATTTAGAAAATGTGGAAAATAAGCCCAAACCTTTCAAATGTAATAATAATATGGAGGTAAAAGGGGTGACATAGGCTAGACATGTTCATAACATATATATTCAACTAGTATAAAATAATCCTCAACCATAGCCTCTTACTTTACAAATGAATTCTCTTCAAAGAAATTAAAATACTAGATGGCCATTTATCAGTATGGGAGAGCCCATTAAGAATGTGTTTCACAAGCTACTTGATATGAATATGATTGGTTTCCCAAATACAAAACCTTTTGATGAGAGTCAACCTAAACTAGAATGGTATAGGTATAATGAATATTATGAGTATCATCAAATCAAAGGACATGTAATTCATAAATGTGTGAAATTGTGACATTTCATTCAAGACATGCTAGAAAGAGGAGAAATTAAGTAAAATAATGCTTCATCCTCTAATTCTATTCATAATATGGGGATTTATCAAAAACCATTCCCTTAACAACAATAGAAACATCAACTAAATAACAATCGTAATTAAGACTAGGATTCTTAGGCTCATAACATTGACTACCATGCTACCCCTTGTGATTAAAATATAATGGGATGTATTATGGAACATCATGTATCATACAATCATGATTAATATTCATTCCTAAAATTACCCACAAGTAAATCCTTATATTCCAAGATCAAGTCCATCTATTTTGTGAGTTCCTCCTCCTTACAATTCTCATTCTCAAATTACTATTTTAATACCTATTTGTTCTACTTAAAACTTTCATATTTATATTCATAATAAGGATTGTGCTATTATAACTTGAAGTGTTAAAATCACCCTTCAAATTCATATGAATTCTTTTATTGATCTTAATCCACATTCTCATTCAAACAATGTTATCGGTCAGTCCAAATTTAGATATGCACCTATAATTTTGGCATATGATCTTGTGGATCAACTAAATAAAATGCCAATGCAAATTTGCATTTTGGATCTGTTATGTAATTCTTAGCTTCACAAAGATGTCTTATATGATATTTTGAGTCAATCTTAGGTGCCAAGAAATATTGCATTAGATAAGTTTCATGCGATAGTTAGACACTTGTATCTTGGTCCAAAATTGGTATTTAATCAAAGTGATATCTCATCTAGTGGACTTCCCATACTAATTCTCTATACATTGAGGTTTCAATTACTCAAAAAAAATTTAAGCGGGTATAAATAGATAATGGTTATGGTCTTAACATTGTTCCAATAAAGCTCATCTAACATCTGGGATATACTTTAGGAGATCTTAAGAATGATACCATTACTATCAAGGGGTATAATAAAATGGAGTGAAAATTAATATGCATAATTTCCATGCCCATCCAAGTTGGGTTGATCATCCATTGTAATTTATGCCATGTCATTGATCTAGACTTACTTTATAATATCCTCATTGGCCATCCATGGATTCAAGAGATGCATGTAGTTCCTTCTATTCTCCATTAATTTATTAAGTTTCCCCATTTTGGAATGGAGGTTACCATTCCTATGGATTTAAAACCATATCAATATTACAAACATTTATAAATAGAAGGTCATCAATATACCTATTATCTTAGTGATGTTAATACCCTCAAAAAGGACAAATAGGTAATATTTAAGTCACCTCTATCTAATTATCTATATCCCATCACCCTTGCTTCTTTTGAATAACTTTCCCCCTAATTAAATTTATCCCATTTTAACATTCAATACAAAGGTCTGGGTACATATAGTATGGAAGATGTTTTTCATGTGGCCAAATTACCTATATCACCTAAATCCCATGGTAGACCCAAGATAGAATGGTTCAAGAAGAGGAAAACATCTTCTCTAATGGAACCTCTTCCATTCATTCTAAGAAATGCTTGTAGTCAATAATATTTAAATCAAGAATATGAATCATGGCTACACAATGAGGATCTAAATCATCATTTTTCTTAGTAAAAAGTACCCTAATCTTAATATAATGATGGCCCATAATGAGTATAAAGGTAAGGGACTAGGATAAAAAAAAAAAGATCAATCAGATCATAGTATTCCTATGAAACATTCAAAAAAATAAGTTTTAGGATACAAACTATCTAGGGTAGTCCCCAAACATCTTGAAAGTGGTTTAATGTATTCACTAAATAATGATGTTCCTAATAGCAAAATAGGGTCATATTATATAATATATGATGATCTTTCCAACATTAACATGTTTTATTCCTTATCTATTCCCATCATTTTTGTTGTTCCCACTATTAACATGATTTATTTATTATCTATTCCCATCATTTTGATATGTTCACATCATTTTGGCACTATCAGAGTTCCTAAGAATAAGAGATGGTTTACTGATAGGTGACTATAAGTAGTGATTTGTATTCACTTTGTATCCTATATCCTACTTTGGGGAGAAAGCAAACTTCCTAAGTCAAAATACAAATGAAACATTGAGATCCTTAAGAGAAAATAATTCTGACACATTTTTGGATTAGGGAAAAATTAAAGATAAAGATGAGTCACTTGGTGAGAGCCTATTTCAAGGGCCATTGGATAAGGAATTTTGATCTCCTTTTCAAGAAGCCCAAGAGTCCACAAGTCCATGTATATCATATAATACTAAAATCAATACTAAAGATAATTATGAATTTGCATATATGGTTCTAGAAAATCCACATGTGGTAGTTCATTGGCCATTACCCGAGGGGAATGATTCTAATTATTCCTACATGGGTCAATCTGAGAGTCCTCATTCTAAGATCAATAATCAATTACCTTATTTTCCTACCATTATAGATGATGGTTCCACCTTTCCTATAGAAGACACGACAGAAGTTAGCTCCACCTTTCCTGTAGAAGAGATAACAAAAGTTAGCATTAGTACATATGATGATCCCAAAAAAATAAAGATTGGTGCATCCCTCACTATAGAGGAATGTGAATTGAATATTTCCCTTCTCACATAAATCAATGATATATTTTCTTGGGCCTATTTATATATGCCAAGTCTAGATCCTTCAATAGTTGTTCATCATTTTTTTTTGCATCTAGATGCAAAACCTATTAGATAGTAGCTAAGAAATATGCATCCATGGATTACTCTCCTAGTCAAAGTTTATCTATAGAAGTTAATTATAGATAGTTTTATCAAACCTATTACCTATGTAGATTGGATTTATAAAATTATTCCTATCAGAAAAAAACCAATCAACATTGGAATCTACATAGATTTCATAGATCTAAATAAAAAAATTCCTAAAAGATTATTTTCCCATTCCTAATATAGATATGATTGTGGATTCCATAGTTGGATATGAGATGTTATCTCTTATGCATGGATTTTTAGGATATAATTAGATAAATATCACTCCATAGGATCAAGTCAAGACAACATTTACAACCTATTGGGAAACTTTTTCTATCCATTCATATCATTTGTCTTGAAAAATGTAGGAGTCACTTATAAATTAGCAATTACTATAATCTTTCATGATCTCATGCATGGTATTATTGAAGACTATGTTGATGATATTTTAGGCAAATAAAAATATCATGCATAGCATCAAATAGCATTTTGAATATTATTTAAATGAACTCATGAGTATAAATTACATCTCAACCCTATAACTATGTTTTTGGGATTACATTTGGAAAATTGTTAGGATTAATTATCTCTCACAAGGGCATTGAAGTTGATACAACCAAAGTACAATATATTATTGAAATGTCACCTCCTTCCAATTTGAATAAACTTCTGCATATATATGGAAATATCATGTTATTAGACACTTCATCCATTCACACATCTATTAAAGAAAGGAATTACATTTCAATGGAATGTTGAATGCCAAGAGGATTTTGAGCAACTTAATAAATATCTAACAAATCCTCAAATAATTTTTCCCCCAAGGCCTAGAAAGATTTTCTTAATACACATTTATGTAACTAATAGCACCTTAGGGTAACTTCTTGATCAACATGACTATCAATGGAAATAATGATTTGTTTATTATCTGAACAAAACATTAATCTCTTATAAGCAAAACTATAATCCAATCAAAAATGCATGTCTTGCATTAGTTTTCACTTCCCAGAAGATTATACATTACATGTTGAATAAAAAAACACTATTGATTTTTAAAGTGGATTCCTTGAAATATATATATTGGTAAGAGAAATGATAACAGGTTGAATGAAAAAATGGGTCATTTTGCTTAGTGAGTTTTATATTGAGTACACATATTAGAAAGCAATTAAAGGACAAGTTGTTGATGTGGGTTTTATGCACACCATAAATACATCTGTGAGATATCCTCTAAAATTTCAAGATCAGTGACAATATTTCACTCCAATGAATGAGTTATAGGGTATTCAATTTTATAAAAACATCTTGGTGGAATAGTGGTGAGAGATACAAATTATTTACCATAAATGGGTTAGCTATGGATGAACCTAAATCTATTTTGAGTGGGTGAAAGGATGAGGGTTTTAGCTAAGGTGAAATAAATTCAAAAAAGGGTAAAGGAAGGGTATAAAAGAGGCATGTTGATTCATAGGATTAAAATAAAATACTCATTATAGAATCCATGGTTCTGTTATTGATCGTTGATATCAACTTCCAAATATCTTGCTCTATTCTTAAGCTTTAATATTTCAATATTGCACTAGGCTTAATATCATCCTCATGAATGACCCTATTCACTAAGATTATTCAAATAATTTCTCGCTATCCTTAGTCACTCCTTAAACCTCAAACTCATCCTCTCATCTCATTCCAATCATTTTATCACTCCCTTTCATTCACTCACTCACTAGCTTCATTAGGCTATTAGCTCCTCAAGACTCAATCACCTTAATTTTTAATTCATGTTCCTTGAGTGTAGATATTCATTTTATATTATATATCATAAGAAAAACATACCTACCTCATATCAATTTAACCCCTGACTCATTCTCAACATCCACTTACACACCTCAAGTATAATAATGAGATTATTTCCTTGTAGCCTTTTTTAATACAAACATCCTTATTTTAAACAATACAATAAGGTTACTTGGAATATTATCACTTATTTTGACAACCTCTATCTTCATACTTCTTCCCAAGAATTTTCATAACCTAACTCTTCATGAAGATATTCTTTCTCTTATGACCACCATGTTAATTAGGCCTTTTAGCCCTTCTTACACTTGCTCAGTCACTATATCCATATTGTATGGTATTTTACTAGTTAGTAAGCTCTTTAATCATTTATTATACCCCAAAAATTATATTATTACAAATTTTCATGGATTTACTAGGGTTAAAACCAAATATATTTGGAATTTCATTATAAACCCTAGCTAGTGTTATGATGCAGGCCTATACAAGTCGAGAACCCTCCAAATGGGTTAAAATGAAATTATTACCCCTTAATTCACTTTAAATATATATAATAGGTCTATACCAATACTCCATAAGTCTACCAATAGCTATTTCACCTTGATTCACTCACAAAGCCTCCCAATATACATATTTACAAAATTATGTATGCTCCTTGGGACTATATAGACATAATGAAAACCCAATACCACTTTTATCTTACCTGAGATTTAATTTTTCATTGTTCTATTAAGTTTTTTTAATTCTAAGGACAACTCAATCCACCTAAAAAATATTACATAACCCTCTTACCACCTTGATAGTCATATTATTAGATAAAGCAAACTTAGGATTTATGCTCTTAACTAGGACTGTGTTAGGTTTTGTTATCTCTTGCACTTAGATCTAGATATTTGAACCTTCCACATCATGATTCTCCTTAAAAATAGCTTACTACTATTTTTAATATCCCAAAAACCTCAAGAATCACTTGAAACACCATAAAAAACACATATTTTTTTCACATTCCCATTGAGTATGAACAGAGCTTGCCTTTAAATTATCTAAAAGATGCATTGAATTCTTAACCTATAAATTAACACCAAGAATCCATTCAATATTAAAGGATGACAAACATATAAATTTGAACACATATTATCAGTTACTTAAAATCCATGAGGACATTATTAATCATGCTTTTATTCATTTTATCTCTATTATCATATACATTTTTTATTTGATTGGGTAAAAATGCTTTTGAAACCAGAGCTATGAACTAGGAGAGTGAGGGTTTTGACAATTGAACCCACATCTAGGAAAAATAAAGAGGACAGTGGATCCCCCTAACTACCAAGTGTAGCAATATGGGTTTGACTCCCCCATTTAACAATAAGATAAGAAGTACCCACTACCTAGGTGAGATGAGAGAATGTGAGGGTTTTAAGATTCTCAAAACTAGGGTTTTTAAGGATCCCATAACCTATAAGTATAGCAAAGAGGGTTTTGAAGGCTCCCTCAACCTTTAACAAGTCGCTGAAATGATCCATGACCAAGGTAAGACAAGAGAATATGGGGGTTTGAAGGCTCCCTCAACCTTAAATAAGTGGAGTAAAGGTCTTGTGACCAAGGCAAGACTAAAGAACATTGAGTGTTTTAAGGGTCTAAAAACATATAGTACACAAAGGTGTTGCTAAATGATGAATCTTTAAGGGAGGTCCCCTTTCATTATGATTTATTTGGGGGTGCTACATAGTAAAAGAACTGCTAGAGAGGGGGGTCTTCTGCCACTAGGGTCTTCTATAAAGCTAAAATATATTAAATTTGAAGTGAGTGGATTTATTTTCCCAATAAGATTCTCAGCCTGGTAGATCACAATAGGAAGCAAAAAATAAAACAAAATTTCAACATAAAAAGGAGGAATTTCATCTCTTGACCCATCAACACTACTTCTCCATAGCTGAGTCACAACAAAAAGATTGATCTTCCCAAAGAGATCCACCATTTTTATAAAACAGAGTAGTGAGGGTTTTAAGGTACCCATAACCATGGGTTTTGATGATACCATAACCTTGAGAACACCAAAATGCTTCAAAGTAATGAAATTAAAAATGCTGACACCCTTTTCCATGTCATTATTGAGGGCATAGCTAGGTAGAGGATTTTTTAGAGAAGAAGGTCCTCTATCATTTGGGTCTTATACTATTCCACTACACTACCAAACCATTTTCTTAAGAAACTAGATGTAGACTCCTCTATCATCCAATTTTGAACAATACAAGAGCACTGCAATAGAACAAGGTCTATATAAACCCTGAGGCCAGCCTTCTACTAAATAAACACTTTAAAGTAAACCTAAAAAAAATTGGTACTAGGGTGGGATCCTCTAACATCCACCCCATCAAGGGGCCACCAATAAATAGCCATGTCTATGAAGAATAGTAAACTAGTGAAATACCAGGGGTGGGGTCCTCTATCAGTCGAAAAACCTCAAAAAGAGATCCTAGGGAGGAATCCTCCATCGTCCACCCCATGTAAGGACCACAAAAAAAATCCAAACAAAGAATATTCAAGGTACTAGAGAGAGACCAATGGCATCCCTTTATTTGTAAATATCCATGCCCATATAAGACCCTAGAGCTATTCTAAATAAAAAACATGTCAATAACACCCCATTAACTCCCAAGAATCTAGGTAGCATGCCAGCACATGACCTTATTAGGGATACAAAGCCATAGGCTGTGGAAAATCACCATACTTTATCCAAACAATAAGGATCTCTTCACCATCAAAGGAAACATACCAAATCAAAACATTTGGCCATGTATTCAAGGCATTGCAACCAAGATGTGAATAAGACCATCGACCCATGGTAAATAGTCATTATTTTTCCACTATTTAGGAGATGGTCAAAGAGAAACTATATGCCTTGATCACCAGACATTTCACCTCTTTCCAAACCAACTCCTACCATTTGGCCCATACACAAACCACAATTTGTCGTTACAATCACCATCCTAACTTTTCTCCCTATCGAGTTACAAAAACATAGATTGAAATATTTACCAAAACTGATGCAAATAATCATCTAACACTCCTTAGCATTATTTGACCCTAGTCTTTTTCCTCCACATCTAATTTGACTCCTCCATCCTCCCATGTGGTTTCCTACCCATGTTTGAATTCAAATATTCTTTCCATTGTCATTCATTACTCATATACATAATTTACAAAGGAAAATAGAGTTTCCTGAGAACTTTCTCTTGTTTTGTTCTTCTCATTCAACCCAATTCTACTTCCTTTTAAGTCATCATCCTTAGCACTCTACCACTATCTACCCTCTCTCCTAACATGAAATCCAACTTTTATCTTAATCAAAGCATGTAAATCCAACTTCCTTTTCTTGGCCACCTCCACATCTGAAGGGGTAGTTACATATGCCATTATTTATTTTCTTTCTTATTACTCTTGCTATGAATTGTATGTTAAACACATCCAACCATCTATCTAGGACCACATAGGACATTAATAACATGTGACAACCTATACATCTCACTCACAAGACCCAAACATCATACTAAGTTAGCTACAAAAAATTCAAATTTTTAAATTTGGTATTTTGTTGAGAAATCTCAAAAGTCCTAAAAACACATAATGTAGAAACTCTTAAAGACTCTAACACCATCTAAGGGTCCCTATAGTAATTATAACACTAACATAAGACCAAAATGGTCAACATGAGCATATAATTACATTCATGTACTAAAATTTTGGGATGCTCTACATCAAACTCCCCTGGTAGAAAGAGATTTGAGCTCTTTCTTAAATGAACTATTCCCTTCTTCTTCTTGGTCTTACAATTATTTCTCCTTGGATATTTTTTATCTACTACTATTCCATCATAATTATATTGATTTTCATTCATACTCTCTTGTTTTCCTCTATTAAAGAAAATATTTATTTCCTTCTTCCATTAATTGTGTGCACCAACTAGCACTTGATGTGCACTCATAACTTGATATTTTCCTCTATCATATAGGTAGTCTATGCCCCTAGTATTTACTGGTAAACCTATAGTCTCTTCATCCCATACTATGATCTTCATATCTCTAGCAAAAATAATGCAAATTTCTTACATATCTATTATCCCTCTAAATTTCAAACTTCCATATTGCTCTTTTTCTTCTACCTCTTTTATTGTTGCCATCAATACTTCCTCTTCATGTTATTTGTCCTCCAACATGAGGATTTCAAATATTGTAACCTACACTTTATTTTCTTGATTTATTTCAAGATTTTTCTTTTTTATGTTTTTCATCATCTCCATGATAAAACCTTCACATACAAAGCTAAGAAAAGTAAAACATGTCATAATTGGATACTCTTTAATCGCATTAACTATTTATTCTACCCATTATTCTCCTTTCAAATTGCCATTTTATTTTCATACTACTTCATCTTCTTTATTCACTTCACTCTTTACTCCTTCATGCTCTATCTCGTGTATCTTCTCTTCATTATTCATCATTTCTCCATTCAAGGCCTGCTCTAAGCATGTTATTTCTGTCTCTAATTGTTCTTGATTCTCATAAATAAACATATAATCAAATTTAATTCCTTTTTGAATCAATTTTAATTATTTTTCCAAACCTTTAATGAGACCTACAAACTGATCTTCCTCTTCCTCTTCATTTTTTACACCATTAAATGGTTGCAACTAATTTCTTTTTCCTCGCTCAATTTCATCTCATCCCATTCAAAATACTGATTACCTTCATTCTCTTTCTCACTCATCCTATAATTCATTATTTCTCCCTTGAGTTTTTTGTAAAGAAACTTTTTATTCTCTCTTTCTTCTCTCATATTTTTCCTCCTTCATGCTCTCTTTCTTCTCTCATAGTTTTCTTCCTTCTCTTAATTTGTAGCTTTATTGACCACTTGATTTTATTTTTATTCATGACTCATCCATAGTATGGGTTATCTTCTTTATTAATTTTATATATATATTTTGTTTAAATGATATAATTATTGCCTCACCTTTTTCATTTCTTATTCTATTTCTTTCCTCTTGGTGTCCTATTGCACCTTCTTCTCTTTTTGGTAACTCATCTCAGCCATGTCCTATTTTTTATTTTTCTTTTTCTATCTTCATCTTACCTATATCTCAATATTTTGTCCACACTTGGATGTATTCCTCTTAAAAATCTTCATGCCTCTCATGACCTCATTTGGGTCTCTCTCTCTCTCTCTCTCTCTCTCTCTCTCTCTCTCTCATCTCTCTCTCTCTCTCGTCTCTCGTCCTCTCTCTCTCTCTACTCCTCATCTCTCTCTCTCTCTCTCTCTCTCTCCTCTTCTCTCTCATCTCTCTCTCTCTCTCTCTCTCTCTCTCTCTCTCTCTCTCTCTCTCTCATCCTCTCTCTCTCTCTCTCTCTCTTCAATGGATTCAAGGATTTTTACCACACTATCAACCTTCTAATTACACTTCAATAGTTTTTCATGAATATATTCAAAAACATAAAATGAAAGACAAAATCAAACATGTACCTTTCATTTATTTGAAGACTATATTTCTCCTCTTCCAAAATAACTTGTTGATCTGATACCAAATGATGTTAAGGATTAAGATAAAGGCCTCATTTTACCATCCTTGGTTCCATTATTGATCATTGATCTCAACTTGAAAATATCTTGCTCTATTATTAAGCTTCAATATTTCAATAGAATTTCAATTTCACACTAGGCTTGATAGCCTCCTCATGCATGACCCTATTCACTACATTATTTAAATAATTTCTCAATATCATTATTACCTCCTTAAACCTCACACTCATCTTCTCATCTCATTCCATTCATTCACTCACTCACCAACTTCATTAGGTTATTAGCTCCTCAAGATTCAATCACCTCAATTCTTGATTAGGTTCTTTGAGTGAATATATTAATTTTATATTATCTATCATAAGTAAATCATACCTACCTCATCTCATTTTGAACCCTGACTCATTATTAACATCCACTTACACACCTCAAGCATAGTAATGAGACTACTTCCTTGTAGACTTTTTTTTATACAACTCCATTACTTTAAAAAATCCACTAAGATTCCTTAGAATATGAGACCTTATTTGGACACCCTATATCTTCATAATAATTCCCAATAAGTTTCATAACCTAACTCTTCATAAATATATTATTTCTTATGTAACCACCTTGTCAATTAAGCCTTCTAACCCTTCTTGTACTTGTTTAGTCACTAAATCTATATTATACAAATTTAAAAACTATTTAATCCTTTATTACACCCAAAAACTCAGATTATTACAAATTTTCATGGATTTACTAGTGTTAAAACCAAATATATTTGGATTTTAATTATAAACCCTAGCTAGTGCTAATATGTAGGCCTGTACAAGCCAAGAGCTCTCTAAATGGGCTAAAATGAATTTTTTACCTCTTAATTCACTTTCAAGACCTATAATAGGTATGTATCAATACTAAAAAACCTGACCAATTTTTATTTCACCTTGATTCACTCACAAATCCTCCTAATAGACATCTTTATAGAATTTTATATGCTCCCTGGGACTATGTACACATAATGAAAACTTAATACCACTTTTCTCTTACCTAAGAGAAAATCAATGTTTCCATGCTCTAGTAAGGTCATAAACTTATAAGGAAAACACAATTAAACTCCAAAAAATCTTACATAACCCTCTTACCACCTCCAACAAAGCTTACATAACCCTCTTACCACCTTGATAATCATATTATTGGATTATGCAAACTCAGGATTTATGCTATTAACTAGGATTGTGTTAGGTTTTGTTGTCTCTTGCACTTACATCTATATATTTAAACCTTTTAAGTGATTAAATACTAAAAAACAACCTACTACTATTTTTAATATCCCAAATAACTCAAGAATCACTTAAAACAAAATCAAAAACACATCGTTTCTTCACATTCCCACTGAGAATGATCAAAACTTGTCTTTACCTTATCTAAACCACACATTGAATTCTCAACCCAAAAACTATCACTAAGAATCCATTAAATATTAAAGGATGACAATAATATAAATTTGAACACATACTAATAGTTATTGAAAATCCATGAGGACACTATTAATCATGCTTTTATTCATTTGATTTCACTACTCATATACATAATTTACAAAGGAAAACATGGTTTCTTGAGAAATTTCTCTTGTTTTGTTCTTCTCATTCACCCCAACCCTACTTCCTTATAATTTATTCTTCCTAATAATCTACCACTATCTACCCTCTCTCCTAACATGCATTCCAACTTTTATCTTAATCAAAGCATGCAAAACCAACTTCCTTTTCTTGGCCACCTCCACATATGAAGGGTTAGTTACATATGTCATTCTTTCTTTTATTTGTTTTTGCTCTTGCTATACATTGTATGTTGAACACATCCACCCATATATCTAGGATCACCTAGAAACTTAATAAAATTTAAAAACCTCTACATCTCACTCACAAGACCCAAACATCATTCTAAGTTAGCTACAAAAATTTAAATTTTTTAATTTGGGGTTTTGGAGGGTGTTGGCGAAAAACATTGTCATGTCAACGAATCAACCCTTTCGCCTATCATGAAGGTTAATTTTTAATCATACCAGTCTAATTGTAGGGGTTATAAAGGTTAATTTTAGGATCCTAAAGATATAAAGGGGTTTATAATAATTTCTTGGAAAATAATCAATAAGTTATAAAAGTAACTTATTTTATTATCACAATCGAGAATCTATATTAATTAAGAATCAGTTGAAATAGGAATCTATAATATATCAAATCTAATAGAGATAATCTATTAATTAGATAATCTCTTGAATAATAGAAATCTAATTCTAAAAATATGTTTGAAAATACACTTAATTACATTTTTCCGTAGTTCATTATCCAACCAAGTGATAAGAAAACACTAACAAAAAATGACAAGAAAGACAAACAACAAATAAAGAATGAAACAAGAAAGAAAATTTGAACAGAAAAAATTATCATGAAACTAGAAAGAGAACAAGGTATAAGTAAAACTAATCTAAAACATAGAAACTAAGGAACATAATGATATAAAAACTACTATAATAAGTAATAAACTAATGAGTATACCTAAACTAAGAGACAATCTAGAACAATATTAAACTTTAAAAGTAGAAATTAAATAAATGATGTATTAGAAAAAAATCCAATGTATGTAAAACAAGTACTAAAGGGATACTAAATAAAAATATAAATAACAAACTGAAAAAAATTTAAACTAAGAACTAAAATAATAGTTGGTGCTAATTTACTATTAATAAACTTCTAGAAATACTAAATTAAATCGTAAAGATAAACAAAAAACTAAAAGAAATTTAAATAAAACTTAAATCCATTCTATTAAAGAAAGATAAATATTTACAAAATAGTTACAAATCTCAAAAAGAGAGTCATCTTAACATAAGAAAATATTTAAAATGACAATTCTAACGTTTTCCAATGCAAAACTTTAAAAAGGACAACTCCACAATTGATTAGATCAATGAACTGTCACATAATATGCGAAGTGATCATCATTTTCAAGTTAAATACTTTGAATTCTGCACATAGGACTATAACTAACAATCATTAAAAGATATTATACTTAGCAAACTTCAGATAATTAGTAATAGATGACAAATGTAACTAGATATACTTGTGTTGCATAAGTTATTACTCAACTGTTAGATAAAGTACCATTGGGTCTATCTATAAAAGTTGTACTATCTCAGAGAAATTGCATAGAAAGAGGAGACGAATGAATGACTTTAGAATAATACTCCAATCTCAAATACTTGCTAAACTTTTGTCTTCAAATGAAAGTTTGATCTCTTTTTATCCTTCAACTTCAGTTATGAAATAAACTAACTTTAGTTAGTTATTAGTTAATATTAACAAATTGACTTATAAAGTTAGTTAATATATAATATATGGAGAGATTAATTAAGACTCTATAAGCCTTAATTAAATCAAAATATTTAAATGAAATAACCCAACTACTAATCTTAACAAGTGGGAACCCCATCTTATTAAAAATAAATTAGGACACATAGATAATCATAAATTAAATAATAAATTGATAAATCCTACTCTTGTTTAAACTATAATGCAATTTAAACTTTAAACTTAAGCACATATTAATTATATCTCAAAATATATATTTTTTGCATTTCTTCAAAAATAAATACCAAGATAAGTTTTAAAATTGCAAAAAGTTTTATGAATAAACAAATTTATTCCCTAAATAACCAATAATCATCCAAATCTGATAAAACCTCTATAACAAGTTTGTCTTACTGATCAAGACAAACATTATATTCCATTTTAGATGCAGGAAAAGGCAAGAATTTGGTGCCTATCTTAGATGTATCATCATCAACTTCTAATTTCACCATTTTAATTCTCTTGAGTTTGTTAACTGATTCAAATTCTTTCCCTTTTCTAGTAGTACTCTTCTCAGCAAGATGATCAAAGATATCAACAGACTTCCTTTTACTTCCAAATCCTTGACCCTTCAAATTTAGTATTTCATACCTCAATATTGGTTCACTATGAGCCCTTAAAAGGTTAAATATCTTACATTTTCCTCCATGGTCAGAATCAGATGGAGTAGGGGTATCTGAGAGATTAGAAATTTTCTTAAAGTCTTTGGCATGGGTTATCTCTTTATTCAATTTATTTTCCAGCTGACAATCAAAAAATTGATGGGTAGGATGTGGCTAGTCAACTAGTTCTCCTCTAAAAACAGGGGGATATACCTATAGATAAAGATCATGCTTAGGATGTTATTCAAGAAAATGTGAGGAACTAGTTTAGGATTGAGCACGGGCTCCAACTCTTTGCCCTCGAAATCCCATATGACCTCTATGGTTTTTAAAACCATCATAACCTCTCAAAATAGGAAGAGAATTTAGGACATTCCAAAAATTAGGATTAGAATCATCAAAATGAATGGACATTCTTGTGCCTCGAGGGTATCTAGACCCAAAATGCCTAGTATAGAAACTAAACCCACTAGAACTTTGGATATGGTTTGACTGACTTCCTTGGTTTAACCTTTGATCCCATCTTCCATCATTGCTATTATTTGTTGGTTATTCCCACTTAGACATTTTTAAATAAGCAATAATTTAAAAAGACACCAAATTCAAATTCTAAGCTCATGACTAAAAATTATTCATGATCCAAAAACATTACTCATCACTATGTTATATCTGAATCAAAACCATACTTATTTCCATGCTTAAAATTATAAAAAAAAATTCATTCTTAAATTATTTCCTCATTTGAAACTAAATCATTCCAAAAAAATTATTCAACAAATTTTAAATAATTGAGGAAACATATTAATAACATCTAATTCATTACCATATTTACAAAACTCTATTATGACTAAAAATATTAAGGGAAATTTCCAACTTATAACAAGAACCCAAACTATGATATAAACCACAAGCAAACTCATGGTGATAAATTTAACTGTAACTTTTTTCAACTTGCTTCTTATTAGAACCTTTGTCTATAATAATTCCAACTCATTTTGTACTCAACATTTCAACACTGAGAGCCAATAATCTATGTGAATAAAACCAAACTAAGATGTCCAAAACATGAAAACCCTCAACAAATAATTTTTTTAACAACATATTATTGCATGATATTTAGGCATTCAATAACATGACTTGTAAAAACCAACATCTAAAATTATTGCATATGCAAGGTATCACCCGATCGAGAGGATGGACAAGTTTTAGTGAAATTTCACCAAACAAAATCAAAGAGTTTGAAACTATAAATAAACAAACTTACTTGTAATTTGTGACCCAAAATCATACAATGCTTCAAATACCACAACTGCCACTATATGCAAAAACTTAAAAAAAACTATCAAATCTTTTAAACCACAGATTCCCATTTTGAACTCTAAGTTTATTCTATTCCACAAACTCCAATTTTTATAAATGCTAACTTGCATGCATACCTAACCATATTTCCATTGAACATAGAAAACACTCGAGGTCATGCATCAACTTCTCAAGCATCCAAATACCTAAAAATTAAACTTTGAAAACCTTGTTCAAATCTCTTTGCTCACCTTTCTTTCTATAATTACCATCAAAACAAAAAAAAAATCTTCTAATGAAAGCTTTCCAAAATGGCAATTGACTCAAGAAAACCAACCTTTGTTTGCCAACTTCACCTCATAACTACTTGGGGACATGTACTCATTTCCCATTGGTCCTCACTAACTCTTGCCAAAGTTAGCAATTTGCTAATATGTTTCGATCAATTACCAAACTTAACATTCACTATTCTCTTTACCAAATTCCATGCTAAACTATGTGATTCAAGGAGATAAGTGAGTCAATAATGCAACCCTTACAACCAAACTTCCCATAATCTAAAGTGTCTAGATACATCCAATGTTCTTAAAAACATTACCACCTTACACAAGCCTCGATACCATAAATCTGCCAAGTCACCCTTAAAATCCTGTCAATGTCAAACCTCATACACATGCCAACTCAACTCATGATGACTAGACCCAAGTGTATATGTAATTTTTAACAATCATGCTTCATGAAAAAGCCATCGATTAAATCATATAACCAAAGGTTCTTATCAATAAATAAACATAGGTTTTTAGTAAATTCTAATCCCATATGCATTCCAAATTAAACCATGATGAGACCCTAGAAATATTAATAGAATTCTAAGCTTATGAACTTAGGAAAACCTCATAATGAACATTATTCTTTATCAAACTCATTATAATTCAATGCATGTGAGGATTAATACAATGTCATTCTTGCAAAAATGATACATACATCTTATGAGAATATTCCTCGATGATTTTAAAATGCCAAAATGATTATCATGCATCTAAAATAAGAGATTATAATGATATGAGCAACTGAATGAGATAGAATCATTTGACCAAGAAAACACATCAAAGTGAAAATTCCTTGGTATAAACTGATCAATTATTGGTGTTCTAGAACTATATCCATTTAAACTATCAAGATGAATAAGCCATATCTGATCCATAAACAATAACTAAATCTTATGATAATGATTGATATAGGATTAAATCAAACAACCAAAACATCGAATATTGAGTATATCAAAAATCTGCAACACCTATATAAAAATTGAAATGCAATACTTCCAAATATATCACTAAAATAATTCAAATGTATATGAACTAAAACTACCAACTAAATTGTAATTGATCATGAGTTTAACAATATATGCATATTTTATTCATTCATCCACTTTGTTATTCAAAACCACTGAAATAAAAATAGAATCATCAATCAATCATTATGATCTCACAATAAGAAATGCATCTACTAATATTGTTGATAAATAAGGGTCCCCAACATAGTTTTAAGCTTTATGACTAGGTCATCACTATGGTAGTAAGTATGTTTTTTTTTTTTTTAAAATGCGGGGGGAGGAGGGGGTGTGGGGGTAAATAGAAAATAGGCATAATAGAGGGAAAGCTCTAAAGTCCCAAAAAATCACACAATGTAAAGACTCTTAAGGACTCTAACACCATCTAAGGTTTCCTATAGGACCTCTAACACTAGCATAAGACCAAAATGGTCAACATGAGCATATAATTACATTCGTGTTCTAAAATTTGGGGATGCTCTACATCACATGTGGACCACACAAAATGAAAACTCTTCAAGACCAACACTTGATCTATGTTTTGAAAATAAACTAAAATACCAATGTATACTACAAGCTATTATATCACACTAACACTCAAACACAGTTAGGAGTCAAAGGAAAATTTAACCATAGTAAACTTAAACATTCAAAATTAAAGGTTGCCACATTTGTTAGATTATTATGGCACATATACAAGAGGGGATTATAATTATCATGAAAAAGGTATTAAAATAAGTAGTATCTTAATGTGAATAAATATATTAGATAAGTAACTCATACATAATAAAACAACTAATATACCAAAATGATATCACATCCCACATAGTCCATCGAATTGACAAAATAAATTTAACACTTATTATAATTTATTATTAATTTGAATAGCTAGAATTCTCCTCCATTTGGAACTGGGAGGTTACAAGTATATATAGGCTTGGGATGGGGAAGGCCTCATCTCTCAAGTAAAGTCTAAAAATATCAATGTATTTTAATTTTATGCTAAATATGCATGTACAATGTTAATTACTTAAAATAGAATTCTTCACTTAAAAATACAATATTTACATGCAATGTACCTAAGTTAGGAACTAACATTCCAACTCAATTAGAACATGAAACTACTTAAGTATAATTAGCTAGTGTTTATGTTGCACCAATGGAATAATTATAACCATAACACAACTAACATGGTAGAAACTAAAGTTACAACTGAATTTGTACATGGAACTAGAATTAAGACTACAAATCAACTTGAAGTAGACACAAGGACTGGTGGAACTTCAACTAAAATATTTTTTACAACTAAAAAGACAAAATCAGGCCTAGTTTATGTGTGTACCAGTGTATTTTGAAAGCTAAGAGCTATGTACAAGAGTTTAAAACACTTATACTACCATAATTACATGCTTTTCTATCTCTTTTTAGAGATAGAGAGCATGATTTTCTTGAAAATCAATTTTTATAGTCTGAAAGTTGAGAAAATATTTTTTAATTAAATGAAAGAGTTTGTACATCAATTTCTTGTGAAAACCTAGTGTTGATTTGACCTCAACATATAAAGATTCAATTCCAATGATTTTGACCCTTGAAAAAAAAACTAATTACATAATTTCATATGTAGTCCTATAGACTATTCCTTTGATATATTTCTTAAAATTGTCCAATGTTGACATAAAAGACTCTAAAAATGGACTTAGGCACCAATTGTCTCTATCGAGTTATTATTTTAAGTACTGTCAATTCATTAAAAATGAAGATAATGCCTCCTTCTTGATTTGTAAATTACTACACCAGGGTTTTCATCTCATAATGTCATTCCAATAAGCTATCTCTCTTTATAATAATATAATGTTTCACCCATGCTACTTTAGTTAAAGTTATTAGGTTTTAGTGGAAATAAGCATTGTTTATCATTACTTGGCTAAAAAAATGCTACTTGCCATACATGTCCTTTATTTTGTTAAACAATTGGAGAACATCTCTCCACTTAGGCTAAGAAATGGCCTTTATAAACCTTAATGAGCCAATTGTGTTAGATAATTTTTTTGTCACCCCTTGTAGATGATCTACAATATCCCTAGGGGTATTTATGGTGCTTACCTCTAGCTGGCTATAGAAAACTTGGTCAAATTTTCTGAACATATCCTTGATGACTCCTCCTATGGCATACACAAAACTATAAGGATCCTCTCTGATCCTGTCAAGGTCTGAAGGATTTATCTTCATTCTTTTTGTGAGAGAGAAGGCATCTTCTCTTTGTTTTAGCTCCACTTGATGACCCTCAACAAGAATAATATTCCTATTCACCTTTCTCAAGTTTCTTGTTTTCCTATAAAAGTGGAACTTGAATACATGTTTCTCATGGATGGCCAAATATTGTCGTCCCATCTCTTCTTCCTATTTTAGTTCTTGATCTATGATGGGACATTTAGGGGAAATTATTATTCTATATGTAATGGATAACTAGACTAATCATGTTGGGTTGGTTGTCTTCCCTAAGTTGGTTTAACTAACTCACCTCCTTGAGTAACTATAGGGGATGGTAGTATAGATCTAGGAGATGATGTCTTGATTGTATTAAAATGAGGGATGACCTTCCTCCATATAATAACCTACTTCTAAATTAGTGTATATATGATGAACATAGCCTTTCTAGCTTCTTCAATGATAGAGAACACTAGGGAGCCTGATTAGGTATATTGACCAATTGTCATCCCTATTTGGAGTTCACTTTAGGAGTAGCCAATGTGGAAAAAATGGAATTAGATACTAAGTTTTCAAAATGCACTATGGTGCTAGTCCCAGGGGTTTGAGGACTAGTTCCACTAAAGAATGAATAGGTCATTAAGGTAATCAACAAATTTTGCAAATAGTTGGTAATATAAGTATAAGGGACCCCACCATTCATAATTGTGGTGGGCATGATAATTGTATTAGTATGTTGAGATATTGTTTGCAAAATGGGAAAAAATTATGATGCAATAGTAGCCTAAGGTTGGGTTATTGAGTTTAATGAATGTAAATAATGCAAAGAATCATTTTTACTAGTAGGAATTATATATACTAAAGTAATAGTCAAAGAATGTGGAATGTTAGGACTTATAGTAATAGGAAGAGTGGTTGAATCATTAGTTGTTGTAGTTTTTTGAGGTGGAGATCTTAAAGGTGTACTTGGGTGTGGCCACTGATCTATAGTTTGTAATTACGACTTCACCTCTAATTCTACATATCCTAATTTATTGCTATTTTCATATAGTTATTAACCTTCCTAATTAGATTTAGTTGTCTCATTTATAGACTAGGACTCTTCAATATATTTTGTATAGATATAGTCTAATTCATTGTCCATCCTCTTTTATTCTTCCTCATTATTATATACCTCAACAAGGTTTATTCTTATTCCCCCTTTCATTATTTTTCCCATAGTTAGGAACCTCAACCAGTTCTTTTTTTAAGTCCTCCTTTAGAGGAGAAATAGGTGGGGTCTTGGGCTTCCTTGTATATGTCAAAATTATTTGTGTAGTAGTAGAGAATGGCCTAGTGGAAATTGTAATGGGAGCCAAAGATATAATATTCCAAACTGGTGATGATGGAATGGGAATGGTGGGAATCAATGGTGGAATGATAGGTTGTGATGGCATGACCAGAGTATCCACTATTGGGAGGATGATGGGTGGTGATGTGGGTTTCCCAATAGAAAGTGGAATTATTATTGATTTAATCAAAGGAGAAGAAATAACATGAACCTAAGATAAGAAAGAGGGAAGGGTTAACTATTTTAAAATTATTATTAAAGGTAGGGGGAATATAGAAAATATATTGGTTACTACACTAAGTCTTGAAAGTATTGTCCCTTCAACCTTCAGTGTTTATTATTAAAACCTATATTGAAGAGAGGTTACAATATTTATATGTGCTTAGGAGGTAGAAGGACTCCAGCTCTTTCTTCAATGTGAGCTACCTTAGATGGGCCAACTTATCCTTATGTTTCTTCCTTTTCCTAAGGAATGGGACCATGAATGGGTTTGGAAACCCATTGTTACTGTTGTCACCAAATATCACACCCTATGAGAGGGTGTTCAATCCTCTTATATATTTGGGAAACATGGGAACACTTCTAGGTATGTGGGTGTACCTATAGTGGAAGTGAACCTCTAGATTTTAAGGGCTAGCTCCCTAAATTTATCATGCAATGTTTTTCACTCAAGCTACTATGTATTTGTGAGGAAACAATTTAGAAATTGCATAAATTAAACATAATCTAAATGAGGTGATGCATCGAGAATGTCTCCCACATTACCATCATATTTATACCACATTGAAATAGAAAATATAAACTAATTTCTAAGTATTAATAGATTCTAACATGATTATTTATATATAGAGGCAAAATTTAAGAAACAACACAAGGTAAATGACCTAGAGGTAAGATTTCACACTTGAAGGATAATTATACACTTAAAAAGAATTTACATAATATAATACACTCTATATGGCTTGTTAGAATGTGAACTCCCACTCAGACATGAAAGGATAAGGGAAGGGAGGATAGATAATTATCACTCCTCATCACCATACATTGCTTTTAGACTTAGGTAATTGTTTAAAATTCAAAAACAAACTTGTATTAATGTTCAAAATTAGAATATATAATCAATTTTCAACATCTCCTGATGCAAAATGGTTGACAAAATATGAAAACTTAGTGATGTAATAACATCCTAAGATTGGGTTATTAAGATCAATAAATGTAATGAATTCAAAGAATCAATTATACTAGCAATAATTTTAGATACTAAAGTATAAATCAAAGAATGTGGGATGTTAGGACTTATAGTCATAGGAGGAGTAGCCAGAGCATTAGTTGTTGTAGTTATTTGAGTTAAATATATTGGAGGTGTAATTAGGCATGGCTTTTGATCTAAAATATATAATTATGATTTCACCTTTCCTTATACATCTCTTAATTTATATCTATTCTTAGATATCCATTCATCCTCTGAGATAGATTTAGTTGTCTCACTTATAGACTAGGACTCTTTGGTCTATAGTCCAGAGATTCAATTTGTTTCATTTCCCATATTCTTTTCTTCTTCCTTGTTATCATAGAACTCAATAGGATTTTTTTATTATTTCCTATTTCCTTATATTATTCCATTCTTTAGAAAAATCTAGTTGTTTTTTTAGTTCCTCCTTTAGAGGAGAAATAGGTGGGAAACTAGGCTTCTTGTACAGGTCAAAATTTTTTTGGAAATAGTAGAGATTGGTCAAGTTGAAAATGGAGTGAGACATGAAAATATAGTAGGTAAAATTGGTGATGATGTAATGTGAATGGTAGTAATCTCTAGTAGGATGACAGGTGGTGATGGAGTGATCAGAGTAGCCACTAAGGAGGATGATGGGTCATGAATTGGGTTGCCTAATATAAAGTGGCATTATTGTTGATAGCATCAAAGGAGAATAAATAATAGGAAACTATGAAAATAAAGAGGGAATGATTACCTACTATGAAACTTTTAGTATAGGTAGGGGAAACATATAAAATATATTAGTTACTTGACTGGGACTTATAGGTCTTTTCCCTTAAACCCTCATCCTTTCTTATTCAACTCTATATTGAGAAGAGGATGCAATAGTTATATGCCTAGGAGGTATAAGGACCCCAAAATATTTATTTAATATAATCTAACTCAAATAGGATAGCTTCTCATTGTGTTTATTCCTCCACCTAATGAGGGGGCCCATGAATGTGTTTATAAACCCATTATTCCTTCTCAATCACCCAAGAATCCTACCTAGTAATGGTAAGATCATATTGGATCATTTTTTATTACTATCATAGACACATTAATTTTACACATCTTGATAGAAACCTTAGATTCATCCTTAGATTTCATGAATATATTATCATGATCATTAGATTGATGTTCATAGTTAAAACTTACCTTTTTCTCATATATCTTGAGTTGTCCTCTGACATTCCCTCTAGGTCTCAATGCCTAAAAAGTACCTAATTGAACCCATAATGTGTCCTAATTTTCCCAATAATTGGTAGGTGCTCCAAAATTTCATACTCCATTTGGCCAATACTAAGGGGGTGGTATGAAACATTATTGTCCTTACCTTACTTTGATCAATATCAATGTTATTAGCCAATTGAGTATCAATTTTTTACTCAACCACTTTATCTAGCATGATCCTTTGGTAGGTATAATTAGTGTGCCTTTATGCCCTTAAATATTATCATATTGGATTCAAAATATAGCTAGTAATCACCTATATTTTTAATAGTATTTTATACATAATTAGAATTCATGGCCATATTATTTCCATAGATATCTTGATATACTATGAGATATAAGGTCTTATTTATCCTCTTCATAATATTCCTAACCCTATGAATATGAAGAATATTAAACTTGTCACATATCTTGTTCTTGGGATATTCAATGGATGAGTACTAGGGTTGATGATGGGATGTTTTTATAGTTTTATTTATTGCATCCACCACATGGTAAATCATATAAAAATTCCCATTTAGAGAGCTCTCAGAATTGGTTAGTTTCAAAATCAGATTGGAGGAAATAATTTATCCTAAGGATATAATCTGACTATAGTTAAAAATTATATACATCAATAGGACCCATACCTCATTGAAATTAGTGATGGTTGAGAGACCAAAATCCTATTTTAGTAGGGCCATAGTAATCCTAACTCTTGACCTAAAGGAAATGATGGGAATGGAAGATGTAGGGATTTCTACTTTGAAGCTAATTGGATGTCATCCCATTCCTAAAAATTGATAACAATGTTAATGTTATGAAGCCATGATTTAACCATGCTTTGTCTATATGTCATGTCTAGGAGGGAAATCCTATAATACCTATCAAATGCATTACCACTATTATAGGCTATTGGTGTCTTGCCCAATCTAAAATGCAGTATTTTCCCAGAAACCTTGCCATTAAAGAATAAATCATATAATAATTAATGTAGGGCATTACCTCTATTATAGAAGTTGCACTATGGATATTGGTTGCCTTTATTCCCAACAATTCATCCTTGTATCTCTAGGTGAAGATGGAAATTTGGCCATCTGATTTGTAAGGTTTGA
Organism: Torreya grandis; assembly: GCA_037957365.1. Taxonomy (NCBI): domain Eukaryota; kingdom Viridiplantae; phylum Streptophyta; class Pinopsida; order Cupressales; family Taxaceae; genus Torreya; species Torreya grandis. The sequence goes on from JARHVA010002271.1 coordinate 2,524,003, forward strand.
TATATTTGATCGTGTCTCAAATCTCTAAGTAATACTTGAACTCATGGTTCAAATATATTGAATGAACAGGGTGAATTTTAGTGGATAATATTAAATTATTCATGAATATTCATTTTTTAACATGGTTTTGGTGATTTTGGATGGCTAGTATAGAAGACAAGTTCTCCTAAAAAGTTAGAATCTAAATTTTTATGGGTTGGCTCACCAAATGTGTAAAATATTTCCATGTGTACCATCCAATTAACATTATATATATAATAAATATGATTCCATGGTTAACCATCCAATTCTCATTCTTTATTACTGATTGACTATATAGTGTTTTTATAAAAATAATATATAGGGGTGGGTTGTAGCCCCCTTGTTATAGCCAAAGGCTATTTTTGATGAGGCCATTTGGATGATCTAGATAATTTTTTCCATGTCAATTTCATCATGTTGTAGGGTGTTTTGTATACTAACCAACTTCATTATACAATAAATAGGTATTCAAACCAACTAGTTACATTATGCAGCTGACTAGTATTCAAACTAATTGGTTGCATTATACAACTGATCAGTATTTTGTAGTTGATCAATATTATGCAACTAACTGATTAAATGATGAAATTGGTTGGTAACCATTGTTGACCAGTTACATCATGCAAATACTCAATTTCCATTATTGATCAACTATAGTATGCAACTGGTTAGTGGTTAAAACTCATCGATTGCATAGTACATCTAATCAGTTGTATGAAAAATAATAAAAAATGCCATCACACCTATAAATTTTATATGGTTATGAAATAGATTCTCCAAATAAATTCGAGGGGGTTTCATATATGGGCTTTTAAACTTTACCTTGGCTAAATCAAATGTTATATTTATGAACTCAAATAGTCCTATAATTCAGTTAGTAGAGGGGAAGGGGATGCAATATGAAAGATCCATTAATGTTGTCTATAAAATCTTTTTTCTATGAAAGATTCATAAATTCTTGGTCACAACAGAGTTTTATATTCATAATATGCAGTTGGGCCCTGACTTAGTAATGGTATAGATAGCCTAGACGTAATGTAATTAGACTAAAAATGGAAATTGAAAATATATTGCTTTGGATAAATTTGTTATGAGAATTAAATACATTAATTCTCCATTTTATGCAAATTAAGTGTAATAACAGATTTCACTATTTAGTATTTTCATTTGAATATCATTAAACCAAATTTTTTGGCATTTCAATTCCATGTGGCTTCTTTCATAATCTCTCAGATGCTTAGTCATCATAATATGATCGATGTCCCTTTTTCCACTATTTTAAACTTGACCTTAGTGTCTTTTTTGTTGGTTTATGTGTCTTTGGAGGACACATGTCTATCTATTATTGTTTCATTGTTATAAAAGGTGTAATATTTTTGTAATTTAATTATTTGGGTCATGGCCTATGGGGATGGTGACAAGTGGTAGGATCATGTTGCTCTTTTGAAAAGTTAAGATTTGTACACCTAGCATGGGTCATTGGGTTGTTGGTTGAGTAGGATTATGATAAGTGGTTAGATCTCATTGCTCTACCTTACCAAGGTCATCCATACATAAGTCTATAATGATTTCACCTTAAAGTTAGAGAGATGGTGACATACAAATGACTCTCACTCTTTCACTTGCCCATGATCTTTTCTACATGTCATTTTATTTACATCACCTCTAGGTTACTAAGTTGGTGGGATGATGTAAAATGGCAAGATCACATTACTCTATTTACCTAGGATGGTTTTTACATGGGCCCATAACAATGTCACCTTCAAGTTAATAAGATGGTGACACATGGATAGTTCTTACTAATTCACTTACCTAGGATTGTTCATACATAGGTCCATACCAATGTCACCTTTGGGTCAATGGGATGGTGAAAAGTGGATAGATCTTGCTACTCCACTTGCCTAAGATTGTTCACTTTTACATTGACATCACCATTGGGTTTTCAAGTTGACTTTTTATTTTATCTTTATGATCTAGATGAGTGAAATGTTTCCATGTTTCAAGGATGGGCTCTAGGATAATCTAAGAAATGACTACGTTCTAAGGATTCCATTTAAGACATAAAATAGACAACAACACACTAAATGCAATAATGCATTAGCTTAGTGATATAAAATCATAAGTAATACCATATATGTAAGTATTTAAAGGTTAATATTAAAGCATATAATGTGACTTAGGCATAAATTTGATCTTATATAGTATTGAGAACACCCTGTAAATAATGAGAACCTATGAATTATGTTTGAATAAATAACTTGAAACTGAGAAAACCAAATGAGTTTCTCAAGCATTAGATAAACTCTTTTACATTCATGATTCTTCAAAATTTTATATCATAGATTTCCATTTTATAATACCTTAGAAGAATACTCAATCAATATTGGGACCCTATTTGAAAATTTAAAAATGGGGTGGGTGTGTTAGGAAACAATAAAAGTATTAGCAGTTCAACTAACTAAAGCACCACTACAAGATTTTGTTCCTTTCACAAAACAATTTCCTAATGAGTATATTATGAATCTAGCTAAAGACAAAGAATAAAATATCTATTTTTATGGTTATTTCACATTACATGGCTTAGGATCAGGGCTATTATTCATCATGCCATAGGGAATTCTTATTCCTAAAGCTTTTGTCATTATCACTCCATACACAAAAAATATAGTTAAATATCAATCTTTGCTTGCTAGACTTTGTCTTGATGTGTAATGGAATATACAACATTTCAAATTATATGGTCATTCATATCTTATTATCAATCAAGTAACTAATCAATATAAAATAAATGATGAAAATGTGGTGCCTTATAAAACTATGTAGATTCTCTAAAACTCAAGTTTAAGTCCATTCAGTTGGATCGAAAATCCTAGAGAAAATAATAAGTCAGTTGATGTTATGGTTACTATTGGTTCAATTATTTCACTGTCTTCTTTTGTCATCGAATACCAATTTTTCATTAAACATCCTCTAGTTCCAACATATAACCATTCACATTCTAAGATGATATGTGTCAATGTTGGTTGCAATTCCCCTTGGAACCATGACATATTTTCATATCTTCATGATCACATCCTTCCACCTAATCTATCATGTAACCAAATGAAATGTTTTATCCAAAACATTTCTTGATACACCATAATTGGAACCTTAATCTATTTTAAAGGCTATGATGTAACTCTCCTTCACTATTTAAATAAAATATAGTCTAACTTAGTACTATGGGAAGTCCTTAAAGGGATTTTTGGGACACACACTAGTGATATGGTCCTAGCTAAGAAGTTCCTCCATACTGGTTATAATTGGACTACCATTGAATTATATGCATGTGCTTGTGTAAATAAATGTCTAACATGTTAAAAACATGGTGATCTAATTCATGATCTAGCATAAAAACTATAGCCAATCATAAATCCTTGGTAATTTTTGACATGGGATATCAATCTCATAGTTTATATTAACCCTACTTATTTTTATGGTTTAGAATATTGCTTAGCAATATTTTCAATAGGTTAGTTTTAGTCAATCAAGAACACAAAAACAAATGAAAATAATCTTGGAGCCTAGGACCTCATGAGCATGCAAATTTTGGTCAATAATGCATTAGATTCAAACTAGAAACATGTAAAATTCCATTAGAAATGTCTTTGCATAGGATGTGGTTAGGATGGAGCATCAAATGATATTTATCAATGCCATTAGTGTGAATACATATCTATTGAAGCTATGGACCATGCTAAATTTATCACACAAACAAGGCTGATGAATAAGTTAGCATGAAAAAAAGGCAAGGGATTCATTATATCTCTTGAACATGATGCATTAGAATGAAAAGGGGTATATTTATAATGAACTTGGACTAGTGAGGACCCTTAATTTACTTAAACAATATGAATGGTTGTAAATGAGTCCTCAAACATGCACATGGATCACTATTATAAGCCCCTCATCTTAATCAAAATGAAGGGTGGAGGATGATCTTTGAAAATATAAAATGAGAGCTAATATAATCCCTTAATCTTGTTTCAAAGATGAAGGGTGGAAATTTATTCCCAAGAACACACATGGATCACTAATGTGGACCCTTCATCTTGTTTTTAAGGTGAATAGTTGAGAATGCTCTCACACAAGATTCATTATAAGCCCTTCATCTTGTCTCCAAGATGAAGGGTGAACAATAATCTTCTATATTAATTCACTTATCAATTTAATTAGCTCCAAAAATAATATTTTAAAATATCTCAATATCCTTTCTTTGCATGAAGATTCCCACTTAAGGGAAAAAGAGGAATTAATTAATTACAAGATAATTATAATTCTAGTTGCAATATAAATATAATTATAAGAATGATTTAGATAAGGGGAATTAACAACATTAATTGATCAAAGAAGGGGAAATTATTGAATTTACTAGAATAGGATAATTGACTAGAGAAATTGACTAGAAGGATAATTGCACATAGGAATATAGTAGAGAATGGTAATTAAATAAATCTAATATGATGAATTGGCTCACTTAAAGATTCCCAAGGTGAATTTGAACATGTATATTAGATGGAAATATGATTTTAGACTAGATTGTGTGAAATTATGAGAAGTCATTCCATTTTTTAACTTGACACAAAAGTCATAAAAATGGAGTGTTTACATTTTCACTTGTTTAAGAAGACATTGTGAGGTGTAGTTGAAGCAACAACTTTTAAAAGAATAAAAATTCATAAAAATGAACATAGAATAAACTTAAAGGATGTTAGTTTTGATGAATTTTTTAAATGTACTAACAAACAGGTTCAAATGTACCCTAAAATGATCATAGAAAAAATTTAATGGATTTTATTTTCGACAAATTTTCTAAATGTACTAGAAAACAAGGACATATCTACCCCAAAGAAATGTTGGTTAAGCCCTGTATGTTCCCTCGAGGGGAAAGTCAATAAATTTTTTGGCCAAGTGAAGCCTATAAATGATTAAAGATAGTGTATAAATGATATAAGAGTAGAAAAATGAAAGAGATAGGTGAAAACAATAAGAATCATGGATAATAGGTCTAAAAATGAGCCTCCAAAGAAGAAAATAACACAATGGGGGGGGGGGGGAATATTTGAAATAAAATGCTATATATTCAACCTATAGGGAAAATAGTTCATTTTCACCTTGCCATTTGTTGAGTTCAACATACCCCCGGTTCTAAAAATAGGGACCCTTGTTTAAAATGATGCAAATTTATGTTATAAATTGGACATTCAACTTGATCAGGAATCAATATTGAATATCTTGTGTTGATCTAGTTTACATGGGTTTGTTAGCACATATCTTCATTTGACCTTGATCTTAATTTAGGTTGTAAGATTAATGGATTCCATCTGAAATGTGAAATGTTTGATCTTCATGATTTAATGTTAATTTTATCTTTTACTAGCCTATGGTTTATTGAAAAACAAGTTATTCAATGTATGGTAATCTTAAAACCCTCATTCTAATTACCCTACCTCAAGTTCTTTTGATTCAAATTCAAATTTGAGTGAGATGAATTTTACATGGGAAGCACTTTATATTTTATGTTTTAGCCTAGGTCCTAGTCATATTTATTAAATACCACTAAGACCTTAATCTAAAACTGTATGTTAATTTATTTATGTCTTATGGTTCACAAGGGATATTTTATTATATTCTAAGCTTATCTTAAAAATTATACTAAGTTTTAAATTTTATTTGTTAATAAAACAAGACTTTAGGCTAAGGCTTTATATATTTCCTAAGTATTAACTAAGCTATTATGCCCTTAGAAATGGGCAAACTTGAAGGTGATAGGTGGTGAGATCATGAAGGGATTAAAAATAAATCAAAGACCCATGGGTAAGGAGTGTAAGTCAATAATTCAAGTGTTAGATCAATAGTATGTATTAACTCAAGTGCTAAAGATCCAATGGAGAGTGAGGGTTTGAAATGTAAAATAGTTCTAAGATTAGTGTAAGGGTGACAAGTGTCATTATCTTGGCAGGTAGAATGAAAATCTAACATAAGGCATGAGTCAACATGTTAAAGATACTAAGAATAAATATGAGAGTGATGAGTGTCATGTTTTTGGCTACCAATCCAATAGATCAATGACCCACGTTCAAGCTTATATATAAAAGAAGAGATCGATGGTTAACCATCAATCATGCATCTAAACATTGATGACATGAATGAAGATATACTTTTTCAATAGAGATCAGATTTAGCGAGAGGATTCTACATGGTTTGATGGTTCTTGAGCAATGAAAAGAGCTCAGAGAGCCCATAGAGCTACCAAGTGGCATGCTCATGTTAAATCACCTAGAAATAGATTGATGGTGCATATTTAATTTGGGTTCACTATTGCATGAAATAATGACATGTGTCTAAAAGCATAAAAAGGTCATTTTTTCTAAATAAATGAGTAGGAATCAATAGCCATGGGGAACTGCATTAGCCTTAAGTTTTTGAAGTTAATTTAGATAAGGAATATTCCTTTAGTAACTAAGCTTGTTTAATATTTTTAAAAAGAATATTATTTTGTAAAGGCATTTGCAGATTAAAAAGCATGTGGCCTATTAGTCATAGTTAAAAAATGCCAATGGTACTAAAGCATAGGTAAAGGAATCCTTATCTTTGACACATGTCTAATTTCTATTTGAGAATGGATGACTTAAAATATATCATAGGTTGCTCTCATAACCTATAAAAGGAGGTTTTATCATGGTCAAAAAAGGGGGGGTAGTTATTAGATCCAAAATTACTTTGTAAACATGGATCAAGTAGTACAAGGAAGGAATTATATAAAGTTTGTCCAATATTTATTTATGTGTTTACTATCATGGATTCTTCCTCAGTTATCTGGTTTGATGTTCAGTTTTGAATTATTTTTATGTATCCTATATGTGTACATGTTAATGAAAAGTTGTCAATTTGTGCTTATGCTAGGTTGATTAAAATATCCTAGGTTCATTTCAATCTCTTTTAATTTTCTTGAAGATGTGAAAAAGTTATTTTCCTATGGAAGTAAACCTTTAAAGTGACCCTAATTTTTTATTTACATTACCTTTCCTTAGGGATTTCCCTTATAGATAGTAGGATATATGCCTATGTAATTTCATGCTATATATTGGTTTAGTGAGTGTCTTGATGAAATTTATGCTCTACCATAATGTCTGGATTGAAGATTAAAAACACCTTTCTGCCCTACCCTCCCTTTTCCTCCTTTTTAATCAGATCACTATAGTTTAGATTTTCATTGTAAATACTCAAGCTAGATTAGGGTTAGAATTTAGGGTTTGGACATCATTCATTAGACTTAGTGAAAATTACTTTCATTTTCACAAAGATTTAGGACCATGGTTACTCCCAACAACCATTTACATGTTCATTTTTTGAAATAATCATTTATCTTGGCCTCTATTCCACCATAGATCTTGGGAAGATCACAAACAACTCATGTAATGGATCTTTCAGATCCAGTAATGAGAAGTGTTTCTTAAACACTATATGAACTTACTAATACATTTAGGTATATCAATAGGGGAAATTGGCACTAGAAGGAGGACCTAAGCTTAAACTTTGTAAATTTGAAATATATTTGCTAAATTTAGTAAATTTTGTTCAAAGATCAATTGATTATTTACATATTTGAGTTATTCTTTGCTTAATTATGTAAAGATCACTGATATTCAAGGTTTTAGATTAGTCTTTGGGATTCCTTTAGCCAAAGATTGATATTCTTTGAAGATTCATGGGTTGAATATTTTACAAGTTGGAACTACCACAAGTAAGATCCTCATCAAGGTATGCCATGGTTAGATGGATCTTCTATCAATGTGCCTAGATAGGTACATAACTTACGAAGAAATCTTGAAGGGTATTTGCCTTCTTTTAGTCTTAATAATGTTGTCATAGCTAAAGAACATGTTAAAATATTTAAGGTTGCTTTGAGACTTATTAATGTAGTTCATGAAGATATAACATGTAGATTGTTTCCATTGAATTTCAAAGATGCTACAAATGAATGGTTCCTTAACCTACCTGAGAATTACATTGTCCATTGGAATAAATTTAATGATTACTTCATTGACCAATATGGAAAAATCATTAGTCCATGAATTCTATATTAGTAGTTCACCACTATTAAGAGAGATTCTAATGAGACCATTAGATCCTTTAATGTTAGATTCTAAAATATGTTTAGTAGAACCATAACTCCTTATATACTTGATGATAATTTAGCCTTAGATATTTACAAGGATGATTTGGATCTTATGACTTTTGTGTTTCTTAAAAGGTCTGTTGGAGTCATCAACACCTTAGAATTAGCTTATGTTGAAGTTGTATTAAATTATGATCAAATGCATCCTCAATTTTAGCTTGCATATGTTATCCCAAATGTCATCCCTGATTTCTTAGTACTAAATATCATTCTTAATGACAATTAGGGTGTGTTCTTAAATAATTCTATAAATGAATTTCATCTATAGGTACAAAGAGCTTTAGTACCCACTAGTAATAACAATCAAGTTCATAACTTAGAAGCACAAAATAATGAGAATGAATCCATACTGAAGATGGTTCAAAATCTAAGCGCTATTTTTATTCCATTGCAAAAGTAAGTGGGCAATAGTAAAGAAAACTCTAATAAAAACTATGCTTCTCAAAGGTTCAATAGTCCTACAAATAGGTTTCATGATAATAGTTATAATAGGTTATCTAAGAATGTAAATGAAATTAATATTTGTGATATAGGTCTATCTAATTATTATAATGTCTTTGAAGCATATAAAAATGAAAAGGATACATCTAAACCTGTGTTTAATCAAAATAATATTGCAAGGACATTTCAATCTAGGCTTTTGATTTTCCATTCAATGAAAAATGAACCTAAATATGCTCTAGAAGAAGGAAGTTTTGTTCAAGATGAGTAACCCCATGAATAAAACTAGATACAAGTTGACATCTCTTCAGTAGATAGTTTTAAGGACAATCCATACGAGGTCATTACTAAAATTGAGGATATCCCTAAAAAAGCTGACCAGTGGCAACATTTATACCAATTTTTTTTCAAATAAATTGAGCTACTCCAAGACAACTATGTTATTCTATATATCCCAAGGCAAGATGATTTGGGACTCAATTGGATAGAAGAGATGCCATTTTACATAGAAGATGAAGATGAAGCAAGTGTAGTAGATCAATAATTTTGATATGACACCTTAAAAAGGTTAGAAGTAGGTGATCAACCTGATTTAGATGTTAAGGTTACAAATTAATCTCATGTCCTTTCAGTTTATTATGATAAATAAGCCTTTCAAGATCAGTTAGAGCCTAATGAAGACATCAATCCAAGCATAGAAACTAAGTTCACAATCCAACCATGGAAGGAAAACTATACAAATAATGATCGATATTTGAATGAAGTAGATCTAGAATTCCTAATGCAAGAAAGAATAATTTGGGAAGAAGATGATTAGATCTTGGATCCATATCTTCAATCCATGGACTTGAGAATGGAGGTGGGAAACCAAGTTTCATCATACAGAAGACACAAGCATACAAGTGTTCCTATCCATAAGAAGAGGCCATTGAATGGAAGCAATCATTATTCAAGGTTATATGGTAGGCTAAATAGATTTCAAATTGATCTTGGAGGTAGGTTCTTTATGGAGTTAGAGTAGGTATTAGTTTAGTTTCTTTCATGTTTCTTTCCTTCATGTCCCTTATTTTTAAGTAGTGGTTGTAAATATTTATTTGATTTATATTTGTTTTGCTTTGTTTTTGGTGTGTTTGATTTCTTTGATTTATTCCTTGAATCTAAATAAGTCTTTTGGATAGCCCTTAATTCAAAGTTCACCTAATTCCTCAAGAACTTCATAGTTCAGAAATGTAGGTATGACTTCTCAACATTGGTTGATCATGGATTGTTGAAAACTAAGCTTGATGTTATAGTTTGGAGAAACTAGAAAAAACTAATGGATAGATTAATAGTTATTTCAGATTTTAATCCTTGTTTTGATCTAAGCTTGATTCTAAGAATGATTGCATATGTGAGATGAAAGCTTGGATTATTGAAACATAGTCATGTTTGCACTTAATAAACATTATTACCTGGGACAAAGTTTGCAACCAAGGATGATTGTCTGAAGATCAAAACACTTGATGAAATCCCAAAACATGGCTAACCTACTTCCCAACCTTTGTTAGAGAGTTAAAAATGATTTTTAAAATACAAAATAAGAGCCTTATTTCAAAATTCAAAGGATTTTTAAGCAAAGGTGATTTTGGTAATCTCCACCAAGGATATGGATATCTGGCTAGTAGTGGAGAAAGGCCTTGAGTAGAGCCAAAGTCAAATCTATCAGGGCTATAGATACCTAGCTAATAGCTAAGCATTTGTTATGTTTCCCCCATAATTCACGATTTTTTGAGTTCAACATAACCATAATTATAAAAAGGGGATGCTTATTTAAAATCATGCAAATTTATGTTATAAATTGCGCATTCAACTTGATCAAGGACCAATATTTAATATCTTGTGTTAATCTAGTTTATATAGGTCTATTAACACATATCTTCATTTGAATTTGATCTTATCTACTAACTTTGGATCTCTATGTTTTAGTTTTCAAGATTAATGGAGTCCATCTAAAATGGATAATGTTTGATCTTCATGATTTAATGTTAATTTGATCTTTTACTAGCTTATGGTTTGTTGAAAAACAAGTTGAATCAATGTTTGGTCATCTTAAAACCCTCATTTTGATTACCATAGCTTAGGTTCTTTTAAGTCAAATTCATATTTAAGGGGGATAAATTTTATGTGGGAAGAACTTTATATTTTAAGATTAGTTTAAGTTTTAGCCTAGATCCTAATCATATTTATTAAATACCACTAAGACCTTAACCTAAAACTTTATGTTAAGTCTTTTATGTCTTATGGTTCATGACAGATATTTTATTATATTTTAAGCTTAGCTTAAAATTTATACTAAGTTTTAAATTGTATTTGTTAATACAATAAAACTTTAGGTTAAGGCTTTATATATTTCCCAAGTATTAACAAAGATTTTATGCCCATAGAAATGGAAAAACTTGAAGGTGATAAGTGGTGAGATCATGGGGGGTTGTAAAAGAGATTAATAACGTGAGGTAAAGGAATGTAAGTTAGTAATTCAAGTGTTAATTCAATGGTACACATTAACTCAAGCACCAAAGATCCAATAGAGAGTGAGGGTTTGAAATGCCAAAGGGTTCTAAGATTAGTGTGAGGGTGAAAAATGTCACCATCTCGGTGGGCAAACCAAAGATCCAATAGAGGGTATGATTCAACATGTCAAATATACCAAGAATAAATATGAGACTGATAAGTTTCATGATCTCAGCTAATGATCTAGTGGATCGATGGCCCATGCTCAAGCTTATATATAAAGAGATTGATAGTTCATCATTGATCATGCATCTAGAGATCGATGGCATGAATGAAGCTGGACTTTTTCAATAGAGCTTTGACTGAGAGAGAGTCTTCCTTATGGCATGATGATGCCCAAGTGATGAAAAAATATTAGATATCCCACAAAACTACCAAGTTACATGCTCATGTTCAATCATGTAGAAAGAGATTGATGGTTCATATTTAATCTGGGCTTAAGATTTCATGAGATAATGAGACATGTATAGAAGCATCAAAAGGTCATTTTTTAAATAAATAAACAATATTTAGAAGCCACTAGGAACTACATTAGTCTTAGTGTCTTGAAGTTAAGTTAAATAAGGAATATTCCTTTGGTAACTAAGCTTGTTTAATATTTTGAAAAGGAATATTATTTTGTAAAGGCATGTGCAACTTATAAATCATGTGGCCTATTAATCATAGTTAAATAATGTGATTGGTTACAAAGCATTGGTAAAAGGATACTTGTCTTTGACACATGTCTCAGTTTTATATGAGAATGGTTGACTTAAACTATCTCATAGGTTTCTCTCATAACCTATAAAAGGAGGTATTATCATGGTGAAAATAGTGGGGGGGGGAGTTGTTAGAGCCAAAACTACTTTGTAAACTTCAAGCAAGTAATATAAACAAGGAATTCTGCAAAGTTTATCCAATATTTGTCTATGTTTTCTATCATGGCCACTTATTTAGTTATTTAGTTTGATGTTCATATTTGAATTAGTTTTATGGATCCTAGATGTGCACATGTTAATGTAGAGTTGTCAATTTGTGCTTATTCTAGGTTGATTGAAATATCTTAGGTTCATTTCATTCTCTTTGCTTTTCTTGAAGTTATGCAGAAGCTATTTTCTTATGGAATTAAACCTTTAAAGTGAGCCTAATTTCTTATTTGAAATACCTTTCCTTAGACATATATATAGTAGGATCGGTGCCAATGCAATGTCATAATATCTAGATTGAAGATCAAAAACACCTTCTTTCTACCCTACCCTCCCTTTTGCTCCTTTTTTATCAGATCACTATAGTTTATCCTATCAATGTAAATAGTCATGATATATTAGGGTTAGACTTTAGGGTTTGGGCATCATTCATTAGACAAGGTTTAGATTAATTTCATTTTCATAAATATTTAAGACCAAGGTTGCTTCCAACAACCATTTAAATGTTCATTTTGTGAAATAGTCATTTAAATAGGCCACTACTCCACCATAGATCTTAGGAAGATCACAAACAGAAACTCATGCAATGGATCCTTCAGATTAAAAATGATAAGTGTTTTATAAACACTATATAAACTTGATGATACATTTAGTTGCATTAACACCATTTAAAAATTCACCTCTTAAATTTTATACATGAGTGACCTACATAAAATGGCACACATACCATGATCGAGGGCATTTTTGGATTAGGTTTGAGAGCATAGGAGACCATGATGGATGGGATCACTAATTAGTACCTTTATTTTTTTCATGTTTGCATTTAATAGAATTTATTGCATTTTAAATTTGTAAGAAAATATGAATTCACCATTTTCAAATCAATGAATTTGACCATGAAAATGGTGAATTCATCATTAAAAAATGATAAATTTGTCAACTTATTAATGAAATGGTCCATGTTATTGATGATTTGGCCCATGCAAAGGGTGAAATTTATAAATGTTGAAATGGTGTAGAATGAATTTGAAAAATGTTGAATTTGTCCTATTAAATGATGAATTTTTCAATTAAGAAGGTGAATTTATCTGATAAAATGATGAAAACATCACAAAATTTGATGTCATCCAAATGGAAAAATTAAAGAATGGTTATATGGTTTATAATATCATCAAAATCATCATGAAAATGGAAAAATGGGAAAACTGTTTAATAGTGAATTTGTCATATAAATAGTGAAATTGGCTTACTAAATAGTGAATTCACCCCAAAATGGAAAAAAACATCCTAATTGAATAAATGAACATAAATTGAATAGAGAGATAGAGAAATATGATCATTGAAACTAAATAGGACTATATGAGATGATCCTATTATAAAATAGATGTGATTAGAATGTAGAAGTGCAATCATAATTAGTAAAAAATAACTGAATAGAGTGACTTTGACTAGATTATAGGAGTGAGTGGATGTACTAATAGCTCATGAGTGATATTTGTATATTATTCATTATCCTATCATATTAACAAGTAATATGCCTAGGTTATTTGATATTATTAGTCTGATTCACATAGTTAGGATGTTAGCCATTTGAGCTGATTGGGCATGACTTAATGCCTTAGTAGAGTGGTGGAGGTCAGATACATCTAACTTATAAATAATAAAATAGGAGGTTACAATCACTTTAGAGGACGTATGACACATTAAAAGTTGTGATAATATGTCACCCTTTATATTGGCTTTCCCTTAGGGATAAATAAGTGGTACTAGAGGACTCGATTGGACCATTAGACATTAAGATGGTTTGAGGTGGATATGTTGACATCAAAAAGATTGAGTTGGTTATGGAAATACCATGAGATGCATATATTATTCATCATGCCAAAAGGAATTATTATTCCTAAATCTTTTTGCATTGGCTTCCCATGCACAAAGAATACAGTTGAATATGAAGATTTACTTACTAGACTTTGTCTTGTTGTGAAATGGAATGTACAACATTTACAAGTATATTGTGATTCATAAAATATTATAAATAAAGTAACTAATCATTATCAAACAAAGGATGAAAATTTTATGCCTTATAAAACTATGGCATATACTCTAAAACTCAACTTGGAGGCCATTCAATTTGAGAAAATTCCTAGAGTAAACAATAAGTTAGTCGATGTTATGGCTACTATTAGTTCAATGATTATACTTTCTTATTTTGTCATCAAATATTAGTTTCTCATTGAACATATTCTTATTCTATCATACAATTATTCACATTATGAGATTATATGTGTTATTATTGATCCCAATTCACCTTGGTACCATGACATATTTTCCGATCTTCATGATCAAATCCTTCCACCTAATCTACTTGGTAACCAAAAAATATATTTCATCCAAAACACTTATTAATACACCATAATTATCACCTCACTCTATCATAGAGGCTATGATGGAACTCTACTTCATTTTTTAAATATAGGAGAATTTGACTTAGCACTTGGGTAAGTCCATGAAGGGATTTGTATTACACACACTAGTGGTATGGTCCTAGCTAATAAGCTCCTCCATATTAGTTATTATTTCCCTACCATTGAATCAAATGCATGTGATTTTGTATATAAATGTATACCATATCAAAAACATGGAAATATAATGGGTAGAGGAATTCCCTCTCAATTACATAACTGGTAAGCAAATTTCAAAATTCATCATGAATCACATCATTTAATATTACAACATCCCTTCCACTATCATCTCAAATAATGGTATGTCCTTTACAAATAAGGACATAACCAACCTTTATTTTGAGTTCTACATCAAGCATAAGTTTTCCACCCCTTATTACCCTAAGGTAATGGCTAGGCAGAAGCATCTAACAAAACTCTTAATAGAATCCTCAAAATTATTATCAAAACCTCTATCCATGATTGGCAAATGAAAATATTCCCAGCCTTATGGGCATATCATAAAAATGTTTGCACATCTACTAGTGTAACTCCTTATTCCCTGGTTTATGGTTTTAATTCCATTTTACCTATTGATATTGATCTATCCCCATTGTGCATTTCACTACAAGGTGTCATTGATGAAGAAGACTACCAAGTGGCCAGATTAATAGAGTTGGAGATTCTAGATGAGAAGAGGCTATCCACCCTAAGTTAACTCAAGTCCTATTAGAATCATATATGTCAGGTATATAACAAGAGAATTATCTCTTGATATTTTATCTTGGTGATCTTGTTCTCAAAGAGAATTAAAAGAATATAAATATTGAATAGGAAAAGAAAGGTAAGTTTGAAATAAATTAGTTAGGCCCCTTTGTTATTACAACTACCTATGGATCTAGTGTTTTTAGATTGGCTACTCTAGACAGTGATGAATTATACGATCAAATGAATATTATACATCTTAAACTCTTTTTTGTCTAGAGTTGTCTCACTTTAGTCTATAAATTCTCCTTGTTAGGGATATATATGTTATATTATGTCTTCCCTATTCATTTTATCCCTTACTAAGGGGCATCCTTTCACTATTCCTCACTTCCCTTTCCTATTATCATCATGATATGATTATGATTCTATAGGTACCATATGTAAAAAGGAGAAACATTCAACAATAGTAAAGAAAAAGTGTAGAATGGTTTTATGTTAGACTATCTTTGCATAAAAAGTGTCACATTATGGAATACCATTGATTATATATCTTGTTTAAATTTTATGATCATGTTATTTAATTCATTAACTCTCATTGCATCCTAATCAATTGTTATAAAATAGGAAGTTGTATCCTATTCCAAGTTGTCATTGATTGGTCTTCCTTAATTTGTTCATGTATGGACAACCCCTTCGTGTTCCCTAGTCACTCTCAAATTCACATACTCATGAGCCTCCTTTCATTTTATAAGTTTTTCTAAGATTGTTTATTCCCATTCCTATACATTCTCTATTCAAAATACCCTTGTGCATATCTTATTTCTAAAAATACCTAAATATTTTAAATATTCCAAAAATCCCTAAACATTTAAAATATTCCAAAAATACATAAATAGTTCAAATATTTAAAATATATATAAAAATTCAAATCTTACATCATATTAATAACCCTAAAAATTTTCATGCATAGATATATCATAGTATCCCCATTTGTACCCATCTCTAATGTTGCATAATTGATTAGGTATTATCCTTTTACTTAATTTGTCTTCCCATTTTTTTAATATTTTGGTGGTATGTATTGAAGTACCTCATTGGTGATTTTAATTTCCATGTATGACATCTCAACAAGTGATTCTGAATTTTCACACTCTCAACATTTTGAGAGTTAAATCTCACGCTCTCACCATTTTTGAGTTATCAAATTTAATGCTCTCATCATTGTTGACGCTGGAGATTGCACCCGATGGCAGGAAAATAGGTTCCTGCCCTCTCCCCGCAACATGGAAACTCCTCTCTCGCCTGTGGGATGATGAAGCAAGAGAGGAGAGTCTCTAGATAAGGGTTAGTTCCCTCTTATGTATCTTGTTTTTTTCAGCTAGCAAAATTTACGTACAGGCATATATACATATACAGCTATAAACTGGGGGGATGAAAAGGGAAAAAAGTACAAGAAAGCAAACAACCTACTCTAAAGAGGTGATACACCAAATTAAAGGTTAACCCTCCCACATCCACACTCAGAATCAGGCCAAACAATATGACATGCACTTCAGGCTTGGCAAAGAAACCAGTTTACAATAAAAGACAGGGAAAGGTCCTCAGAAAATAAAAATTGAGACTCACCAAGGTGTTGTACTACACACACCATAAGTGACTTCCCTTGTCTTTTCTCAAAAGAACTCTTCTCTTGTGAACTGTGAACTGGAGCCTTATAGATGACTGGTCTGTTGGCATTAACCTATGAAAGCATCGAAGATAATGACTAAACACAAATAATACTCAGGACATACGTAGAAAATCTATCCAAGATGGAGGCAAAAACTATATTTTATTGATTCAGGTGGAAAATTTGCAGAGCTGCACTCTTTAAAAAAATGGAGAGGATCCTTTAAAATGACCAAGTCTGCCAATTTATATGGAAAAGCCAAGAGGAGACTCATTAGCACTTTACTTGCAAGTGGCTGCTCGAGTCTTCATTGGGAAAGGGAAAAACACTATAGTTGATGTCAAAAAATTTGTTGGGACCATGCTTGCTGCCTTGTCTTTTCTCCATTTTGTCCTATCTGGTCTACAGCTTGCCTTCCTTTTTACCAACTTAACATCTTTCATGATGGCTCAGACTGCTGACGGGTCTTCCTTATTTTGTGTGCAGCCTACTCCTCTGCTAGTTAGTCAGGCTTTTTTTTCCTGCAGACTATTGTTCGCAGTCAAATTACCGCTCAATCCACTGACTGCCATGCATGGTAATTTTCTTGCTAAGGATGGTTGTTTCATGCTTTATATTGACCGCGTTAGATCCATGCTAGCTTTCGTGGTTTGCTTGTATGTTCCATAGGATTTGAAAGCCCCACGAGTTTTGTTTTAGCTTGGCTTGGTCTCGTGGGCTGCTTAAAGTTCTACGGTCTTTTTACCGCTCAATGTTATTCATGATATTTTCACCACTCAATGCTATTCACGGTATTTTCACCGCTCAATGCTATTCACGGTATTTTCACTGCTCAATGCTATTCATGGTATTTTCACATTGGTGGGCATTTCCTCAGCACCCTTCCTTATGTCTCTGTGCTTGCCTATGTCTTTGTTATTTATGGATCCCTTTGTTACTTCTCGGCACCTTCTTTTTAGCCCTTTGACTGGTCTAGTGTTTTGTCAAGTCCATTGGCAATCACGTAGACTACCTTCAACAGTCACGGTTTGCTCTTTAACTGCTCCCAGGGTTTTAATGTTTTGTCGGGCTTGCCTTGCTTTCCACGCGGGCTTTGTTTCTTATTAAACCATAGACTTTTGTTTGCGGGCATTTCCCGTGGACAAAAAGTTTGTGGAAATTTTGCTCGGGTCCATTTGTGTTTCCCCTCTGCAGACTTTTGTTCATGGGCATTTCTCGCAGATAAAAAGTCCATCGAAATTCTACCTATTTCAAGCCTTAGACTTTGAACTATGGGATTTTGTTCTTACGCCTGACTCTTTGCATTTGTAAACACCTAGATTTCTTTATGTTGTTTTTCTTTTAACACGATCTGGCCATTTATGTCTAAGCTGTGCTCGAAGGAATTCAGGACTTGGACTTAGGATTTTGAACAAATAGTGAACTTGGACTCCCCTTCAGCCAAGGATAATGAACATTGAACCAGACCTGCTGATGAACTACGCTGAACCAATGAACCTGACAAAGGATGAACCAAGTGTCAATGAACCTCCTGTATTGAACCAAGCCTGAACTAGACATGTTGAACTTGAAAATGGACCTTGCAGCTTGAAAATGATTGGCTCTAAAATGCAAGGGAGAAGTTGACTAAAATTTTGCTAGGGGAAAAATTGGTCAACAGATTGGTGACTCACAGGGGAAGTATGCCTACTGTGCTTAGAACCCAACTACCTTTGAATATTCATTGGGTGCGGAGTCAGATGGTAACTTTGAAGAGAGTTCACAATAGCCTTCGAGATCCCAAAATCACACCTAAAACTTCACCCCCATACGTAAAAGGAAACACACAAGGCTAAAAACAACTAACTGTGCAAACTACACTTAGGGAAAATAGGAAAGAAAACAAGGGAAACTATGTACAGCCAAACCAAAAATCAGTGGCAATGCTTCAGATGTATCCCATTAACTAGGATACACAATTTTTCACCATCCAACCTGGAAAGTTGGAATGCATTATGTTGCTTACATTGGGTGATTATGTAAGGACCACTCCACAGGGCATCAAATTTTGCATGCTTTCCAAGTTTAGCTCTGTCCTTATCCCATTTAAAAATAATGTCTCCTTCAGAGAAATCTTTTGACGAAGATTTCTTGTCGAAGTGTCTTTTTATTTGCTACTGCCGACTAGACATGGCAGCCATGGCATGGTCCCTTATTTCTTGGAGCTCCATTAGCTCACACAGTCTGACTTCCATGCTGGTTCCTTCTTCTAACTATAGCTGATGGGCGAGATCTAATGTTGGTAGTTCAAGTGAGATGGGAAGCCTAGCTTCCCTTCCATATACGAGCGTATATGGGGAATTTTTGATTGATCTCTTCAGAGTGATTCGATTGGCCCATAGAGCTATCTTCAGCTTGGCATGACAAGTTCTCTGATTTTCTTCCATGGTCCTCTTTATAATCCTGATCAAATTTTTATTGGTGGATTCAGCCAGCCCATTCCCCTGCGGGTAGTAATTTGATGAAGTGCTAAGGTATATACCATACCTTAGTGCCCATTCACTAGTTTTGGTTCCCAGAAAAGCCAAGGCATTATCTGAGATTATGGTGGTTGGCACCCCAAACCTTGTCACTAGGTCTTTATAAAACTCCAGGACTACGCTTTCATTTGCCTCTTTAAGAGCAATAGCCTCCACCCACCTAGTGAAATAATCTGTAGCAGTCAGGACCCATTTGTGTCTAGCACTGGAGGGAGGATTAATCATCCCTATGAAATCCAGGCCCCATTGCATGAATGGTTGTTCAACTTGAATGGGTTGTAGGGGCATGGTAGCCAATCACTATTTTTCATCAAAAAGTGCACACTTCTAGCACTTTCTTATCCAGGCATGGGTATCCTTAAAAAGAGTGGGCCAAAAATAGCCAGCTCTCATTATTTTTGCTTTTGTGGTCTTAAGGGCGAAATGGCCGCCTATTGGCCCATCATGAAACTCAGCCAATACCTTGTCAGCCTGACTGGGGTCAATGCATCTTAGGAGAACCCTAGAGAGATCCTTCCTAAATAATAGTCCATCAATCAAAACATAAATAAGGGACTAAAGTTTAAAATACCTTCTTTCGACCATACTGAGACCCTGTGGACATTCGCCCATAAGAAGGAATCGCCTCATGTCCAGTGTCTAATCTCTTATGATAGCTAGTTCTTTTGCAGTGGCTGCGTCATGGATCAGCAAGCTGTCCTCACCCTTTTGTCTTAAATTTGTAGCTAGTTGTTCACACAGGCCCCTTCATCTCACCAACTTGGCGATTTTGATGTCTATGTCATCCTCCATCACTTTGGTGATCCATCCCACTCTTTTCTCATTTAAGTCTTGATTGGTCAAGAAATCCTTGACACCAGGATGTTGAACCATGAGATGGATCCTGATGTTTGACAACATATATCTAAATTTCTTCAAGCTGCGCACTACTTCCAGGACTTACTTCTCTACATAGGTGTACCTAATTTTGAAGTCCTCTAACCCTTGGCTGAAGAAGGTGAGTGGCTACTCGAGGTCATCACTATTTGCTTGAGTAAGCATAGCAGATATCACTTCTCCATTGTTGAAGGTATAGAGATTGAGATCTTCATTGAAGTTGGGGCTAATTAGAGTGGGAGCCTGGGTCAAAGCCTATTTGATGGCTTCAAAGCTATCTTTTCTTGGCATTGTCCACTTGAATTCTTCACCCTTCCTCAGTATAGAGGTTAGAGATTTAACTATCACATCAAAATTTGGAATGAACCTCCGAATGAAATTTATCCAGCCAAAGAAACTCTGTAGGCTTTTCTTGTGCTTTGGTAGGGACATCTCCAGGATGGAGCAGACTCTCTCGGGGTCAATAGACAAACCTTCCTTAGACACAATGTGGCCAAGAAGTTTACCCTTATGAACAAAAAATACACATTTCTTTGGATTTAGAGAGATGCCAAATTCCCTACACCTCTTAAAAATTTGCCTAAGGTGCTCCATGTGTTGTCCCGCCTCCCTGGAGAAAACTGTTATATCATCAAGGTACACCAGCATGTTCTTATTTATCAAACCACTGAAAGCCATGTCCATGGCTCGCTAGAAGGTATCACCGGCATTGGATAGCCTGAAAGGCATCTTCTAGTAGGCAAATGTTCCCCATTTAGTGGTGAAGGCTATTTTATATTTGTCGCAGCCTCATACCAGAATTTGATTATATCCCGAATAACCATCCAGGAGGGAGAAATATTCGAAACCAGTTACATTTTGGAGGATCTGATCCATGTTCAAGAGGGGATAATGATCCTTTAAAGAGACTTTATTAAGGTCTCTAAAGTCGATGCACAGCCTAATCTCCCTATTTTTCTTTCTAACTGGAACCAAATTGGCCAACCATGAGGAATGTTTGATCAGAATTATAATGCCAAACTCAATCAACTTGACCAATTCTTTCTGCATAAGGAGTTCGATCATCAGATTAATAGGCCTCTTTTTTTGTGTGACTAGTTTTGCACCTTCCTCTAATTCAATGGTGTGCTGGGCGAGTCTTGGATCGAAGCCTTTCAAGTCGCTATAATTCCAGGCAAAGACGTCAGTGAACTCCTAACACAGTAGAATGAAAGCTTGCCTTTCTTGAAACGTGCAGACCTTACCAAGTGCTAGCAGCTTGTCCTTGAAGATTTCAACTTTTTCATAATTCTCCTCTCTGGTAGTGATGCATACTTTGTCATCTCTTAGTTGGTCTTCTCTGTTGAAAATACTTTCAAGTGTGACCAGACCCTTAGGGTGTTTATTTTTCTTCAATTGAACAATCTAATTTCCGTATTGCTGCTGCAATTTTGCTTGATTGTGGACTGCGAACTCAACTTCTTCTTGCAGGAAGAGAGCTATCTACTAGTCACTTTTGAAGACCTGCCAATTTGTAATATTTTTTGGAATTAAAGGCCGAACCACCACTTTTAAATGGCACGAACCACAGTCCCTGCTTATCTCTTTTGAAACATCAAATTGGGCACCAACAGCTGCCAGCCTGTCGGCCTACTTATTCTGTTCCCTGGGAATCGAGGTAATGTTAAGAGTAAGGATATCCTCCATCAAGTCCCAGACTCTGTGCTTGTAAGACCTCAGCAAGGAGTTCTTGGTTAGGTTCAAGCCTCTTATTTGGTTCACAATTAACTCACTGTCCCCCAGGATTTACAACTTCCCAATCCCTCTCTTTCTTGCTCACTCAAGTCCATGAATCAAAGACTCATATTTTGCAACATTACATGTGCAAGAGAACTAGAAATGGAAAGCTAAAAAGTACCTTTCTTTAGAAGGGGAAACTAACATTGCCCCACCACCAGTGCCCAGTTTACGTCTGGAATCGTCAAAGTATAGCTGCCACAGGCCAAGGTCTTCTTTGTTTTCCTTCATTATATTGGGCATGATGGCACCTTCTTCATGCAAGCAATAGATGCCAAGGTCTGCTTCCTCAATAAACTTATAAGGGTTGTGCTCAAAGCTATCACTTCCCCACTCATCCAAGAGTATATATGTGATTCCTTCAAGAGCAGAAGATGAAGATTGGTCCGTCTGAGACTCTTCTAGATTGATGATAGTGTAACTGACATTCGCTACCTTGGGTGAATAGGGCTCTAGGTGGTCCTTGTAGAGTGGCTCAGATTCAATTTTCACTTTGGTCCTATACTTGGTTCTAAAAACTAGATATGACCAATTCGCTGCTAGATAGCCACCTATCTTGGACATAAAGTCCCTAGACAAATAGATTATGAAATATGGAAGAACATCCGCTACCACTATATCATGGGGGATTGAGAATGTCAGGCAAGCATGTAATATTAAACTCAATCCTTTCAAGATTTTGATTGTCTTTGCAGGCATCCCATCTAGTTGTAAGACTCCTTTATTCATTGCTTCATACTTTAATCCCATCTTATCAATAATGCACTTGGGCATCACTGAAGTGCTGGCCCTGCTGTTGATTATGCAATTGTGTACTAAGAAATCCCCTATGATCAAAGATGCATAAAAGGGGCGAGTCCTTTCTTCTTTCTTTACCTCACTTGAAGTAGAATGCTGCCCATTGGTCATTAAGACATTATTCGTGTTTGTTGGGACAGCTTGCTAATCCAGCTCATGCAGTTCCTTCTTCAATACGTCCTTTTGGCCTAAAAGAGACAATGAATCCCATAAAGAGATGTTCATATGTAGTTTCTTCATCTGGTCCACTATATTGACTTGGGGACTACTTCCCTTCACATTTTCTTTTGGGCTGATCCCAATCTGAGCTGTAGGTTGAGGTGCTGAAGGTATAGACAACTACCTAAAGTTTGGGGGCCTTGAATTGGAGTGAAATGGAAGAGACGTTGATACTGCCTGAGTGGTAGCCTGGGCTTCTGTCACTGCTCTTCTTTTGAACCTCGTGTTAGTTGCAACACAATCAGCCTAATTGTTTGTAGTGCCCACATAATTAATTGAGTAAAAATCCCCTTCCATATGATTCATGAGAGTGGAATTAGGCTGACCCTAATTTCTACTCGTACTAGGTTGCATTGAAGGCTCAAAGATTTGAGATTGAGTGGCTATTTGGTTGTCTGCATTTTGAAAATAGTTCATCATCTCATTTGTGTAAATAGCCTATTCTTGACCATATCCCATGGTTGAATGACCTGGCTACTCCTGCACTAGATTGTTCTGAGTAGGCACCATGGCTTTAGATGATGAAGAGGGGCTCGAGTTATAATTTTGAAAAGGCTTGGTCTGAGTGAGCTGACCTTGTCCTTGATTATAGCCTTGAAAAGGGTTCCTAGGTGCTTGACCATAATGTTGATAGCTCGGATTCAGCTTGTTGCCTTGAGCCTGTTGCTACCTTTTCATGGCAACAAGTTTGTTAGTCATGTTCTGCAACAAACTTTTTACCTCCTGTAGCTCATTTGACAGAACAATAGCCAGTTTCTCAATGGTGGGCAGGGAGAAATTATGGGAACAATGGTTTGTATTGGGGGAAGCAATTTTGGGAAAAGTGGCATGTTAGGCCTAGGAGCGATCTTTCCAGCTTGTACCAAACAATTCTCAGCTGTTATGGCGATGTCGTAAGCAGCAGGCAATATGTGCCCTCCAATAGATTAGATCATCACTACAATGTCACTGTTTAATGCTTTTAAATAGTATAAGAAAGTGTAGCTGGGAGTCAGCCTTACTAGGATGGGAATCCTATCCCAAGTCTTTTGAAACCGCGTGTTGAAGTCCTGCATATACTTGTGTGGAGCTCTCTTTATAGTCGTTAACTACTCTGCAAGAGAGAGGCCATCAATTTTTTCCCCAAAATGATCAGTTAAATGGGTGCCCAATTCATTCCAAGAATGTATGGAATTCACAGGCAAGGTTCTGTACCAATCAAGAGCCTTGCCTTTAAGGGACAGCGCCAACAATCTGATGGCAATGTTTTCCTCTGTTATATTGTGAATATTGCAAAGGTTGGAAATATTCTTGATATGCTCAACAACTATAATTGGCCCCACTCCATCAAAATAAAGCACATTTTTTAATGTTGTTCCTGGAATCAAATCATAGCGTGGGAGGTTTAAGGGGCTCTCACCATGAAAAGCTGCAAAAGGTAATGCCATGGCTGGAACGGGTTGTAACTGTGGCTGAACTGGGTTGGTGTTCCTTGCAACAAGTCTAGGAGAATTTACTAATGGATAAGGGTGAGTTCTCTCAAACCTGAGCCTTTTAACAGAGTTTAAAGGCAGCTCAATGAAAACAAAAGGGACCCCCCTTGAAGCTGACCTTGTGGTGACTTTTGGCATAGAAGTTTAAGTGATTGGTCTTAAAACAAAGAACTAAGCTCTTACCAGTGGAGTCGCCAGATGCTAGAAATCTTTGAAATGACTGTAGCAGGACTAGCATCAATCCTAAAATACTACTGCATTGGAAATTGATAAAATTATAGTCCCATCGGGCGTGCCAAAACTGTTGATGCTGGAGATTACACCCGGTGGCAGGAAAACAGGTTCCTACCCTCTCCCTGCAACATGGAAACTCCTCTCTCACCTATGGGATGGCAAAGCAGGAGAGGAGAGTCTCTAGATAAGGGCTAGTTCCCTCTGATGTATCTTGTTTGTTTCAGTGAGCAAACTTTATGTACAGGCATATATACATATATAGCTATAAACTGGGGGGATGAAAAGGGAAAAAAGTGCAAGAAAGCAAACAGCCTACTCTAAAGATGTGATACACCAAAGTAAAGGTCGACCCTCCCACATCCACACTCAGAATCAGGCCAAACAATATGACATGCACTTCAGGCTTGGTAAAGAAACCATTTTATAATAAAAGACAGGGAAAGGTCCTTAGAAAATAGAAATAGAGACTCACCAAGGTGTTGTACTACACACACCGTAAGTGACTTCCCTTGTCTTTTCTCAAAAGAACTCTTCTCTTGTGAACTGCAAACTGGAGCCTTATAGATGACTGGTCTGTTGGCATTAACCTGTGAAAGCATCGAAGATAATGACTAAAAACAAATAATACTCAGGACATACGCAGAAAATCTATCCAAAATGGAGGCAAAAACTGTATTTTATTGATTCAAGTGGAAAATTTGTAGAGCTGCGATCTTTACTAAAATGGAGAAGATCCTTTAAAATGACAAAGTCTGCCAATTTATATGGAAAAGCCAAGAGGAGACTCATTGGCACTTTACTTGCAAGTGGCTGCTCGAGTCTTCATTGAGAAAGGGAAAAACACTGTAGTTGACGTTAGAAATTCTGCTGGGACCATGCTTGCTGCCTTGTCTTTTCTCCATTTTGTCCTATCTGGTCTATGGCTTGCCTTCCTTTTTGCCAACTTAACGTCCTTCATGCTAGCCCAAACTACTGATGGGTCTTCCTTGTTTTGCATGCAGCCTGCTCCTCTACCAATTAATCAGTCTTTTTTCCCTACAGACTATTGTTCACTGTCAAATTACTGCTTAATCTGCTAACTACCATGTGCAATAATTCTCTTGTTGAGGATGGTTGTTCCATGCTTTATATTGGCTACATCGGATCCGTGCTAGCTTCCACAATTTGCTTGTATGTTTCACGGGCTTTTAAAGCCCCACGGGTTTTGTTCGGGCTTGGCTTGGTCTCGCAGGCTGCTTAAAGTTCTGCGGTCTTTTTACCGCTCAATGCTATTCATGGTATTTTCACCCCTTAATGTTATTCATGGTATTTTCACTGCTCAATGCTATTCACGATATTTTCACCGCTCAATGCTATTCGCAGTATTTTCACCGCTCAATGCTATTCGCGGTATTTTCACCGCTCAATGCTATTCGCGGTATTTTCACTGCTCAATGCTATTCATGGTATTTTCACATTGGCAGGCATTTCCTCAGCACCCTTCTTTATGTCTCTATGCTTGCCTATGTCTGTTATTTCTAGGTCTCTTTGTTACTTCTTGACACCTTCCTTCCATCCCTTTGATTGGTCTAGTGTTTCGTTGGGTCCATTGGCAATCACGTAGACTGCCTTTGATGGTCGCAGTTTGCTCTTTAACTGCTCCCAGGCTTTTAATGTTTTGTTGGGCTTGCCTTGCTTTCCACACAGGCTTTGTTTCTTGTTAAACCATGGACTTTTGTTTATGGGCATTTCCTGTAGACAAAAAGTCTGTGGAAATTCTGCCCGGGTCCATTTGTGTTTCCCCTCCGTGGACTTTTGTTCACGGGCATTTCCCGCGGACAAAAAGTCTACGGAAATTCTGCCTACCTCAAGCCTTAGACTTTAAACTGCGGGCTTTTATTCTTACGCCTGACTCTTTGCATTTGTAAATGCCTTGCTTTCTTTACATTTTTTTTCTTTTAATGCGATCCTGCCCTTTGTGTCCAAGCCGTGCTTGAAGGAATTTGGGACTTGGACTTAGGCTTTTGTAAAAATTTTGAACTTGGACTTCCCTTCAGCCAAGGATAATGAACGTTGAACCAGACCCGCTGATGAACTACTCTAAACCAATGAACCTGACGAAGGATGAGCCAAGTGTCGATGAACCTCTTGTATTGAACCAAGCCTGAACTGGGCATGTTGAACTTGAAAATAGACCTTTCAGCCTGAAAATGACTGGCTCTAAAATGCAAGGGAGAAGTTGACCAAAATTTTGCCAGGGACAAAATTGGTCAATAATCATCTTGATTTTTACTGTTCCATCTCAAATTGTTTACATTATTATCTCTAATCATACTTATAATTTTCTATGATCAATTTTTGTCAAACTAAAATGGATTGATTTCTAATTGTACTATGTGGGCAATGATCAATTTTTTAGGACATCTTTTCTATCCCTTGTCCCATGCTCTCAACATTTTATGAGCACATTTATTTCCATTTTAACAAGCATGTTCCTTATATGATATCATTATTGTCAGAATCACAATCACTACAAGGTGGGGTGTGAATCAGTGTACAAAAAATTTCTTTCGATTATATCCAATCATTCATGAACTATGAAAGCAACATTAAGATTTAGCAATGCATAAAGACAATTTACCTGAACATAACACAAGAAAACACACATATGAGTGGGAAACCATCATGGAGAATAAAAACCAATGTGATCGCTAAAGATTGACTATATTCCTATAAAATAAAATATCAAATTTTTTTAATCACCAATTCAACTCAGAGCACCAACCCCAATGAAGTCAAGCACCCACTTGACTAGACTTTAGCAAACACCTACTTGTAAGGAAGCACCAAATCCCTAAGTGACTCAGCACCAACTCAACCACCTCAAGAAATTTTGATCACCATACTTATGATTTATTATTATGGTCTCATTTCAAGACCTCTTTCTTCTCTACCAAGTAATATTTTATTCATTTATGTTGCATACATCAAATAGGGCTAAACTGCTTTATGTATATACTGGTATCATGGTTACACACCACATAGTTGGACACACACATTCATCATCCTAGATGGCCATAAAATATGTCTTAAAACATATTATTAACATTATTCAAATGATCTTTGGACCACTTTTGGTCTGTAACAACCTAGTTAGGCCTCATTTCTCTTTTAGGTCTCATGGAGACCTAACTACATTAGGTCTATCTTCTAAGCATAAATTCTTGGTCCTCTTGGACCAATATGGCCTTATACAACAATAAAAAACCATTAAATTACATAGATAATGACATATACTAAACTTTTATATGCTTGTTTAGAATTGTATCTGTACTTCATACCATGAAAGCTCATTTAGGACAAAACTTACCTATTAGGCCTATGTACCTCAAAAGTTTGTCTTCCAAAAATGAAGCTTAAACAACCATAAGATATTTAAATATGAAAAAAAACATGTAGATAGATTATACATGACCTTATGGTCATCACCGAATTATTGGAACAATTTCACTAAGGAGATAAAGCCTCAAGAACATCTCTACAACTTACTCACTAAGAACTAGCAATTTACCTCAAAAAACAATCATGGTGACTTAGACCTCCAACACCTATGTACACACTTGTCATGAATCTTGATAAATATAAATGGTTTTATGATATATCCAAACCATCCTTAGATATAATATCATATGTATAAAGGCAAATATTTATTTTTCATACCAATTTCTTGACCTTATATCACACAGTCTTATCTAAACTAGATAGGTTATTTTGTGAGCACCTTTTTCACCATAATCATTGAACTCTATAACTTCTTTAAAGCATGAACATGAATTATAAATAATAAATAAAATATTCATGCACTTTTTTTCATGAATTTGATATGATCAAACCCTTAAATCCATCTTCTCATCTCTGATTGTGTTTTGCACTATTTGCATCGTTAGGTCTATCTACGATTGGCTAACTTGGATGAGAAAATTCGAAAATTTTAAGGATATAAACTATCCAAAAATCATCATGGACCTAAAAATGAGTCTCTAGATTCTTCTACCATATATATTATTTTCTTAACCAATACAAAATTTTAGAGCTAAAATAACTTCTTAACAAATAAGCATATATCTACGAATTTTATCTCTCATCTGACTAACCACCACCACCTAGAGATACCAATAGATTTAACTAGATGTTCCAATATTTTTCTAGGCATTTGAATCCATTCTAATCTGACTTGAACAAGATCTTTCATCTCAGGTCTTTATTAGGGTTTTAGGGAGGTTTAACATAACTTTGTGTGTTAACAATTATTCATAAAGGATTGCCCCTTGAATCTAAACCAATGCCTAGAGATCTTATCTAGGACCCTACCCCATATCTCCTTAACAACTCATGTTCCCATGTAGAGCTTACACATGCCAATGAATGTCTAAAAGTGCTTCTCAAATTTGAGACCTAATTTTGTGATCTTAATAAGGCCTAAAACTTTTTTTCATCCACTTTTTCTTCAAGTCTTGACCTCAAACTCTAAGATCATGCCTAATACAACTTATATCACTCTATCCATGATCACATCTTCATACTTGCAATTAAATATGATCTTTATACCTCACTAGGCTAGGTAGAGTCTAAGAGAGGTCTAGGTACAAGCTTATTCTAAAGGTCCTATCCCTATAGGCTCACCCTAAAATTATCATCAATGCTTCAATGCCTCTCATACATGCCCAAATAGTGCCATACAGCCTTCACATGCATGTGTTCATTCATTTTCATGCACATACCTCTTCATGTAATGGATAGGCTCATGACTAGGCTTCCTATGCAAATTTAACATCAATGACCTATACTTTAATGCAACCATAAGGTAGTAGTTACCTTTAAATTTAATCTTTATCTTTTTATCATGACAAAAATCTCTCAATGACCTCAATGATAAGGCTCTCTTAATGCACATTATCACATCACATACTACCAACTAGGCTTAGTCACCTTTGACATCAACCAGCTGAAGATGCAACTTTGACATCAATGACAGTACTCAATAATCTCCCCCTTCATCATTTATGAAAACCACTTACAAAAAAAAATCAATAGGATATAACTATCTCATTCTAAACTTTCTCCCACTTTGACATAAATGACAAAAAGGTGTCTGGAACTTCTTGGATCACACCTCTTGCAACCAAAACACTCAACACACATGATTATGAGTTTATGAATAAATATAGAAACATGTTCCCCATATCTCCATGCATACCTTCTCAGCACTACTCACCTAATCTTGGACATAATGAACCACCTGATTAGATTCCCCTAAGCACTTGGCTTCCTTAATGACTGTTATGGGTAGGAATTACACCCAATTCCTATCTTAGATGTTCAAAATTTGCCTTTGAAAGTGGCTTGGTCAAAATGTCTATAATATGATCCTTTTTAGAAAAATATTCAAGTCTAACACTTTTTTCACTTACTCTCTCAAGAAATGATACTTGATGATAATGTTCTTATTTATTGACTATGTGGTAGGATTCTCTAAAATGCCTATGGTACTTGTATTATCACAATAGATATGAATAGGACTATCATACTCAAACTTGTAATATTTTAAGGTCTACCTTATCCATAGGACCTAAGTACAACATGAAGCTATTTCAATGTATTCAACCTCACAAGTAGATAATGCCACTAATGGCTACTTCTTACTTATCCATGATACTAGGCACTCTCCTAAGCAAAAGTCCTCTACTAGTGTTATTTTTATCATCTACACTCCCTACCCAATCTACATCTATATAGGATACTAAATAAAACTCCTTGATCCTTAGATACCAAAACCAAAACTCCACAGTCACCTTGAGATACTTAAGTATCCTTTTAGCTACTTGAAAATAATTTTCCTTTGGGTCTACTTGAAATCTTCCCATAATACCTACTATTTGCACAATATTAGGTATAGAGGTATTAGTGTATAAAAAACTTACAATTATTGACCTATATGATGTCTAATTGATCTTTGGAGACTCATCTTCCTTACTTAACTTACACTTTGTGATCATAGGTGTTCTAACATCCTTACAATCTTACATCTCAAATTTCTTCAAAATATTTCTTATGTACTTGGATTATGAAATGAATATGAATTTTTCTAATTGAATGATTTGTAACCCAA